>NNCF01126418.1:15648-108907 GCA_002313205.1 Laupala kohalensis | reverse complement strand
ACTTCCGAAACTAACGCCAGTGAAGTCATGAGAATCATCAGCTCATTAAAAAACAAATTTCCAACAGGCGTAGATGATATACCTGAGTTTACTGTTAAATTTTCGTCCCATGCTATATTAAATCCACTCATAAATATTTATAATAGGTCTTTATCGGAAGGGTTCTTTCCTAACATATTTAAGAGAGCTAAAGTGAAACCTTTACACAAGAAAGGAAACAAACTTAATATTGGAAATTACCGACCAATATCTCTACTACCCACTTTCTCAAAAATCCTAGAAAAATTATTCTATAAGCGTCTTCTAAATATTTTATCAAAATATAACATTCTCTCTGATGATCCACACGGTTTTAGGAAATCCTTTTCCACTACAAGCGCCATATATTCCTTCTTAAACGAAGTTACCACATCTCTAGACAGTGGAGAAAATCCTCAGGGTGTTTTTCTTGACTTATCCAAAGCATTCGATGTCATCGATCACGGAATTCTCCTTTCCAAATTGCATTCTTTAGGCATTCGTGGACTTCCACATCGATGACTAACTTCTTATTTAAAGGATAGATATCAACAGGTAGAAATATCCTATAGTGAAAATAAAATACTTCAGCGTTGTCTTTCAGAAACAAAGCCACTTACTTGCGGAGTACCCAAGGTTCAATTCTCGGTCCTATACTCTTTTTATTGTATGTGAACGACATGTCATCCTCCTCATCAGATTGCAAAATGGTTATTTTTGCTGATGACACTAATTTACTATGTAAACACGCCAATACTCAGAACGTTTTGTCTAACCTTTCGACTTGGTTCCATGCAAATCGTCTCATTGTAAACACTGACAAAACAGTGTCTATGTCATTTCACAATAGTATCACAAAATCTTTACCTCAGATTTCTCTTTCTTTAAACCGAACACAATTAAAAACTGTTACGAATACAAAATTCTTAGGTCTCCATATTCAAGACAACCTCAAATGGAATTGTCACGTTGACAATCTTAATTCCCAATTAAGCAATTTGTGTTACGCATTCCGAATCTTAATTAATGTAGTTAGTCCACGTATTGCATATATTTTGCAAACGTTTACTCTCATTTACGTTACGGCACTACCTTTTGGGGCAATTCCGGTCTGAGCATTCAAACTTTCAGAATTCAGAAGAGAATAGTTCAGATAATTTTTCAATCTCACGCCCGAAACTCTTGTAAACCTTTATTCAAGGAATTAAATATCTTAACACTTCCCTGCATTTATGTTTATGAAACTGTCGTGTTTGTTAAGACCGAATTACTGAAGTGCTACCCTTGCTACTTACGAAACTGTCTCGTTCACGAACACAATACTCGCAATAGTAATAATATTCATCGCCCTAGAGTGGCAACCAGTCTTTGCCAAAAAGGACCTTATCATTCGGGAATCGTTCTATATAATTCTCTGCCCAAGAATATAAAAGATATTATGAAATTGAATCTGTTCAAATCAGCGGTTAAAAACTACCTCCTGCACCAGTGCTTCTACAATGTAAAAGAATTTATTGATTTTAACAAAAGTTAAATTCGTCTTGTACTTTATCACGCCATTGCTGTAGTACTTTTTAAGTAACTTATAACTATTTCAAAAACTATTTTTTTGCATGATTGTGTTGTCTTATAGCTCATTTTAATTTAGTTTTATGTGTACTCAACTTTGGCACGGTTGAGTACATAAATTCTGTAGCCCCATCCTGGCCCGGGTTTTTCTCCATTTCTCTTTCGGGTAGAGGTGGATTTATTATACAGGTTCTCTAGGCTTTGTTTAGGGGCGTGTCTATTGTAACAATAAATCGTGAATTTAGTGTTATTTCAATTCTTATGATTTTTAAACACTATACTCAGAATAATCTATAGTTCGATAATAACTTGTACATGTAAATTTACAAACATATTTACGATAAATTACAAACATATTGACATTATATATGTATTTTAACTCGCAACTTAATTTTATATCTTATCTAGGAACTTTTGCTGAAATTTTTGAATCCGCCTCTGCCTTAGGGTTCTTGATCGGAATTGATGGGATGGTCCCTTGCTTCCGGAGAGTAAATTAGTCCATACAGTTTTTGGTTTCATTCTCGCGGTATTAATATTCGATGTACTTTTGTAATAAGACAATTAAATGGAGCAAAAACATAATAATATCGAAATGATTAAACGACTTTGGGTACCGACGTTCGTTTGTCACCTAATTTAAATCACTTACCTCGAGCAAGTTCGATAATGAGGACACCCAATCGCCAACCACATTTAATTAGTAGTGATTCTTCGCGGTTTTCTCAGCCCTTCTTCCGTGAACAGTCCAAATGACCGACAGAAATAATTAGTAACTTCTGTTTCATTGATTGCTTCACAACGTTTTCGAAGTCTTTCATTGTCACCCTTATTTTCTATAAACAATATTCTCGTTGTTAAATTTATATTTCCTCCATAGTATTATTTATTTTTGTATAGTTCATAAAAGTCTCTCTTTATTTTGCAAAAGCAATCTACTTTGCCGAACATCTTAAAGTCTAATTAATCAGTACTGTACATTTTATAATGGTATTGTATTGAATTATGAAGTAGAATAGTTTTTCATTTTGAAAAATATGTTATGTTATTAGCTTCATCATATCGTCTTTAGGGCATAATACTTGTATTGGGAAATATCTCTAACTTTAAATTAGTTTCCATCTAACCTTATCATCCAGTTCAACCTAATGAGTTTCATTTTTTTTCTATGTTCGTACATTTTCTGGGTTTAAAACAATAAGTGATCTGGGTGAATCTTTATCTGATTGTTTTTTTAAGTGTAAGTTATAATGTAGAAACATGTGTTTAAATTTCTAATAATTTGCAATTCACAACCAATATTATACTTGATTCATTACCCTAGCTAAAAACTTAACATTTTTGCATTTTCTGTCCGTGCACAGCAAGTCCAACATGATATTTACAAGAATATAAGAATGAGTGTGATTGCCAAAGTGCCACAATAACAATTTCAGTGTAAGAGCGAGAACGCAGGTTTCTTTGTGTTTGATACATGAAGACTTTTTGTGAAAATAAAATTTAGCATACATTTTTAATGTTCTGGATTAATTTAAATTTAAATAGTTATGTATTTTTAGTTGATCCTTACTAGTAAATTGTGTTCGTTTATTGCTATGAATGAAATGAAAAATTGTCCAAAAGAAAAGAAACATGTCACATAGATGAACATACATCACATTTCATGTTTAGGGTTTATTTGGCGAATTATCACACATATTTATTATTACGTAAATTTTGATGATCCTAATTGACAGGTATGAATCCGGTATTTTAGTGAAATAGAAGATAATTTCAATGTAATTCAGAACCATATGTGAATAATGATAATGTTATAATCATATTTTCGTGCAAATGATCCATGATTTTCTGAAGAGTAACACTAAATTAACATAATACAACAACTTCGGAAAATACCCGTAAATCCTAACTACTACAATCAGACTTAACGATCAGGCGATGAGTGGGTGAATGTGTTCGGAGAAATGACGTTCTAGCCTCTGATGTCGAGTTCTGAATAAAAACGAATAAAAATGATCACGTTCCCCTTAAGATGACTTTAGTTTTCTCACACAAATCGTTTCACGTTTATGTAGTTCGCTGTGAGTGGTGGTGAAAATAAGATTAGAAAAAAAGGAATGTAATATCAGTCTATTGCGAGAATAGCTTGAAAATAGTTTTGGAAGAAGCTGTACTTCCAACTTTAGGAGTCCAAACCCAAATCACGGAGTCAGTGATGACCGTATAACATTAGTAGTGTTATGAAAATGTCATGAAAGCAATAGTTCAAAAACATAAGGGGTTCTTCAACAAAATAATTTGATATTATCATCTATGTTTTGGAAATCATCTTGAACATTAACCCGTTCCGAAATTAAACATAATATACATCGTTTCATTTTATTTATAAAATAATTTCCTTCAATCAGTTTTCTGAATTACATCGATATCACCATGGATTTCAAGATTGTATTGTACTAGCTGAGTTACTTTGACCTCATTTCTATCAGGTTTTTCTTTTTGTGCGTAGATATTCGTTCTTGAAACCACATTGTTAGGTTCCGTGAAGTTAACCGGAATGGATTTTTTATACTTAACCGTTTCGATCTTTGACTTAAATGAAAAGTCTAAAAGTCTGACTTTTCTCAAGTTGGCTCAGGCGATTTTATATTTAGCTCACCCTTAGTGTTTTCACAGTTGATCACTGAAAATATTTTTTTTCTTAATTTTTGACATTTCGGCTAAGCGTGAATCCTATCAATATGATCAGAGAATAATGAAACTATTTTTGTCAATGTGTTTAGACGTCTCCGAATTTGCACACTCACTGTATTTGACTGCAAGAGCTTATTTCTCAATAAGTTTAAAAAAATTAAAACGGTTTATTACGCACACGTCATCATCTATTGAGATATTTATTGTGCCTAATCTATTTAATGTATTATCCCAATAATGTCTAATTGGACATGATAATTCTATTGACATGAAATGTTTTCTATTTTGATTTAATTTTAATTTTTATATTTATGATGATTTCGAGTAGAAACATAATTAGAAAACCGAGAAGCACTTAGACAAGTATGACAGCAACTAATATATGTAGGTAGGAGATGCACGCGCATTGCTAGTCGGTAGAAGTAGATGAGAAAACCTTGCAGCAATTACGTCACGCGCATGAATTAGGAAGACGGAAGTATTCGACCCCAGACGGTGCCGATAGCTCAGACGACTTAGATGTCTGGAACTCGAGCAGCGTTGTAGAGTTACGAACACGTGGAACTAGTTGGTGAAGGATAACTGCAACTACATTGAATTACTTATTGAACAATTGTTAGATGTTCCTATGAGACTTCTAATTAGACAAAGGTGTATATTTATGTGAAATTATTCAAGAATTTTATATATGAGTGATTTTCAGCTAGCAATGTGCATGTCATGATGCCCATGAACTTTATAATGCTGATTATCTTAACAAATCATAATATTTAATCAGTTACTAAAATTTAATAATTATAAATTATTGTTCAGTTAATACAATAAGTGCAATAAGAATTTACAACGATTTGATAAACTTAAAGGACTTACATAATCAAACACGTGGTGAAATTATAAGTAGTGATGAACTATTTATAATTGATTTGAACATTCATTATAATTGCAATCAATTTACAAATGATTAGTTAGTTTATTCAATGTGAATGTGTGACGGTAAACAGACAGTGCAGCTATTGCGCAACATTTTGTTGTGGTGTTTTGTAAGAATTTACGTGATAAAAGGATCAATGAACTCCAGGAGGTTGGCTATTTTTCTTTTCTAACACCTGCACTGTTTTAAAGTGAGAATCTTTTGGTGATGTGAGGAGCGGATACCCAAGATCACTAGATCTCCAATAAGCAGTTAATGCTGTGATCGCGGGGGGGGGGGGTTCTACGTTTCAAACGAGGCGTTTGAAGGACAAGCGAGGTGCCAGTTGCAGAAAGTAATCCTTCACGAATATTCGATTCAAGAAAGCTGTATGTAAAAAGATAATTTATGTTTTTCTTGATTGTTTCATTATGTTATTCAAAATTCAAATTTAATGCGAGTAACTCAAAGAGAATAATATTTCAATTTCGTATTTGATGATAAAATTCAGTAAAGTTTTACAATTGGAGTAATTTTTGCTGAATAAATACATGTTGTTCATTGTTTTAATATATGTATTTCATTGTCCCAACATCGTTATCCCTGTTTTTATTAAGCCAATGAGTAATAATATTAATATTAAAGTTCTGTTATTAATTAAAATCACTACCTTGATAGTAACAGATGGCGCTCAATAGGTTTTTTAATTAATCATGGTTTTGTGGCTCTTAGCACATGCTTATGGTGCATTTATGTAGAGATAGGAGTAGGATACCTTGTTTTCAATTGCTTTCTGGACCAAACTGAGCTAGCATAAATCAATTATGAGGTCTTAGGAGGCTTTCGTAGCACAGTATACGGTAGTAGTTTTATTCTGATTCGAAGGAGATTATGCACACCGGACCTTCAATGCAAGAGTAAGATAATGTTCCTGTGATATTAAAAAATATATCAATATAAATTTGGTTTGACACTTAACAATCGATAATACAAAAATAAATAATTCACAATGCCGAAATCAATTTCTTACAACTTTTATTATTTATAAAGTATGTTTATTTACTATTCATAAGATAATATTTTCTCTTATATACAATAAAGTAATAGAGCACGTCGTAATATTAGAAAATACAGGTATTTGAGAAAAAAATCAATTAAATATATCAAGGTTAATGAATTTTAAAAGTTTGCCGCTATGAGAACATTAAAGTTGACGTTTCTTGCGATGCTTATAATGTCATCAACCATTTACCTCTCGAAAATTGCACCTGTTGTAATGACGAAGTATTTGAGCTTCTTTATGTTGTGTTGGTAACACGGCAGAATTCAAATTTCCCGTTAATTCTCTGCCAGATATCTAACAAATGACGTCTATGTATAATGTTTCTGTTTTTCAAACTTTATTGTAGAAACAACTAATGATATAAAAAGTGACAGACGGGGAGGTCAAAACACATCAATAAAAAATAGTTGCGTTGGTCCGTGATCTAATGAGCAGGATTTACGCTTAACCGAAATGTCAAAAAATAAATTTAGAAAATATTTTCATTGATTAAATATTAAAAGACTAATGGTGAGCAAAATAAAAAATAACCAGACCAAATTTGAGCGAAGTCACACCTTTCATTAAAACCCTAGAACGATCGAATCAGTTGAAAATTAAAAAATCCATTCCTGCTAACTTACTTGGGCGTCATTGTTATTTATTGATAATCAGTCGTATTCAACTGTCAAAACGATTGTGAATGTAATCACGTATGATAAACAAAACAAATTATTAAAAAAAACAAAAAGATGGTCAACGACAATGTGTGCTCATTAGTAATCGAGGAAATTCAAGAAAGACAATTAGCTAGATATATTTCCGATAATTTACACAATGCTAAATTAACGCTATATCTATCTTTTTGAAAATAATCTGACCGCTAATCGAAATTAATGTTCACTCTAAACTTCTCTAGTGTTTCCTCCAGCCACGCACGGAAAATTTTAATTTTAGTGTATGGAATATTTTTAGTTGACCACTTCGAAAATTCAAATTTTTCTTCTACGTATGAGTATGTCGAGAATGTAGTTTCAGTAATAGCATGCGTGCAGGGAGGCATTCGAGCCACTTCACTATTGACGTGTTTTTCGATTCAGTGGTGCAACATGTGCTCAGAGGTCTCTAGCGTGTTGCAACGCCACCTCCATCAACGACTACCACTCACAGCGCGACTTACGCAATGAAACTCGCTTATTTCCGCACGCACGCACGCACGCACGCTCAAACGCCACGCTTCAGCTCTTGCGACGAAAACCCGAAATGGATGTGTGGAACTTGCTTCCTGAGTTTTGCCATTTTGTAACGAATACGTAAATAACTAAATTGAATTAGGAGAGAGCACCGCTCGTGTAATGGCTTTCATGTCTCAGTATGTATTACAGATACAACTACTCAAACAAATAAATAAGTAAATTAAATGTAAAATTTTTATATATTAAATATTCAAACGGTAAAATATATTCCGTACAAAAAAGTGCAATAAAAATTATTGCCACCAATTCACAGCACAATAGAACAAAAATAATTCTCAAAATAGATAAGGCAGCTACGTATTTGGTATATAGCCAGGGTTGAAAATGGGTCTTACCTAGTAAGAAATCGGATAATTCTGATTTTTTGTATTATCATACAAAATAAAATCTCTAATGAAAATTACGTTTTCAACCTCGACGTCTTTGTGCTTTCAACGCAATTAAAAACAACACTTGTAAATTTAGTTTTTCTTTAATAACATTTTCAGGGCGATTACGATTAATAATATCTATCTTCAATGATGTAGATCATAACCATACCAATAAGTATGGTAAAAATATTTTTGTGTGTCGCAAACAGTCGTCATACAGTCTTTGTTAGCGCACGCCGGACTATATTTGCTGCTCACGTCAACTTTTATATAAACAATCGGCATTAATCTTCTAGGACATTGATTGCATCATCTTCAAAATTAGTTGTTACCATTTTTTGTCGTTAAGAGCATATAAAATAAACTATTCCGGTAAAACCAACGCGATGTGCGAATCTTCATATATATCTTTAAATATTACTCGATATGCGCTGCTCCTTATCCCAGCATGTTTGTGACACGCAAAATTTTTTTTTACCAAACATTGGAAATTTTATGATGCAAAATATCGATGCTAGATATTATTTCTCTAAATCACACTAAAACGAGTTGTTCAGGGAAAGTTAAATTTACAGTGTTTTTTTCCTTATTTTTTTTCAAAATTGCTTTAAAAACTCAGGGATAACGAGGTCGAAAACGTAGTTTTTATTAGATGATGATGAATCTAAAAATCAGAATTACCCAATATCTTGTAAGGCAAAACTCGCTGGATACTAGACTAATATATGAAAATGAAAGTTAGTCTGCCTTCTCTACAAATGTATATCCGTCGATGGTTATTTCTCAAACTTAGTGTAACATGGAGGAGACCTTCGAAATACGACTAACGTATTCTACTTTATTATTCGGCATATTCTTGTAAGGGGAATCATGTCATCATATGGCCCTGTAGGGCAGCTATTTTGGTGGCACATCAGTTGAAGAGTAGGAAAAATTTGTGAACTGTAATTCTTTACAATGCAGCACCAAAATTCAACTATATGTAACTCACAAGGATATATTCAAGGTAAAGAGCAATAAGAAATATAAGAAGAAAAACAACTTCACCCTTAATTTTAGCTGAGAAAATACGGAATTAAGGGCACTCTCTCAGAAATATAATTTTAATTTTAATTTGAATGTACTGGTCCTCCATTTCACAACCATATAGAAAATTGAATTACATGATTTTGAAATTTGAGAACATTGTATATTACATTTCACGTACGCGTGTATGAAATTTCGGAACGTTGCACATTACGTTTTAGTCGCTACATTCAAAAACTGATTCACGCTTGGCAGATGAGTCAAGTACGCAGGTAACTTCGTGATTAAATGCATATGACGATAGGCATAAAAGCTATTGAGGTGGAGTATGTAGAAAAATTATATAGCGGAAATTTACGACTTTACCACGAGCACACCTTCCGCGAATACGTCCTGTTCACATTATAAGGAACAGCTAGGACTTGAACCCTTAGTCAAAACAATGGCAAGAGAGTGCTTTAACTGCTACACTGTGGGAAGTCATGAGTTGTTGCCTCATTGTATAGCTTCTCACAACACATGTTAATATATATTCAGCTTCCGATATTTTCAGACACGTTCTTTTGTGTTGGTGGGGTGAAATGTTGAAATTTATTTTTCTTGTGGGGATGTTGAAAAATGAATCTGGAGTGAGATTTTACAAGTAATGATAAAGATACGAAATATCGAAACTTTGCCAAGTAGAAACTTAGTGTACTTTTACATTAGTCCCATTTAAGATTCTTAAAACATAAAATTCAATGTACATTAATTTTTTTTTCAAATCATATTTCAGAACATTAAATTTAATGTACCTACGTACAGTAAAAGTACACTAAAATTCCATACATTATAACATTAAATATGAATAAAATCCAACGACCTACAATACTGTATAGCATTTTCTCCGTATAAAAACTTTAATTTAAGAAAACGTTTTTGAACAGAAAACATTAATAAAAACACTTTAGCAAAGCCACTGATGTTCAGGTATTTAATTTTGTACCTTCGGAAAATATATTCAACCTAGGTTATTAGTAATGGCGAAATAGATTTAGAAAGGTGTGCTTTGGGAACAATATCAAAATTCACCGCGCTCATCGAAGGAAGAAATTATGAAGTTAGAGAGTCACATGCTGTAACACAACTGCACTCCAAACACAACTCGTCATCAAATACAGTATTATCAGTGCTCCAAAAGGGTTTTAGCTTGCATTGCATGCTTCAGTGAATGTCATTTCGGTACCTCCCGAATTTCAAGTCCTGCATAGAAGTGCCTCGCTACATGAGGCGACTCGGCTCTCGTCATTCGCAGACAAAAGAGCAACGGATGCGAATGAAATCGTGCGAGCAGCAGCGTCAACGGAAACGCAGAGGACATGTCGCAGCTAACTCTAATACTACGTTTGCGTATGCGTGGGCAGAATAGGCGGAGGGAACACTCATGGGACGAGGTGAGAGGACTGGTTTACGGCAAACAGCGGGTCAAAACTTCACAAACGTTTTGAAAATTTTCATTAAGAAAAAAATGTGGGTTATTTTCATTAAACAACAAATAATTTTGTTAATATTTACTCTTATTTAAAGAAATTGAAATATTTAATTCCTTAATCATTTTGTTCGTTTCATAATCCTTAATAATTCTTTTTCTATAATTTATAAGTTTTCCGTGAACAATATTATTCCATGAATGCACTAAGTAATTGGCTTCCCGACCTCAAACTATTTCGAACCATCTCTTCTATTGCAAATAAAAGTTTTCATGACTATTAAGATGATTATCCTAAGAAATGAAGATGAAGAGAGAGATATTAATATCTGAGTGTTGGTTTCTCCTACGCTTTAAAAGTAACACATTATGAAAATACCGTCATCTAACCAGAGATTCAACACAGCACCTCAGATTCAAAAGAAAATCAATAACGAAATACAACTAAATCGCCCGACTGATAAATAAAGAAATTTCCTGTTATACTATTAATATTATGATGTACCCTAACCATATTGTTCATAATATGGAAAAAAGATATTTTTGTCTCAACCAAACTATTAATTGTGATCCAACCCGTTTTTCACTGTACTGCCTTCATACTCAGTATTTCTGCTATAGGAAGATGTCAAAGTCAGATCAGCAACTGTAGAAACACGTGGTCTACGGTGTAAACGATCTCACGTCGCCCTCTTCAAAACAAAAGATAGATATGACTAACCACTAATTTGGTACAGAAGGTTGAAACAAACAGAAAACAAATTCATTTGGAGAGTTGTGAGATTAATAATTAAACAGATTTTTAAGAGTTTAAAAACGTAAGTTTCTGTATTTGAAGTAAATGTATGCATACACTACCTTTGGAATTATGAAACATCTCAGCAAGAAACCCTGGCAAGTATTTTGCGCTAAAATTAATATTTTGGGGCAGGAAGAGACCGACAGTTAATTTTGTTACGAATATATGAGGCGTCAAAAAATTTCCTCCGTTGTATGAAATCTGTATTTTTTCTCAAACTCTTTCTTTCTTCAACTATTCTATGCTATTCCATTAATTCGAATTATTTCTAAATAGCAGAACTACCCGACGTTGTGCGGAATTTAAAAAGTAACTCAAAGCAATCACTACTGGACGTTCTGGTTTTAAAACACCTGTCAACAGGTCTGGACATTTTTAGCTCATTTTGACAGGTGGTACCCGAGGTTTTATGTTATATTGGAAATTCATGTTACTTTCCATATTTCTCTACTTTCGTGGTATTAAATTTCCACGTTTTTAATTTCAAAAATTAAATAGTACGAAGAAAACTTTCAGAAATACTTCGTCAGTATTGTAAATCCTTAATTACGAATTAAATCCAGGCAGAGGGAAAATACAATTATTACAGAAAGCTTAATACTTAATAACAAAATGCAAAATCCTCTGACTTCTGAATTTTTTGATTCCAAAAATCTCTGAATTCATTTTTTTTTCATTTCACTTATAGGTTCTATGCTTGAAAACAACGTTAGCTACAGTCTTTATAATATGTTACTATTAATATTATTTATCTATCAATAGATAATATTTTGCTTCCCTGTCTTTATTTTTTTATTTTATTTCAACCCGATGTCCCAACACAAAGTCATTACTCGTGTTCTTCATCTTGCCTTTATAATAATATAATACATTGGTTGTACGATTCGGTCACCTAGATGATACGATTAATGGATTCAATAAATTCAATGGATTCACGTGTGCTATTTAGCAGCATTCACATGCGCTATTTATAACGTTTTTTTGCTCTTGTATTTATCAATATTAACCGTACTTTACTCTTTTGTTGCAATAACCCTTGATAGACTACTTAGAAATTTCAAATATCGATTAATTACGTTATGTTGAATGAAAATGGGAGACGGGACCGAGATTCGAACTCGGGATTTGAGCTTAGCGCGCTCATGCGCTTACCTACTGCGCCATCCCGTTCACCTCGCGGGAACGTCTTCCATCCTCATTCAACTTAACATAATTAATATAATTAATGTTACTTGGTGGTCAGGTTCACCGCAATCTAAGAGATTTCTATTCAAATATCTAGTTCTTTTTCTGATTTCCATACCAAAGTCATTCAAAATTCTTCACTTTTATTAGTCTAGATTGGGTCTATAATTTTAATTACGTTTTAAACACTCTCTTTGTCATGTGTATCGCATCGTCTGCATTTAATGTTGACATTCGTATTCTTATGTATTATGCAGTTCCATAAATTACGCAATTCTACCGCGTGTTATAAGTACATGTAAACATTATTGGGTCCATAAGTGTATGCTACTACACATATACCTACCTAATTTGGAATTAATTTATTTACAGGTACGTGTTACCATACACTGCTACTATTTTATTTAGAACCAATCTGTTAGGAATAAGAAATTAAATAATTTTCTTAAATGAATTTACCACCCAAATTTGGAATATTTCTATCCTCATAGCGAGAAATTTGTTATTCGCCATTCTTTCATCTCTCGCGTTCTGGTTGAAGTATTCCCGTTCTGGTTGAAGTATTGAAAGAGAAATCATCAAAGCAATTGTGAAAATTGTCTTACGCCTCTCTTTCTTGTGTTCCCATCTGTGTTTTTCTTGACCAAGCATCAATAACTCAATAATCGAATTTCGGTGATGGTCATACACGTCACATTACGGCAATCTCCTGGGCTGAGGTTGCCAAATTGGCAACATCATGCATTATCTATTTACTTAAAAAATAATCTAGTAATCTTCTTGACCTGATCACGTTATATGGCGTTCACAGCGTTCATGATTCTCACCATGATAAGACTTTTCTGTGATGTGTTTTGAAATATTGGAAGAATCGCCGTAATGTGTTAAAAATTATCGACAACCCTATTAACTAGCCNATATATATATATGTATCTTCAACGTTGGCGTTTTGAAGTAAATGTGTACTCCGTCGACATATTATCAAGAACATCTCCAAATATATTTCTTAAAAATTAAAACAAACAATTTTTTATCATATCCTTGTAACATCAGACGCCTCTTGAGCAATTTGGAGAAATTTCAGTAGAATCTTAATCCACACTTCCATTGAAATATTTTAAACTTACGTAGGGTTTTTCTTCTCTTTCATAATTGGAACGAAACGTATACTAATCACGACAAATTTCCCGTTTCATTACGCAAATATTAAAAATGAGGGTCCAGTAAAACAAAAAGTAAAAACAGAAAGAATAGAAAATATAGCTTGATTACGTTTTTAGGCAGATAAAACTTAATTTAAATTGAAACTGAGTTGTTACAAAAGCCCTTAACCATAAAACAAACATGAATATTAATCTTAAAGAAACACATATTTCATTCACGTTCTCATTTATTTTGTCAGATTATTCAAATGAAATAATACGCTCTTAAGTCCCTGCAATCCCACATTTCTGTGCAGTAGGTTGATATTTCGGATTACACGTACTTTGCTTTGAAACTAATTAATCAAACCAAGGTATTTCAACAACACTTACGAAAAATATTTCCTTCTGAGTAGAAATTCCTGAATTTTTTACGACTAATAATGAACAATTTGTAGAATTTCATCATCCATTTCGACATTATATATTAAGTTTGTGATGACACAAATATATATGACATAATTAATCGATAAATATGTTGTAATCATATTATTCAGACATATACATTTTATAGTATTTTTCCGGCTCAGAATAGAAGAAAATCTAGAAATTGAAATATAGATCTATTAACCAATCCCATTCAACAATAATGGTGGTTACAAAAGTCCCTCCCCCACCTTTTTTAAGGAAAGATAAAAGTTTCATTTTAACCGTCCAAAACGGAATTATATAAAAAAGAAGTAACACCAACCTTGATGTGGAATTACCAATTGTCTTTTCTTCGATTAATTTCATTATTTAGAACATACTTAATGAAAATATGCAGAAAATGTCATGTAAATGATAATTATCTATATTTACGTATTCCTTTTGATTCCCAATCACTTCATTAATTATGCATTTCTGCATTTAACTAGAATTTATGACTTAAACGAGAAGGGAAGTATTTGATCATATGATTTCTGAAGAAATACGATATTTTTACCAACTTTTTCGATATAACATAAAATTAACTCTGTGAAATAATTTTTTTACTATCAAATTTAAAAAGATTATTTACGTATTAACCGCCGATTCCTAATTTTCATGGATCAGGAACGACGAGGAAAGAGAGAACAGACTGGCAGAGCGCGGTGTGCCACCGTTTTTCTAATTTCTCTTCGTATTCCACCATCCTTCATGTTCAATGTCGCAGCTGGTGGGCTAGTAGACCGTGGCGCTCAGAGACCGGCACCGAACACCGAGGGAGCGCACAACCTGCGTATTCAATCAGTAAACACCAGGTGCGCTGTAGTCGCTCCGGCGCGAGGAGTGCTAGCCTTGATTCATGCGATCGGGTAGCTGGTTGACGGTGGAAAAGACGCAGTTTTGCTGGGAACATTGAATGTCTAGAAGAGACGTAAAAACACGACACAGGCACATATTTCGTAGAATTCAATTTTCGTTTTTGAGAGGATAAATCAACCATATGTATGGAAATAGAACACTGATACATCTAAAAAGGCGTGATCTTAATAAAATCGTACTTACTTACTTCAAACGCTACTACGACATTGCATCCAAATCACATAAAATATTTTTAATCCAATGTTCACAGTCTTTAATTTAGCATTAATATTAACCTTTATCTGCCAGAGAATAATAGTCAAATCATTCAAAAATCTATTCAATGTTTGTTGTACTGAAATTACTTCGTTGGTTAGTTTTAGAATTAAAGTAAATACTAAATATCACTCAACTCAATTTAAACGATGGTGGTGACATCCAACTACTCGTATTTGTTAAATATAAGACCTTTGTTACTAAATCAGGGTTTTAGCTATCATGTTTTTATGCAATTTTCATTTTTCTTAAATCATTTAACACATATTTTAACTTTTTAATCAAGGTTTGAACTTTTTATAGGTTCTTGTTTCCATCTTTTTATAGCCCATATATAGGTTTTTAACTTTTAGTTCTTCGTAGTCGAGTTTTAGTTTTTGATTTAATCTTTTATTTTATTGCAATAGTTAAATCATTTTTCCATCCTTCCATCCTACAACAAATAAATATGATTACGACTGTAACATAATCACAACACAATCTTCGCAAACAATTATATCTATTTGATACATAACTCTATTTATCTACAGTTAAAATCACGAAGACTTGTAATTATACTACTGACTGCCCAAAATTTTATTTGTCTTACAAAATTAAACTGAAGTCACAATTTTCTCGGTTGAAGATATTGCAATTCTGATAAAATCCTATTTAAAATCGATACATTCGATGGTGTTTCATGTTTGCTACAAACTCACTGAATTTACAAACGGATAGATAGGCCTAGGTTATCTAAGATATTATAACATTTTCTTTCAATTATTTGCTTTGATGGTTTGTTTCTTTACTAATTACTTTTCAATATAATTCTTTCTCTCTACGTGGTTGGTTTATTTAAAGATAATTAATTTGTTGTTTATTTTACGTTGTCATGGTAATTCCTTTTTTTATTTTTAATATGAACATTTACCAGATAATGATCCAAATAGTGGTCTAAACGTTGTAAGTGAAAGTAAAATTTTACATCTACTTAAAACGTCGATAACAAATTTTAAATTTTGTATTAATATGTGTTAAGTTTATTTTCATAAAGACCCTTTTCTTCAAAAAGTAATTTTAATGACTGAACTACAAACAAAGAAAAGGCACTTTGCCAACAACGTGAAACAGATCAGTTAATCATTATCTATATAAATAAAAATTAAATGCTGTTCGTTGGTAAGCGCATGACTTGAGGACGGCTGGACCGATTCGACTAATTTTTTTCTTTAATGTTTGTAATAGTCAGAATAATGTTTTTAGGGAAAGAAAAATCGGAAAAGTTGTCCAGAAAATTGGAATATTCGGGGAAAACTGAAAGTGCTTTTTTCTATGAGGTTTTTGTATGAACTCAAGGCCATAAGTCACTATTCGAACGATGGATATGCGTAATTCTATTTTTGTGTTGTCGTTTTGTTCCTGGAAAAGTTTTCAGGGAAAAAATTCGGGACAATTACAAAGGAAAGTCGAAAAATTTGGACAATATGCAAAAATCATGATTTTTGTATGCACTCTCGATCATAACTGACGATAGGAGTGACATATTTGGTTGATTTTTTTTTATAGTTTTTCAGTTGAATTGTGTTTCTGTTATAAGTTCTTCACAATCGTTTCGTGAAATGAATTAAGTTTCGTCGTTTTATCTCAAATTTACAGATTTACCTACGAAATACTTTGTACTTTACTTTGTTTACAAATTTAAAATAGTTTTTCACAAATTCACAAAACTATCACAAACAAATTTATTGAAATTGTAGACGACAACGTCTGTCGGGTCATGTAATTAAGATATATTAAACTGAAGCTACTTTTTGACAGTAAAATGACAAACAAGAAATAAAACAATACTAACTAATAGTCGAGGGCCAGTGAAATACTAATATAACCTAGTACAAATAATTTATTTACTACAAGACTACGAATTTACTAATTTACAGAGTACCTTCCGTGTCAAGTTACGCCGAAAGAATAGTAAAACGAAACTCTACATGTGATTTTCACGTGCGTTGGGAAGTAAAACCAAAATTTATTGCACATGCAAAACAAATCAAACACCACCATGCAACTGAAGAAATTTATGATGATGCAGTGCATCAATCTCTGTTTTAAGGGTTAATTGAAAAGTAAAAAACAGTTTGATCTTCCCTAAACAAGTTGGCTGACATGAGGAAATTGCAGTGAATAAAAGAAGACGAATCCTTCCTAAGGCTATACTGAATATCCGAGTTCTCCAGGGGACTCTGTGGAGGTCTTGTCTCCTCTCCCTTCTCTTCACTCGTAGCAACAGCGACCCTAACTCGAAGCGATGGTCCATGATTTATACACCAGAACCACATCAAACTCTCACAGTGTTTACTGGCGGTGGTCCTGTTTTTGACAGTAAATCACAAGTTAATATGTGTTACAACACGGATATCACTAATCGTATGAGAAGTTACGGAGTAATTCAAGCAATGTTATTTGATTCTGTTTGGGACTCAGTCCAACCATTGTTTGCATCATAGTAAAATTAGTAGAGAGAATGTAGAGGGCATTACAGCAAATATTCATCTTGGAATTGGTTCTTAACTATTAGTAAGGGTTTCCATTTATGCAACCGCTTCCAGCATCACGCGACAGTCTTTGTTATATAATTTTCCATCCTTTATTTATATCTAAACATGGACAATAATAGTTCGCGTGCATAGAAAATTCGAAGCCTTTACTAGTACGTGAAATGTATGAAAAAACGAAAATACATTTTACCCCAATCTACTTTTCTTTAAATTGAATTTGATTTAAATTTACTTCTATGTTTAATTTCAATTAAAATTTAAAATCCTTTCTTATCAAACTTCTACAATACAAAAGCGACATCCTCTTAAAATTTCAAATTCCCTCATTTAATATATTTTTCTCTCTCCGTTGATGAACGAGACAGTCTGGACATCTCTTTAATCAGCTATAATCCTTTTATGGAACATTATAGTTCAAGAAAGTGTTAAATAAAAATCTAATAATTGTTTTATAAAGAAGTATACTCTTAAAGCAATGAGGCATACTGATCATAAAGTCACCACGTCGACGAAAATTTCTTGTCATTATTGTTAAAAAAGAGCTTAAAACTTCCTTGAGTTCTACCCCTCTCTCATTCCTTGAGGAGTATTATTACAAATAATATTACAAAATTACGAAAAATTGTTACAAAATATCCTGTTGAAAAAGAATTGAATATTTATGGTGGTATTAAATGGTAGGTTAGTTCACTTAACAAAACTATAACAACAAGCAATGTAAAATACCAGAATGTTTTAATTTCTTTTCCGACACATAAAATATCTATGCCGTGAAAAAAAATTTCTCCTTCGTTGATTTTCTGAAACTACGTACTTTGAAACGCATCTACCTACCCTACCATACAAAATAATTTCTCAGTTTCTTTTGTAGTATCTTCTTGTATATTTTTGTGTCAGTTACAGAACTCGTTTAAAAAGACTTCTCAGAAAAGAATAGGTGAAGGAGAAAACATTTTGTTCTCAATATTTAGGTGAAAGGAACGATTATACTGCTTAGTGTTGTATGAAGTTTGTATGACGGGAGAAAACTTATCGCTTCATTGAACTTTGTTTCTTTCAGCTGTTGTCAAGAACTTGGGATTGGTTTATCTCCTATCAAATAATATTTTCTCTGTGAATCCTATTTCATATTTTCGTGTCAGCTTTGTGTCTAGACATACGAATATGCGAAGTAGTTTTGTATGTCTCTTCCTCTCTCCAGTTATAAGATTTAAAGGTTTTCTCAGAAAGTATCTTTGTCGGAAACGAAAACTGTTGAATGCTATTCATCTTTTCAGTATTCTAATTTATTTTACCCTGACTTCTAAGCAAACTGTCACAAAAAAGTCAGCTGAAAATTTATTGTCTGAAAAAAATTGCACCTAACATTTTCAATACATTCTACTTGAGAAATAGGAGATATCACATATATCCATTTTAGTTTCCATGTATCTTCCATTTAGTTCAATTTTATTTTCCAAATATATAAAAACAAATTAGAAAGACATATTTAGTGGAGCTGAATGTTTGTGTTACATCATTAAAAGGAAGTAGGAAATAAACTTGCAAATGTATGTACTTGAGTATTAATAAAGTGGACAAATAGCTACCCAAAGTTTAAAAGCAAAATAGCCTATAGAAACAATCAAAGTCATTATATTCAAGTAAAATTACTTTTGGGAACACAAATACTTTTAAATTTCTGACAAGATGTAACAATTTAGTTAACTTGAAAAGAGTCCATAATAGCAATAGCAGTCACGGTATTCAAGTAAAATCAAGTCTCAAACTGTAGAAAGATCCGCTTCAAGAGATATGTCAGCACGATTCTGTTGTCTTTTTCTGAAATAATATTTTTTAATTAAATTTCTTTGAAATGATGAACTATATTGCATTTGCTCAGTTGGATCTTGTTCTCATATATGATGATATTCCTATACCCTATCCTGTACCAAACAGTCTTTCGTCGCAGTAACATAACCCCCCAACTATGTCCGAGAAGTCCATTGAGTTCACAATATTGATGCCTAAAGTGGGGCGGAGTCAAATAATGTATTGTTAGAATGTAAATTTAGTATATATGGATCACTTTTTTATTAAAATCATGATATTCATTCACAAACTACTATAATCAAGACGAAATGTTTTTTTTACGGAAAGCAATACATTTAGAAACGAATACTCGAAATAGTCCCCAATGTGTCGTTCCAAGTTCTCATTAAAGAAAGAAATATACTAAGTAAAATAAATGCACAAGACCGAAAAAATAAAAAAAACACTATAAAATAACACGCTACGTAATGAATATGATTAAATTAGATACCGAGGAATCCCGTATGGCATGCACACATGGCCTCCCATACGTCACATCCGGTGTAGATGTCGAACGATGATGTTCTACATGTAGGAGACAGATGGCCCGGCGATATTGCATGTCGGTTTATTGGGGCGAAACAAGCCAGATTATGACTTCACCGAACATTACTCCAACTACAGAATATAAAATTACTTCAGATAACCACCAAATATTCCCAATAAATTTTTATCCACAATTTTGAATTTTGAACAAACACAAGTTTTCATGTATTGAAGTTCATGTTTTATAACTCTAATTTAATAAAAAGTTTCAAAACATATTTCTCGTTTCGGACGATGTCTTGAGTTCAATCTTCGTGAAAGAAAGAAGGAAATAATCATCCACAATGTTTTCCCAAAGCATTAAATAAAAATATTAAAACGTTTATGGGGAGTTTTTCCCATTATCACAGATCCTAGAAGCAATGAGTAAAAAATGGAAACATACTGAGTCAAAGTAGAGACACTATTTTTTAGTAAATGATATTATTGCGTTATATAGAATTATATTATATTTGGTAAACATTGTATTATACATGTATTCCCGTTTCCTTCGATACAAGATCTACAAGTCGTAATCTGTCAAGATAAATTACGGGGACTTGAGATACTTATCAGAAATAGGGATCTAATGACCTAGATGTCGTCGAGCCGTCAAGTCCCAATAAAGAAAGAAAATTACCAGAAATATTGTATTGTCGTTTTAAAATAGACTTTAAGAACACAGAATGAAAATTCGATGTGAACAAGGGCAGATTATGTTATTTTCCGGTGTCAGATAAGGAAGCCTTGAAACATCTCAAACACTATTTTCAATTTCACTCTGTATTAGGTTTTAATATCGATGACACGAAGCAAAAATCATTTCGACCGATATTATTACAAAACAACTACATGCAAAAAAAAATCATGTACTAGGTATATTTAAACATAAATGTGGTTTAACGGGGAATCTTTTAATACTTTTTCTATTTCATTCTATTGCAAAATTGTGTGTTATTTTTAATTCACTTATTTGCAAGATCACACTATTTTTGCAATAACTTTTTAAAATTACATCCTCGTCAGGAATTTAGAATACAATCAATGCATTTACGACGACCGAGTTTTTGTACCATTTATTATTGAATAGAACTATTTTCCCATCTTCATTACTTTTGCATTATTAATGCGATTTATATACATATAACTCATATTCTGATCAAACGTTTTTCTAAGACTCGAAAGTCTTTGATTGACTATAAAATAAGGGTTGTGACAAGAAGTCACCTGGAATGTTTGCACACTGTACAAAACTGATTTTAGAAACAAAAATAAAACTGCCATTAAATCCTCTTAATATAGATTTTGTAAAACAACATAAAAGACAGTTTGTTTGTGAAGCCATTGGCTATTATTCCAGTCTAATCGAATAATGCACATCTTTATGTTCTGAGCCTGTGAACACACGGAAGAAGCTCTCTTGGCGCCTAGGTGAACATAAACTTTGTTCACGTGGGTTTTGCCATAAACCACAGTGTAACGAAACGCATATTTCAGAAATCGAAACAAGCATGATATGATACAACTCAAATCAGAACCCAATAATCGAAACCACAGAAATCTGAAATTTTCATAATCCGATCGGTGTCAAGGATTTTTCATTGTTATTATTATTTACATGAACCTCAGTTTTCGCTGGTTAAATTATACATAATGCGGGTAATACCAAGGCATTATGTATGGCTTATAGTACTGTCTGAAAATCTCCGAACTAAAGAGCATGTACCTAGCACCACATATTTCTGTATCTCTTTGTAGGTACTAGGATGCAATGACAACAGCCTTAACCCTTCATAGAGTTTCTTGGGGATGACTCGAGTAGCAGTGATAATAGGAGGAATAAAGGTGGCTTTTTCTTGATCCCACATCTCTCTTATCTCTGCGGCCAGACATAAATATTTGGTTACCCTCTCCTCATGTTTCTTGGACATGTTGTTGTTTAATGGGGTTGAAATATCAATTATAAAGGATTCTTTACTCCATTTCTTTATTACTATTATGTGTGGCTTGTTGAAAGACAAGGTCCGATCATTTATTACTTCTCTATCCCAGTACAATTTGATTTCTTCATTCTCAATTACTGCTTCAGGTTTGTACATGTACACTGGATTCACTTCATTGAGTGCATTGTGAGCAACCACGAGTTTTTGATGTGCAGAAGCAGTCACCATATGTGTCTCTCCAAGTAGTCTTTTGGGGCTAACGCTGAGCAACTGGCAAATATGTGGTCAATACTTTCATCGGGAGAATGACATTTTCTGCACTTATTCTATGGAATTTCCTCGCCTATTATGTATTTCCTGTAGTTTAATGTCGGAATCACTTGAATTGCTAGCATCATTCCCTCTGTCTCAGCAAATACTGCCATTTGCATTTGAAGCTTCACTATCTACTTCAGGCTTATTTAGTTGGTAGAAATTTTTTCCATGGATGACTTTACTACTCCAACTCTCTAATAATTGGGTCTCATTTCGTTCTACAACTGTCGGGAACTCATCTCGTGATGCGTGGTTACGTGATGTATAATTTTGATCTGCTTTCACCACTCGTCGCGAAGTTTTACTTCAGTGGTCTTAAACAGTAGTTGCACATCAAGAATTTTTCTTCCACCCTTTTTTCTTGGGAGGCAAAAAGCAGATTTTGGATGCCATGAATTTTGTTTTGTAAATGCAACTCTGATTGATCGAGCTATATCTTGCAGATCTGTATCACTCCACTTGATTACTCCAAATGAATAGGTATTCTCTGGCTTACAGCTGTGCACAAGTTGACATCATTTAAACCTCTCCTCGGCAATTTATTTACTCGTGCCTTAAAGATGTTCATAAGGCAGTTCTTTATTTTTGTGTGTTCAAGTTCTCTAGCTTGGAAAAATCCGAGGTATTTATACTCTTCACCTATTTCCATTCACTGAATTACTCTATCATCTCGTGTGGGAAAACCTTCACCTGGTGTAACTTTTCCTTTTCTTAAAGTGACCATTCTACATTTTTCCAAACCAAATTACATTTTATACCTCCTGAGAAGTTTTCTAAAATCTTCAGGAGATAACTCATTCCATTTTCTGTTGAACTATACACTTTAATGTCATCCATATAGTCACTTAGGACGAAACTAGAGACCCTTGCAGTGATCTTGAATCCACGTCTAGATGCTCGGAGTAATTGTGATAATAGATTCATGGCCACGCAGAAGCAAAGGGCACTCAGACTATCTCCTTGGAAAATTCCTCTTTCTATTTTGACTTCTCCCTCTATTGATTTGCCACCTATCTGAAGTCTAGTTTTTCACTCCTTCCAAAAACTTAAATGTAATCTCATCTATCCTGTATATCTTCTACACCTGCAGTAGCCTGCTGTGCGGTACCGAATCGGAGGCTTTTTTGTAGTCTATATAGTACTTAAACATGTTTCGGTGTCTCTTCCACGCCTGTCCAACCGCAACTGAGTTGATAAACAGCTGTTCCTTACACCCATGAGCACCTCGCCTACATACGTTCTCCTCTTCTGCCATGATGATATTCTCACAGAGATTCTATTCAATCGTACTGGTGATTACACTTGTCATGATTTTACAGAGAGTTGGTAAGCACGTGATAGGTCTATAATTTGATTGTTCATCAAGGTTGCCTTTCTTCGGCTGCAGGTGCGTACTTCCAGTTGTAACAAAGAAAGGTGTCCTCTCAGGATTCATCATATAGTATGTGAACAGACGTGCTATATGTTGATGGATGGTGTAAATTTCTTCAGCCAGTAGTTTTGAATTCCATCTGGGTCTGGTGCCTTCCAACTGTGAGTTTCCAGTATCGCTTGATTGATCTCATCAGCTGACACTTCGTGAGACTCCATGGCTTGTACTTGATTGTTGTATCTTTCGGATTCTTTCTGCACCCATAGTGCATCAACATTGTGACACCCATCATTCTTCCAAATATTTCTCCAGTACTGGCGAATTTTTGTTTTTTTCTATGGAGAGATCTTTTTCTGCTTGATCTTGTTCATTCTGAATCTTTTTAAAGAAACGACATTGATTTTCATTGAACATTCTATTGGCTTCTCTTCTCCTGTAACTTTTGCGATGACTTTGTAGTCGCTTCGAATATGCAGATGATTTTTGTTTCAGCAGAACTGGCGTCTCGGTATGTTCTGTATTTAAATTCAATTCTTGCACAATATTTTTCATGTTTCTGGATCCATTACCTTTTACATATTGGCTCATCTTATTAGCATCAAATCTCCGTTTATGTTGTCTTATTTTCCATTCTCACAAGCCAAGGAGGATTAGAATTTCGTCTAGGTTGTTCTTATTTCTTTCAGATTTATTTTTTGCTTGATCAGAGATAAAACACTGGCAGCTCCGCAGTATGTTAAGTAATGAAATTCTAGCATTCCTACATTTTCAGTTAACTCCTCTGCTAATTCCTTATTTGCTACTACAATGAGCAGAGAACTGTTCCTGTTTTCTTTCAATTTTGGCAGTTTGGGTCTTTTTTCTGGGTCGTTTTTTCCAAAGTAACACAATATATATTTCAAATTCTTCATGAAACTCTTGTTCCTTTTCACACCTTGCTGGTTGATCTACATGCGTGGGCACTTTCACTTTTTTTCTCCTCTTCCTCAGCAACCACAGACAAAATTGCTGTTTCTGTTCGTCCTTCGTCTCCTGTCATAACTCGTGAAAAACCTACTTCTCGTTTAATTTGCTCAAGTACACTTGACGGTTCCAAGTTGTTACTAATTACAGCTCTTTTCTGATCTGCTAGACGCTTTTCACTTAAAAATCAAATGCGGGATAGAAATTTAGGAACATGCGGTGAAGTTCTGTTCTATATCCAATGAGGTTGATTTCTAAATTTGTACAGATGTAGAAATAGCGCATTAAATTTTCATTTAGTTCTGCTGTCCAGTTCATACGTCGTCTCGGTAGCCCAGCCAAAGTGGTGCCCTGGCACTGTTCACCTGCCATAGCACTGTGGACTGGGAGAGGGATGATTATCCTTTGGATCGGTCTTGTGGAGGTGTTACCTGTGACTCGCCGATGTCTTGTGGACCTCGATGAAGGTGCGGCACTCGCTCCGCTATCCTCCAAAGGGGACCAGGTAATGATTGTTCCGAGGTTAGTCGTCTTTTTTTCACTGCACCATACATCACAGTAGACGGGCTGCACAACGAGACTACTGGTGGATAAGTTCTCCATGTCGTATATAGATCATCTGTACATGTTTCGCAACACAGATACTCTTTCTATAAGAAAAGCACGACTCACGACACAGCCAACCAGGTTGAACCAGAACCACTTGCGATTTCGGGTGCCTCGGGGACGCCACACCCCATACAGTCTCATAGGCTGCCCCTGAAGGGTTATCATTATTATTATTATTATTATTATTATTATTATTTCGTGAAATTGCATTATATGACCAAACAGGTGGCTGGGGCGGGCTTTTATGCCAAGCCGGAAGTGAAATGTAGTCTTTGTCATTACTAAGAAATTTCCTTGTTATGTGGCATTTTTTTTAATACAACAGATTTCTGCATATCTGTAAGTACATTTCTAGTTAATAGTAGTATGTAAGATGCCCTTTCAGTGCTTTTCAAATGACTCTAGTTGCTGAAATTATGAGGGGAATAATTACTACTTGATTTTACTTCCAGATGTTTTTAATTTCTATCTGGATTATCTTCAAAGCTGCATCGATAATCTCTTTTATTATTAAAAAATCAGGCAACGATGGAAATCGTTTGATTCTTCCTCTTGAGCAATTCACTCTGCAGCTTCATGATAGACTTCTCCTGACCACAGTGTTCCCCAATAGTTTTCTAGATCATATCTTTTCACTCGCGTGTTTAGCTATGGGACGGCGTGGATTTCATCTGGTTTCATTGACATGCACAATTTTGTGTTTTACGGAAAGTGCGCTTTTTTATATCCGGTGAGATGACAACCTTTCGCCTTAAGATTTTGCTTGAGAGTGTCTAAATAGTTTGTGAGTTTCGAATTCTGTTTCTTGACTAAAATTTCATATTTGACGCCTAGTTTCCTAAATGTTGGTATGATATTCTGTATTAGCGTCTTTCCTCTTTCACCATTGATGTAAGATGTTATTTGCCCGATTTCACGGCGCATGGTCTTTATAGTACTCGTAATTTTGTGTATGCTTTTTGCTGGTTCAATGTTTTCTTCCATCACAGCTTCCAGAAACAATTTTTTGTAAAATAGGAATCTTCAAAATTACCAGAAGTATGATACTTGCACAATACACTTCAAAAAGAAGCGATCAAACTTAATTATATTTTAATATATGGATTCATAATATATGCATATGTGAAAAACTGTACTGAACTGTACATTTCAAGCCTAAATTTAGAGTTCAAATTCTCAGAACTCACTATGTCAATAATAATAAATAATAATAAATTTTATTGTCAAAAATGCAGTTACAAACTGCATATGACCATGTGGAGGAATAATAATAAACTATCCCATCAATTCCGATAACGCAGAGGCGGCTTTAACATTTGAACGTACTCTTAACGATAAAAATAGTTACGCACGTGCTATAGTATTAACATAATTCCAACAAATATTAAATATAATGAAACAAAAAAGTCATTTCACAATGACGTATTACTATCAAACTATAAATAATTCGGAAAGTATTGTTAATAAATTGTAACTATTAAATAACACAAAATCGCGAATAATTAGACAAGAGCTAAATTCGGGAATAACTAGACAACTAGACAAGAGCCTAGCGAGTCTTTATGAAAATCCCGCCACTACCCGAAGAAAAATCGGAGAAAAACCTGGGCCAAGAAGTAGCTACAGAATTAATGTTTCTCTAGAGTTTGGATGTTTCACTTTTCTAAATAATTCAGGGCACGTTTATTTCGATTCATAACTAAATATGCAAGTGCAACGTCGTTCAGAAGACAATTTTAAAATGCAACAAGAAAAGTTTTATTTCATTTAGCATCGCGACTAGCTGAAACCCTTGTTTTGAAAATGGAACAAATTCCACAAATTTGCGATGTGACCATGCAGTCAAGGCACACTTTTCCTGGAGATTGGCTGCCAGCCGCAGGGACGCCGCTTAGACGCGCCATGGGCAAAGGTAAGGGCGCTGTGAGACAATAGATATTGCGTCTTGGTGATAAATAGAGACGTTTCAACGGACTCAGGAGCATCGCTCAGTAGATCATGTAGGAGGTGGAACCTATGACCGTCCTCGGAATGATTTTTTTTATTAACTCTTCGACGAAACCGATGTTGTTGTTTTTTGTGGGGTTTTAGGGCTTGTCAACGGAAAGGTCATTACGCCGGTGTTAAGCCGAGTTAAAGTTAATATGTATTAACGGGTTGAGTTAATATATTTGTGATAGAGCAATCCACTCTGAGAAAGTTGGATGGAGACACTTCACACGTGTTGTCAGCTCACAGCTGTTGTCTATTTTGTATATATTATGTAAATAAATTCATTAAGTATGGTACATAAAATTCGGAGTTAGTTTTTCTGAGGTTTTGATAAATCTCAGTGGTGGCAGCAATAGTGTATTTAGTGGGGTTGAGAGTCTCTCTCCACACGTTACACAAGTCACAGGTTACTTAGTGCACAAAAAAAAAAAAAACTCAGCTATTGTTCCCGTCCCGGTATTCATTTACTTAGTGTATTGTGATAGCTTTGAAAAACTGAAATTTCTTAATGTATTAGCTAAACAGTGTACTATTTACAAATTAAAGTAGGCAGTAACCTGTGTAGCATGAAAATTTGTTTTATATTGACGCTTTATAACAATTGCTAGCTGAACGAACGTGGCGTTCCCTGGGAGCATAAACTCTTTTGTTTGTTATTTTTTATTTTCTAATAGTCGCATTTTCAATTATTTATTTTTTATTAAACATCAGTTATAACCAATGAATTATAACGATATTGGTAGTATATTTATTTAGCTCAAAAACTATGTAAGCAATGCAAATCGATCTTTTTCTTCTCACTCCCTTTCTTAACTCCATTTAACGTCACAAGGGGAGTCTCATTGCTGTGGCTACTGAATTTAGACAACTATATCAGTTGCACCGCTATCTCAGTGATGCAGGAAACATTGATTTCGTCATTGATATATGTAATTTACGAAACGTTTAAACGTTCCCTATGAGCGAATGGCGGTTAATCGTGAATCTGTGTGTCATCGGAAGTATTATATATTTCAGTGACCCCTAGAACAATGGTGACAACACTAATATCGGTTATTTACGATTAAATAAACATCCCCTTCCCTATCCAACGTTATTTTATCTCATGTATGGTGCTAGTGTACTTAAGTGGCATTGGGAATGCCGGTATTTGTTCCAGTAACCCCAAAAATGATGTATTCGACACCAATATCGGTGTTTTTCTTTGTCTTTATTTGCCACTCTATTCCGACCCTCTCTCCACGATGTGGACGGGTGTACTCCATGAGTACTGATTGTGGACTTACTCGGCATGGGAGACGTCAGTATTCATCTTGCGGCTTCGACAACTACATTGTCAAAAACATATATCAGGGTTTTTCGTATTTTTACTTCCCACCCTCTATATACGGGCTGATAAGGATGTATTATCGTCCATCTGCAGCAGCTGTGAGTGTGACACTAATCTTTCCAGAATTCCTCAAAATCATGTATTTAATATTAATATCTTGTTAATTGATTTCGATCTTGTTTTATGTCACCGTCTTCCCACCTGTCCCCTAAGCGTTCTAGGTGTATCTTACCCTCAGCGTGTTTTCAACCGTATAGTCAGTTATCTGTGTACCGAGTTTGGTTGAAATTGCTCCAGGCATTTAGGAGTTTTGGTGGACTATGCATTCATACACACATCTATTTATATGCAAATTGTTTGTATGTGGACCAATTGCACTTTTTTTAGAATTCCGAATTTCGGGATACAAGTGTCGGTTCAAATGGATTTGTATTATTGGGGTTCTGCTGTACAATATAAGAGACCGTAATAAATTCAATATCATGGTACAAGAAGAACTAGATAAAATACACAATAATCCATGAGAAATTTGACATCGCTAAGAAATATCATATTAGCACCAAGAAGAAAATTTGGAAATGCTTTAGATGTGCAGCACTATAGGGTCTTTCCATGTCACATCGGACGAAATTTTAATGAATTTATATTCACAACTGTTTGATGCAAAGAGTTAATGTTTAATTTTAATAAGCTTTCTGTTAATTTATTTTAATATATCAAAATCAGAAATTTTGAATTAAAAATATATATTATATTTAAAAACGTTTAAAAAACATATGTACCAAATTAGGAAATGGGATTAGAATGGATTCATATCCAAATAAAGGAATGTTAATTAAATTGCACTGTATATTGAATCGCTTGAAACGGTTTGAATGTTAGCGTCAAATTCATTTAAATGTCAACATATACACGAGCTTTAAATTTCCAAAGGGAATACATAAATTTAATAATAAAAATTAAATTGTAGTAATTTTTTAAATTGTAATATTTTTCATGAAAATTGTGGTCGGAAGGCATAGGCAGTGAGCAAAGACGAGAAAAAACAACCAGAGATCTTCATGATATATTGGTATGTACATAAGGCTATTTAGAAGTTAATGAACTGAGAGTAGTCTGTCCTACTGTAAGACATGACAATCAACATAAGGCCAGAGAATGCTCGCGGCTAGGCACAACACGTCCATGATGACATGATTCCACGACCTCGGCTCAAAATAACGATCTCGTTGGGTGGGCTTGTTCCCAAACTTAGGAAGGTTGGTGCAGACTAGGGTCTTTTATATGGGCCAGGAAATGACTGAAAGAAACGGTAAACAAATCTGGTCCTGCTCACTGATGCCAGATATATGTCAAAGTATCTGCTGTGCAAGCAGAAACTTCCCTCTGTTCGATAAAACAATCACGTGGCATGATTTTGTACACACAAATAAATCCTCAAAAACCAACAGGTTTTACAAAAAGAAATATCGATATAATATCACACACATTTAAGCTAGGTACAGAGTGAAAATATTTTTTTAAGGAGTGGAAACTAATTTAAAGTATTAGTAATTCGTAAGTAAGTAGTAATCAAGAAAGTATATTGATTAACTAGTACTTATCCATAAATTTTATTACAAACTACCGGAACTACCCGGTGTTTGCGCGTAATATGAAAAGTTTCTTAAAACAATAATAACTGGTAATTTTAAACAATTTTGTACTAATGTCAAGANTATATATATATATATATATATATATATATATATATATATATATATGAGTACTTTCCATATTTATTTACTTTCTTGACTTTGAATTTTCACTTTTTTAAATTACGAAAATTAAATACCACCAAGAAAGCTTAAAAAATACACACAGTTTTCAGTATGCATGCTAATATGTAAGTAATTATGAATTATTTTAAAATCCAAGTAGAAAAAAAACACTTTAATGCAGAAGACTTAATAAACAAAGCGCTTATTTAAGACTCCTGAATTCTTTGATTTTCATTTCAATGTGAATGAATTAGGTTGTATACTTGAAACAATGTTCTTTACAGTATTTATATAATTTTGATTATACGATTCAGTCACATAGATTATACGTTCAGTGGATTGTCCGCCTCACATAACGCAATCGATCTCTGGCGGACACTTCAATAAGCTTCACAGTCAACAATCATGCGAGTTAAGATTCACATCTACTGATTAGCAGCCAGTTTTAATTGTTTTTATGCTATCGTAATTCACCAATATAAACCACACTTTTCATTTACTTGTAATAATACTTAAGAAGTGTCCTTTCAAATTTCAAATAATTTCATCAATTAATTTTTCCTATTTCCATGTAACAGACATTTAAAATAATTTACTTTTATTAGGATAGATTGTTTGATATCGAATTTATTGTTTTTAGGTCCTGTCTCTTATCACTCCTGTCTTGTTATTCCGCGTTTATCTTCATCAAATTAATTATTACATAACAAATTAGTTTTTGTATATTAGCAGTTCATATTTATAGCTTAGTACGTGCCTCAGCAACGGACACGCAAATGTGATAGGACATTTGTGGAGATTCCAAAAATAATTTGTTCGATTTTTTGTTGGAAAATATATTATAAAATGAATACAATTATTTATTCTTAATAATTTATCATATTCATTACGCAGAAATACGCATAGAGTTTGGTTGCATGAATCTTGTTAATTAAATTCACAGAGAGATATTATGTTTATTAAACTTCGTGACATCGTGTGAAATGGACGGAAAGAGGTCTATGGGTGGTTCAGCAAGTATGAAAAAAATGTTATAGTGAATGAAGTCAAATTGACATAATTGTTCCAACAATCTGACATGAAACGTAAAAGAAGTTACAATTTAATTCGGTTTAAAGTTTTATTTGGAAGAAAGTTTTCAAAATTTGAAAACCATTTATTGCAATTTTACTGCTTGACATACAAATGCACTTTCAGAAGTTTCATAATAAAATTTAAATAACGTTAAAATAACTCTGGTGGTACAGAACTTTGCATGTTTCATTACTTTCATGCACGTAATATTTTTGACTTCTTACAGTGAGACGTGAAATTGAAAACTCATATGAAAGAAATGAATAAAAGTAATTTTTTAACCGATAAAGCAAATAAGTATAGCTGAATACAATGGTTAAAATAGTTTAAAATCGTTTTATAATGAGATTACATGCACATGATTTCGATAAATATATATTTTAATTGTAGTTCAAATTAATTATAATTAATTATTATATGCACTCGAAAATTGAATTCTGTGTTTTAGTTCAAGTCACCGTTAGATTTTTGTGGTTTATTGTGCAGTAATTTATATGTAAATTGTTGTACTTAAAGAGGAGCAATACGTGGTTCATAAACATTTACACGGAAACGTTACATAATAATAAATTTATTGTCAAAAAAGCAATACAAACTGCGTATGATCACGTGGAGGACAATAAACTAATTTACTCTCCAGAAACTTGCAAGGGACCATCCCATAAATTCCGATCAAGGGCTCTAAGGAAGAGGCGGATACAAAAATTTTAGCAAAAATTCCTAGATAAGATAAAAAGTTAGTTGCGATTTATAATACTAATAGAATGTCAATATGTTTGTAATTTAACCCAAAAGAATATTTTTACATGTAAAAATTATTATCAAACTATAGATTATTCTGAGTATAATATTTAAAAACCATAAGAATTGAAATGACACTAAATTCACGATTTCTTAAACGCGCACCTAGACAAAAACCTGGAGAACCTGTATGAGAAATCCCCCTCTACCCGAAGGAAAAACGGAGAAAAACCCGGGCAAGGATAGGTCTACGGAATTAATGTACACAACCGTGCCAAAGTTGAGTAAACATAAAACTAAATTAATATGAGCTATAAGACAACCCAATCATGCAAGAAAATAGTTTTTGAAATTGTTATAAGTTATTTAAAAAGTACTACAGGAAATGCGTGATGAAGTACAAGACAGATTTATTTTTATTAAAATCAATAATTATTTTTTTAATCTAATCTAAAATTCTTTTTAAAAATCTAATCGGAACTTTTGTTAAAATCAATAAATTCTTTTACATTGTAGAAGCACAGGTAAAGGAGGCAGTTTTTAACCGCGGATTTGAAGAGATTAAAAATTTCATAATATCTTTTATGTTCTTGGGCAGAGAATTATATAAAACGATTCCCGAATGATATGGTCCTTTTCTGCACAGAGTAGTTGACACTCTAGGGCGATGAATATTATTACTATTGCGAGTATCGTGTACGTGAACGAGACTGTTTCGTAAGTAGCAAGGTTGGCACTTAAGTAATTCGGTCTTAACAAACATGACCGTTTCATAAATATAAATTCAGGGAAGTGTTAAGATATTTAATTCCTTGAATAACGGTTTACAAGAGTTTCGGGGGTGCGATTTACAAATTATCTGAACTATTCTCTTCTGAATTCTGAAAGTTTGAATACTCTGACCGGAATTGCACCAGAAGGTAATGCCGTAACGTAAATGAGAGTAAACGTTTGCAAAATATACGCAATACGTGGACTAACTGCGTTAACTAAGATTCGGAATGCATAACAGAATTTGTTTAATTGAGAATTAATATTGTCAACGTAACAATTCCATTTGAGGTTGTTTTGAATATGGAGACTTAAGAATTTTGTATTAGTAACAGTTTTTAATTGTGTTCCGTTTAAAGAAAGAGAAACCTGGGGTAAAGATTTTTTGATACTTTTGTAAAATGACAGAGACACTCCTTTGTCAGTGTTTACAATGAGACGATTTGCATGGAACCATGTCGAAAGGTTAGACAAGACGTTTGGTACGTTGGCGTGTTTACATAGTAAATTAGTGTCATCAGCAAAAATAACCATTTTGCAGTCTGATGAGGAGGATGACATGTCGTTTACACACAATAACAAGAGTATTTAACCTTGGGATACTCCACAAGTAAGTGGCTTTGTTTCTGAAAGACAACGATGAAGTATTTTATTTTTAGTATAGGATATTTCGACCTGTTGAAATCTATCTTTTAAATAAGAAGTTAGCCATTAATATCCACGAGTGCCTAAAGAATGCAATTTGGAAAGGAGAATTTCGTGATCGATGACATCGAATGCTTTGGATAAGTCAAGAAAAACACCCTGAGAATTTTCTTCACGGTCAAGAGATGTGGTAACATCGTTTAAGAAGGAAAATATGGCGCTTGTAGTGGAAAAGGATTTCCTAAAACCGTGTTGATCATCAGAGAGAATGTTATTTTTTGATAAAAAATCTAGGGGACGCTTTTAGAACAATTTTTCTAGGATTTTTGCGAAATTTGGTAGTAGAGATATTGGTCGGTAATTTCCAATATTAAGTTTGTTTCCTTTCTTGGGTAAAAGTTTCACTTAGCTCTCTTAAATATGTTAGGAAAGAATCCTTTCGATAAAGACCTATTAAAAATATTTATGAGTGGATTTAATATAGCATGGGACGAAAATTTAACAGTAAACTCAGGTATATCATCTACGCCTGTTGAAAATTTGTTTTTTAATGAGCTGATGATTCTCATGACTTCACTGGCGTTAGTTTCGGATGTAAACATAGAATTGTGTACGTGGGTGGATATAATTGGAGAACATTGATTTGGATATATCAGTTTGTTATTTTACGTACTTCTGAGAAGTGAGAATTAAACAAATTTGCGATGTCCTGAGGATTTGATACGATTTTGCCATCGTATAGTAGAGAAAAAGTTTTTCTTCGTGATTTTCAGAAGTTGACGTATACTTTTTAACGATATTCCACATTGCTTTCATCCGGTTGTTCAATTTTAGTACCTGTCTGTCGTTTTCCATAACTTTAGCTGCATAGACTACTTTTTGAAGAATAGTCTTATATTTACGAAAATAATCATGGAATTCGAATGGTTGGTTATAGAGTTTTGAAAGATAATATAAACGGCGTTTGTGTTTTGAAGAAATTCAAAGCAATAAGTTCATATTAAGCAATAATGCTTTTCTTAAATATTTCGATAATAAAAGTTAATAAAAGAATGATGTACTTAAAGCCAACGGACCTTAAGCGTACGAAACACGACTTAACATCTGTTCAATCGCAATTCGCAGAGAAGCGTGAGATTTATCTGGCAAGAGTGTTTTCCCCGTTTGCGCTAATCCCGAAAGTGGAGGGGTCGCTGTTGCACCCATAAAGAGTCATTAAACGCGAGGTAATGGAGCGCAGACAGGACAAGCGTTGAGCGAGAACCCACGACCCTCACTGGATTACGAGCGCCATACGCGCTGCCATGCGTTGGGGTGGGACAGCATGATGAAGGAATGGCGAAAGTGGAAAAAGAGAGGATGAGGTATATGTGAACAACGTGAAATGGAAGCAAGACCCGGGATGAGCGGTAAATAAATGAGAATGGTGAGAGTGAGAGAATTGGGGAGAGGTGGACACCAATAAAAAAAGGGAGCAAAATTAAAAATTAATTGATGACTGTGTAAGCTGTTGAACTGGCATCGGTTCAAATTCTGGTGATGAAGGAATACTTATTCAAGTCTCAATGTCCAGACATTATCTCAGTCCCACGAAACCTTCAGTATAAAAAATTATCGGACCTATCCCGTGATCGAAGTGACCGGAGTATGCTGCTGATGGCAAGTAATTGCGGATCATATGAACCCGTAAAGACCCGTATTGCGATATTTATGAAGAGCAAGGAGATACAAATGACTAGTACGTCGAGATACGGCGATTAGTTTAAAAACAGAAAGATGTAAACAGTAAAATAAAATTGGTAAAACACACGAAGGAAGAACAACGGATGGATCGATGTTCAAGTGCTGCAGTGATAGTGCATTGCTGAGTGGATGCGTGGGACGGCCGTGATATGTGAGGTAGAGAGAGAAACAAAGACGACTGAACGAGGGTGTGACAATATGTCACTCACATCACAGTCGCCCGAGCGACCCACGCCATGCGCAAATAGAGGGGGATAGATAGAGAGAGGAGAGAGAGGACTACGAAGTAAATTGGTTGGCAAAAAGAGAGACATCCACGGCATTCGTTTGTCTCCCATGCAGATGGCAATAGGATGCTTCAGTGGCAGGCACTGTTGGAAACGACGAGGCGATAACAGCGCACTCTGTGTACAGTGTACAGAGAGACTGCGTGGGAGTACGTGTATTTTGATCAAGACCGAGCAACTGAATGAGGCAAAGGGTCATGAATATAAGGCTCGACGCATTGTAATCGACGCTTACAAGAATTCAAACTCTAATCGAGACCAGGGAAATAACCACTAAGGATTTCATCCAGAGGAAGACCATGACAATGGACTGATCAAATGAAAGGTATTACGTCTGATGCACTGGATGTCGTAATGTGGGCATGCGAATGAGAGCAAAACCGTCTTTTATTGTTAATGGAATGACTCAACTCTTGCAGTGGGAAAAATAACCTACTGGGATTACTATCCACTAGCTGGAGAACCTCTGTGATGGAGGAAACAAATTTATGATTTTTGAAATAATGATTTACGAAACAATTAATAAATTAACAACACTAGTCTACCAAATAATTAATATGTTCTAAATCTTCTACCAATAATGTGACTGCAGTTTGTTCAATGATATAGTAACAAATCAAAAAATTTTGCCCCAGTCCGTATAAAACGTAAAATAGAACAAAAGTGCTAAATACATTCTGAAAATCCAATGTTAATAAATCTGTATTACATTTTTGGAATACTGTTTTAAATAAATAAAGAGTAAATATATTAAATCTTAGAGTGGAGTAAACGCAGAATCAAGTAAATGACAACATGAAGGAATTGGTCTGATGTTGACAGATTGATGTTCATTATAAGTAGTAAAAGATTTTGTTATTCTGTCATTATTTATTGATGCAAAATGCCTTTTCGGCCGCATGGCAGCCATCTTTAGTGCTAATTTTTTTTTACTAAATATAAATATAAATTGAAACATTCTAAAATTTATCTACCCAATTCTTCTTTGAAAAGTTAAGAATTTTCAATATAATATGAAATAGGAACAGGAAATGAGAATGCTAGCATACCTGGTGTTCAGACACTTTTGATATCATGTCATTAGACAAGTGGATAATCTGTGGACTCTACACTCTTTCTGCATATTGAGTGACACCTCTTAAATGTTGAGCTTCTGTGAACAATTTCTTCAAACCTCATTGGTTCCCTCAAAATTTACGCCTCATTTATTAATTATACTGGAGTCCACGAGGCTGCACTTCCCCGCCAGAACAATGTACAAGAACCTACGTAACATTACGTAATATTCATGCCATCGATCGATACATGCTCAACCTGTGACGTCACGTCCAGATATCGATCCACCGACCGATCAAGCTGCGCGAGTCTGTAACTAGTGAGCCACGGATCAGCAACGGTTCTCACTTGTTATTCAGTTACTCTCCATCAGTTCTCCATAACTGGCTTAGCAAGCAGTAGCATCATCACACTGCAGTATAGCAGGTTCTTGCTGCAAAACTCACTCACTGACTTGCTATTCATTCACTCACTCGCAGCCGGTCATCATCACATTGCCACCGCAGCATAACCGCTACGCCATGTTGGCTCGCTGCAAAGTAATCAACGCAGCATAGTAGCCACACCATGTCGGCTCACTGTAAACTCCGCACATCATCCAGACGCCACATGACTCACTCGCCACAAGTCGTCACCAACCGACCGCACATTCTCTCAGTATCATGCATACAGAGAATCTCAGTTTTAATTTTCAGTATTTTTCAACATTCATATTTTGTCAATAAATTGTTTATTGCAAATTCAAGGTCTAAACACACCTCATATACCTTCCTCATCTGCTTTAATTTGTCTAAACATCTTAGTCCTTCAAACCCGAACTACTTTCATCCATGTTTAGTCATTTCACGAAATTTGTCTGTACACCTGGGTTCATTGACAAGCACCGTTGTCTCATGAAGGGTCGGATTACATAGTGAAGTTTCAGGAATTTCATAGAACGCTGCATGTTTGTGTGTGAGTGGGTGTAGCGAGGAGTTATGAATGATCGTATCTGTGTGTGAGGGTTTTCTAAAAATGTCTAAAACTCGTGGTGATTGTCAACAAGTGTAATAGTGAGGTCCAAAAAGTTGTGTGTCCTATGTTCGTGTGTTTTTCTGTAGTAAATTTAAAGGTTGGATGTATGGAATTGATGTATGATAAAACTGATTAAGTTGTTTAAGAGTACCGGTTAAAAATGTGATTATTTCGTCTACATAACGGTACCAGTATACAATGTTCTTTAAGAGTGGGTGAGCAGAATCAAAAATGTTGTTTTCAAAATGGTCCAAATAATGACAGAATGACAAATTCTTTTACTACTTATAATAAATGACAACTCTAGTATTATTCATAGCAAACTCAAGTGAATAACGAAAAATAAATACATGTTTGTTTACGAAAAGGAGGCGATCGTTTTAACCTTACCAGTTCATTCGCCATTCAGTTATAAATTGATTGCTTTTCTCACTATCTGGTAAACTCACACGAAATCAGGTTCACGTAGAGCGACCAAAATTCCCATCCGTGTAAATGAAATACGGTAAATCATGGAGTAATCGTAGAGACCAAATATCAGAAATCTATTGTGTCTCTGACAACGACGTCGTGCTGTAATATTGGAACAACAATGGGTCGAATGTTAGTGGGAGCGCTTCTCGCTGTTGTTTCTCCCGATAGGTCCGGTGTAATGAAAAGAGCGTGTTATCGACGACCCATTCGCTTAGTGCCAGGGGCGTGATTTCAGAGTAATTGAGAACAGCGTCAGTCTTCGTCTGCGTGCCCAGCAATCTGCAACAGTTGCAGCGAGGAGATTTGGGACAAGGATTTTCCCGTAAATTGACAAAGGAAAAGAACAGACATTCGTTTGTTTAGAGTTGCCATCTGTCCGGGTTTCCTCGGATTTGACCCAGTTTGTAGGGCGTCCGGGGAGCGGTCTGGAGGGATTTTATACACTGTCCAGATCTTTGAAAGACGTTATGCAGCGTTCGAAATTCAACGGTAATGTTCCTTGTTTTTACAGGCTTTTATTTAACTTTACCTGTTAGTTGTAAAGAAAACACATACTTTGGCAAGCCATTACTTACCAACCAGTCACTGTCCTAGGCAATGAATTGGTATTTACTTTTATGAACACTTCTCACGACGAACCTTTTGAAGACAAATAATTCAACATATTATATTAAATCATTTTCAGTGGTAAAAATAGTAAGAACGTTTATTTTATTATGATATACTAATGTGAAACATGTACGTAGGTATTAACATTTGGAATTCCATTACCTTAATAAACATCTAAACGTAGACATAATATTGCATTATCATCGTGTGCCAAATATTAGCGCAATCGATTAGGGGGGCAGTAGTTCAAAATTCAGTTGCAAGAGTTAGCCAAAACATACAAAAACTAACTAACAAACAAATAGACAAAGTTAAATAGAAGCTTGAGAAAAATAAGTTTACCAATACAGGAAATGATCTATTTAATTTTGTTACGAAATAAGTGTTTAAAGCTATGTTAACATCTCTTTATATATTATGCAATATTATTAAATTAATAAACACATTATAATATTATCTTATTTCATTACTATGTACGGTAAAAAATATTTTCGTTCAGTAATGCCCGGAGTTTAAGCTTCAGTATCCGAGAATATTAGACTCCATGTCCTTGATTTGTGATTTTGTAGATAAGAACTCTACTTTTGTTACGTATGTGACATATAGACAGATTTATAGAGAATCAAGAATAAAATTATTTTAACACATTTATCATTCATCAATGAAATATAGATTCATCAATTTATTCTTTAATACGTAAACTAACTTTTTCCCTGACTTTTTTCAAGTAATATTTTTTTCCATGACACGTATGTAAGATGAACTTTTGTAGTGTAGTTTTCAGTAAAATTATGTAAACATTCACATAAAAAGCATAAAAATAAGACACATTTTTTTACACACATCATTAATATTCGAGAAAAACAATCAAAAATATTTGATGAAAATACTTAATATGCTTAGCAAAGTTATTTCCTTGTTACATTTGAGAGAGATTTTTTTATTTATGGGACAAGTATCACAAACATATTAATACAATCTTAAATAAATAACATCTTTTTAACTCTTAATATGATATTCTTGCAACTAAATTAAACAAATAGCTTAATCCTTCGCATCCGAACATTAAATCAAGAAAGTGCGTAACTCGCATTTTTCGTATTGATATGAAAATTTCTTTTATGATCTTTGCGACTTCTCAAAACTAGTGTAACAAAAATTTTCAAATAATTATTCACCCCTGTAAGGTGGCCTTAAAAATTTAGAAATTCCAAGTAACGATTTATGATTTTTCATCATCCACATTCCCATTATAAGATTAAAACAGAACCTTAATAACAATATTGCAGAAAGTTTTCCATATTTCATCGTAACAATCATGTTAACGTGTGTCATCCTCGGAATGGTCACACTCTTTATATTAAAATTTTGCTCTATTTGATTTAAATTAATTTTCTGTTTCCTATGTTGAACACATGCCACTAAATTAGTCCTCTCCTTTTCCATTCATATTGATCATTCCACCGATCACCCTGTCTGGAACAAGTCACCCATGGTCGTGAAACAAACCACTTGTATTCGTTATCTGCGCTTTCGTATATCCAGGAAGCGACCACTACCTTGATTACCCTGTCATTACTATGTAGTATTGAGACCCACCGCCACTTGCGTAATACATTATTCTCTTTCGAACTAACTATGAGCTTTTCACAAAAACTATTAACTTAATGCAAAACTATTTTATATTCAAATATTTTTGTCATAGTGTTAAATAAAGCGAAAAATAAATAGAAACTACTAATACTTGCCCTAAAGTTTTGGTACAATCATCTCACAGAATGTTATAGATACGTTGATAATATAATTTGTGCGCATGTATAATTTATAAAAAAATATTGCAATTATTTATTAAAAATATGAAATAAATTATGAGAAGGATGAGTGTCGAATTTACGATCTTGTTGAACCGTTGTTTTGGAAAATAAGAATAAATTTGAATCTTGCAGAACTTACATTTATATCAGCAACACACGAATCTTCATTTTTCTTCTTATCTGTAACAAGAAATATCTTTTTAATTTTACATACATAATATATTGTATATGTCACACTAATAGTTAAACTTTTTGAATCTCAGCAGATGAAATTAATTTAAGTCAACAAGATTGTGTATATAATGTACCTTTTGGTTTGTTTCAAAATTTAAAAAAAAATCATCTTTCAAAGTTTGACCTTGTTTATAGCATACTATCACAAGATAACGTACTAATCCTTAAATTCTTTCACAGACAAATAAAGTGACAGAACAAGAAGACTGGGTCTACATTCTGCTAAGTTGCGTTAACACCGAAAGATAGAAAAAAGTGGCTTTCTGTAAGGGGATACGACAGTAAACCAAGAAATTACTCTCTAGCTTTTGTAATAATGCGAGATATTAAAATATCCTTTATCTCAGTCCTTGGAAAGTTTCAATATGATTAGAAAAAAGAGGGGGGAAGAATTGATGAAGGACATTGACCAGAATGAACACAATTTAAATCTGTTTATGTTATTATCATATTCCAAATAACCGTAATCCTTTAATGCTTGTATTTTTACTTACTGTTTCAGTTTATTGAGAGTGAATACTAGGGTACAGTATGCTCAGCCTACGGCACACTTTAGGGCTTCTACAAGGCGCACGGACCCTAATCTCCTCCATATATTGTATAAATTTTTATGTTCAAAAAAATCCCTTTTGAATTGAATTGAATAAAGTGAGTAAACTTTCACTTTTGATTTCGTTACTCCGTTAAATAATCACACATATATAACCGGTTATAAAAAGAACAAGCGTTGAGGAGTAGAATCACAAAAGATGTATCAAAATAGGGATGATACATCCATGAACTCGAACACGGGAACACAATGCGAGTCGTCAACCACGATACCTTTATGACAGGAGATAAAGCAACGCCTGTTTGTTTCATTTTCTTCAAGAAGAGTCCAGTAATATAAAGGATGCCATCAGAGGCGGACAGAGCTCTAGCCGCTGCATAGCCTGGATATGCGTGCGCATTACCCTAATTGCAACTTCTCTCATCCTCTTCCCGTCCACTGCTACTCGCTGGGAAACTCCTCGTGATTGCCAAGGCTCGTGCGCATGAGATGGGAGAGTTGAGGAACGGTTTACAACATGACCATGCAGATGGGAGGTATAGCAAGAGGAAAGGAAAAGACATTTCAGAATTTTCCCCTCAATGCTTTTCCATTAGGATTCATTATTCTCATTATTATAATTCATTAGAACTCTATTCCATGGATTAGAACTGTTGACGAAAAACTAATCAAATTAAATCTAAACCAAACAAATAATTTAAATATAATTTTCGATACTTAAATGTCTCAAGTTTTTACTGAAAGTTTCCCTCATCGGTTATTAACTTTGGTTTGGAAAAAGTAGAAGTAGTGTAACAGAAAGTGAATAATTTCTATTCTAAGATATTGAGATACACTCTTAAGATAAGGAACCAAAGTACATAGTATTTCCTTTTTGTAACAGTTTATGCTATTATATATTGATACCTTGTGTGTAGAAACAAACGATAGATGTTGAAACTGCATAAAACTGATCCATTATACCTTTTAATTCATATTATTTCAGTCTTAGCAAGAGGTAAAGGAGGGAAAAATATTTTATAAAATGTTGAAAATGTGTTTTACGAGTGTTGTATCTTGTGTTCACAAGTTTTCTAACACAAATGAATTTTACAATTGACGAGCAACAAAAGTGCAAGTTATTTGGTTTAACTCAAATAACGCTAGGAAATAAAAAATGTGCGGGATTTCAGCCATTGTTTTCTTTGTATTCGTTTTACAGATTACAAGACATCACAATTTTGAAATAGTGTTAACTAAAATATCGTGTGATTACATATTGTTTCTGAAATACGAGAGTTAAACCTATCAGAAATTTGGTTTTGCAATTTAGGTATGTAGTTCGATAACACTCAATATATTTGGAATCTTGTAAAATAGCAAACAGAGACGTAATCTTCTATTTGTATTTTCTATGATAGTTTTACTTGATTTAATTTTAAATGTATCCTTACTTGACATGTTCATGAACATATTTTTCGAATGCAAATAATTTGAGAATCATATATAATTTTTAATTTAAACCAATAGGCTTTCTCTTTCACATTAAAAGGAGAAAATAAATTTATTTATTTATTGACAGGGTGAAGTTGCACCGCCATTGAACCCCTATTTTCTCGAGTACTCTGCTTATTCACAGGATTCACAGGATTTTCTCTCATATACACTGCTTTCACATATACACCGTGACGTAATCAGCCTTCTGAAAATTTTGCGGAATTAAGATTTATGGTTATTGACTCTATTTTTAATAAACAAAAAAGCGTGCATTCGTCTAGAATTATCATTATTATATTTATCACTTTTATTTATTATAATGAACCATCCTCATAATGAAATAGCCGTGAATAAGGATACACGAAACGGATTATCTTTGAAATTGTAGCCGTAAGGTACAGGTGATCAAAAATCTTAAGTTTGTTATGCCAATCTTTACCTATCTGCCCATAAAACGAAACAAAATATTATTATAAATGTCTTTATTATTCAGTACTTCACTAAATATATTACAGTGAGACTTGAATTAATCTTGTAAAAATAAGTGACGAATTAAAGCGGCAATTGTGATTAAAATATATGTATCTGAAATCCTCAAACATCTAGACAAAAAGGAAGACCTACGACTGGAAGACATAAGATACGAAGTTACACAGCAATCTACCGTGTACTGTATCCCACTTTCCACAAAGTTGAGAGCGGAACCGAAATATCCCAAATAGACGATGCAGATGTTCGGAAGTGTGCTGAGTGGAATCACGAATCTAAACGAGTTCTCGTGTTGTATTTGCGTGATATCAGCCACTCACATTTGGAACGAATTCGCGCTGCTTTACGGCTTCTTCTCACGATTACCCAGATGTGTCCTTTCTCTTTTCTACCATCCTCTCTTCTTTGGTACTTTCGTAAACTGTGTTAACTTCAGATGCGAAGAAAAATATTAATTTCATATTTTAAACAGCTATTTATTCATTTTATAATACCACTAAATTTTATTTTATAATAACGAAAATATGGTAAAAAGTATTAACCGTTTGGAAGGTTATAAAATCGCTTAAATTAACTAAAAAAATCATAACTATTACGCAACTGAAAAGATTAACTTACACCTTGGCCCTCTGTTTTTCTTTTCCTGAATCTATGCATTTAGTGGAATTGACAGATACAATAAATAATATTTACCTATAACGATGTTACCTCTAAAGAAGTAAGAGAAAATAACATAACATCTCAGATGACGTCCTGCTCACCAATTTTAATATAAGAAAATAATGTGAAATTAATAATAACAAAATTAATACTAGTATTCGTATATGGTCATTAATGTAACTAGATTTAAGAAAGAAGTCTTAAGAAATTTAACAATCTGGCATACAACAAGTGAAAAAGACAAAGAGAAAATAAAAGCTGTAGTTACGAGGTTTATTTCTCATCAGCTCCCTTAATTCCATTTTATATTATATTAGTGTCGCAATTCTCGGTGGATTATATTGCGCGACACGTAGATTTAAGTGGAAATTGCACACCCTTGTTTCTTACGTATTTATTTCATCTGATATTTTTGAAATCGATATTCTCTTATTGCAAAATCCCACATATAAAAAAATTGCATTAAATAAAAATTGATTTTTTTCAAAATCGTTAAGACTTTAAAATCATCAATATTGTTGTTATATTAATAATGGTGTTCAAGTTTTCTTCAATTATTTACCAATATAATATTCATATTTATATTTACATTAAAGAGCTAGTTTCATTTTGCACTAAACATAGATATGCGCGTCATTTCAAATTTTGTAACATAAAGACAAGAAAATACAATGTTTTCAAAATATTACATCCTCTAATATAATTTGGTGTGTTTTACCATCAAGCTATTACCAAAATATCGAACAGAATATACATAAAGTGAAGGCATAAATATATGCACAATTAATTATGTTAAATCAAAATTTTGTTTTTAACTCACCAGTTAACTTACTGAAGCTCTTACCCAGTTCCTTTTATTTTTACATAGTTTCGCAAATTAGATAGATATATTACGTTCCACATTATTTTTCTTTTCGGACATAAAAACTAGGTTGAAAATAAAACATAATTTTAAGATAAATTTGGTTGAATATTGTCTACGATTGTATTACACGGTTACTTCAGCGCAACCATTACAACACAAGATAAATAATATGGTATCAATTGAATGCCCTTCGTAAGCTTAAGCATGAGCGGGTTAAGCTCAAAGTCCCGAGTTCGAAACTCGGTCCCGTTTCCCATTTTCACTCAACGTAACATTTTTTTTCTCTTATACTCTTCCCTCTTTCCATTTTCTAAATCAAAAACATGTTAAACATTGCATGTAGAGACTCGTTGGATTAAAACTATCAAAGCAACCTTACTGGATGGTTTTCAGTGTTGTTTCTGAATAGAATGCATTATTGTGAAGTTCAACGTTGCATAAAATATACAAGTGGAAAACGATTAAATGAACAAGATTAATTAATTTCCAGTGAGAATAATCTCAAATATACCACTGTTTATTAATGAGAAGTGCCTCCAGGTAAAACCTAATATGAATCTGTATTTTGCTGCAATAAATAGACCTGAAAGCGCTAGTAGAAACCGAATTACAACAGGCATCGGTGGAATTTGAGAACGTACGTACAGCCATCCGAATTAATCTTGAATTTGCAATTGAACAACCTGTTGGCGGTCGACACAGAAGCTCTCATTATCATGCAGAAGCTATGAATTTCAAATACTGCGAAACATTAAAGGTACAATATGTAATCACAGAAAAAATTGCATCAAGTGTTTCATCAACCACACGCTCATTTATATTCTTTAATTTTTCCTATAATAAGGAAAGATAAATTTATTTTATTGTTTATATTTGTAATACATACGTTGATATAGAATTACCTATATTATATCGCAATTAAACTCTCATTTCTTTTATAAATGTCAGACATTTTATTAAATAGATACGCGAGATAAATAAATTAATATAATTAATAATTGAGTTTCAAGATAAATGAATCTCCTACTTTCACACAAGTTTTCAAATTTTACCTAAAAAAATACAAAATAATTTACTTGAATGGAATAATCCAATAAATTATTTCTTGTTACAGCTCCAGAATCCGGATATATTCACAATTTGTACTCAATGTAATGAATATTCGTTTCCGAAACCATCAACCAATTCATGAGTCAGAGCTTCGAAATAATTTTTAATGAAATACAGATTTCCGGTTCGATGCGTTAACATTTAAGAATATTTGCAGTTTCAGCGCTATTTTCCGCTCCCAAAATTTCAATTATTAATCTAATTATTATCACATGCTTTAAGTCAAGTTGTGTGTTTTGTACTCATAGAATAGAAATCAACTCTAATATATTTTAAGATACTTCATATCAAAATTAAATGATGTATAAAATTTCTCTTTTTTTCCAATATATCACATGGGAAATTTAAATAAAATATATAATTAAGTTTTTTGTTTACGTGATATTGTAAAGGGGAAATTTCTAAAGGAAATAGAAAAGTAAATATCGGAGGGATAAAGGCGTCAAAGAAAATCATAATAAATGATATCTTATTGATGTAATAATTCAGATTTGGATTTAGGGATATGTTTTTGAGATGTAATAATTTCAATGTGACAAGCATGGATCTTAAGTGCAGTCTCCTTAACGAAGACAAAGTTACCTTATGTAACATGTGTATCACATATCCCATCACTTACCAATCATTAAATCATCTCATTAACAACGTGAAAAAGGATGAATACGCCAATAAAAAACGAACTTTGATGATTTCAAAGTAAAAGCAGTAAAAATATTCAGATCTAATATAAAATTTTGAAAGACACTAAATAACATGTATAAACTTTACAGTTTATATTATATTCATTTATTATTCATCGAATTTTTTTGATTTACGAATTAACCTACAAAGTTTTTATATGCTTTCAGTTCACTAAAAGAACCACATCATACATTCACGAAAATATTAAAAACACATATTAACGAAATATCGAAAAAGGTCTTAAATATGAAGAAAAATTATCTTGAAGGTAATAAAAAAAATACAAAAAATAAATGTTTAAGATTAAAATAACACTGTTATTCTGTTTGTCTTGATATGAGATCGCTATGAGGTCAAAGCTACGCGAGAATACAATTATTGAGAGTCACTATTTTCAGTTTATCACTTTGTTAGTGAAGTTAGGAAATTTGTTTGTGAATACTAATAGTGGTAAACTGAAAACAGAGTGATTGTCTATAATTTTATTCTCGCATAGAATTAACCTCAAAGAAAAAATTAAAAGTATGTTAATTTAGCTGGTAACGCTAATAGTACATCACATGTGCACACATTCTGCATTACATTAGAAACAAGAACGTAACATATTTACTGTACAAGTCCTTTTAGTAGCAAATTGTGGACAGAACAGCACTTACTTCTATAAGGTCAGACATGGTAGTCAAGAACGATTTATGTTACATGTGAGCAAACAAGTTAAGTGTTAACTGATTTATAACTGCATTCGTCCATCCGACTTTCCTTTTACATACGTTGCCAACTCATTCAAAAAATGTATAACATCTTCTTAACACGCTCACCATGAATATGATGGATTAAACGTTTTAGTCTATATTCACGGTTTAATATATAATATTAAAAATCACAATTGCAAACATCGAATTTTATGTATATTTGACGAAAAGTAAAACACAATTTAAGGAAAATAATTCATCAAAAATTTGCTTATTTCTCATAATAATATATCACAGACACTAATATTAATCACGATAGAAATCAAGTTACTTATTTTCTATAATGTTAAGGTTTTTCTGATTTATTAGGAAACTGTTGAAATACTCTTAGCATATATATTCTTTCTTCATTTTGCTCATACTAACTTGTATATATGATTTACCGCTTTATCAGCTCTATACTATAAAATACAGATTTAAAAAGAATATTTTTGCGTCCAAAAATATATTTAATTTGTTATTTTAATAAGAGAAATCTACACAATACTTAGATTATAATCTTTCTTTTGACCAAATGCCCTTTTGTCTTACCATGTCTATTGTGCAGTAGTAAAAGAGTGCAATGCCCGCAGTCCTCGTAGATGCAAAAGCAGAAAACGAAGTTATTTGCGTTCCCAAGACACGATTTGCATAGAGACCGAAGTGAGCTTAGCCACTTCGCATCAAATGAGAGACCGGGAGGAAGCTGAAAAATTAATTTTGCGTGAAAGTCCTGAAGATATGAACTGGTTTCAGGGATAACTTGGGAGTTCCGGACAAACCTGCGAGAGCCGTTTGGTGTGAGGCCTTCAACTGAGATCTGGCCATAAATGCAAGAAGCGTCAAAAAGGGGACTGTAACATTTTTGAAAACATACGGGAGTGATAATCAGGGAGTGAACGTCATAAAATAATGTGAATTTGATATTCACGATGTATGAAGTTTAAAAATATGTGAGGAATGGTTTTTATATTTTTGATATTTTATTTTAATATGTTAAGGTACTGTGGATGATAGTATGATTTTTACTATGCTTTGTTTTAATGAGATCAAAAACTAGACAGATCTGAAGAGGAGGCCGCCATTGTAGAACCTCGTAATATAGTCAATATCAATGTCAATGTCAACCCTAAAAGTTTCCATAATGAAGAAATAAAGATAATATGTATTGCTTAATGTGGATTTGAGTTGTTCTTTGACTGTCTATAAAGGCACGGTGTAACCTATATGATATAGTGATGAGAGTCAGAGAAAGTGTGAATGAATACATAAAATATTTTTGTTCCAGGAAAGGTGGTGTTAAAATAAAATATGATTAAAAGGACAAGTAAATCAATAAAGAAAACAACGACGGCTACCGCGGACACTCGGCAACGTATATATTCATAAAATAGAGAAACCTTTCTTAAAACCAACCATGTTTACCTGTTTGTTGTACAAATACAAAATAATTACAATTTATCTAAAATGTAACTATTACAATTATTCGAAGAAAATGTTAAATATTTGACGAAAATATATCTTTCAATTTGAAACATTTTGAAGTGTTTAATTTAACTTTTACTCTAACGCTTCTTTTATGTTTTTTCCGGCTCATCTTGAGCTAATTCCAAAATTTAGAAAATAAGCTGTAGATATAGAGAATATGGAAATAAAGACACATACTCTCTATTCTTTGTTTATTTCGTAGGTGGAAATAGTGTATGAAATCTAATCCTCCAAGATTGCTAACACGCAGGTCAGCCTTACTCTGTAATACCTTTCTCCCGTCCTTCGGATCTTCAACACACAGTATTTACTCTTCCCATTCTCACTCTACCTCCCCACGTGTTCGCGCGATGAGCATTTCCCATGATCCTCCTTGCGGCACTCCGTCACAAGCACGATGGTGCCGTCAGTGCTTGTGTGGGGCTCAGGGCTTTGCGTGGGTGATAGCGGCCTTACGAGCTCGCAATCCGGACCTCTCTCTACACGCAAGGTTTTGCATCGCCCTCTGTTTTGCTCCTGCGCCGCCAGAATGCATTGACGAGGATTTAAAACCTCAAGCAACTTATTTATATTTTTTTGATAATGATGTCATCGAAAAACTAAGAATTTTTTAAACGAAAGGAATATTTTATATTTTTGCTACGGAGTGTATCAATTTGGTAAAAAAATATATGAATGTAAAACGTCAGTAAGATTAATTTATAAAATTCTAAACAAAATGTCTGTATGTTTTCAATGAATTTTAACCATTTGCGATTTATTTTAATGTTGTACACACACAAAATTTAAATACTGTGAGAACCATCAGCTTCTCTTTCGGAATTTTAGAGATTTTTGCACAAGCAAACCATTATCTCCGTATTTTTTTAAGACTTGTCATACTAATATTATTAGTTGGTTATTTTTCCGCTACCTATTTCACACAGTCAGTTGAGATTTTCCCTTCCTATTCGTTTACATACGCCATCTCCCTAGCAACGTTGTTTTTGTGCATGTAATAACTCAAACGCAAGACGTTTAGTACACGTACAGTAATATTTAAGTAATACATTGAGCTATTTCATGTTATTAACGTAATATCATAATGAAAATACCCAAATTGAGTAAGTGAAAAAAAATCTATTATAAAAGTTATTTTTTCTTGACAACGGTCCAAAGTGCACTGTTGCAATCCGGAGCACGAAAAGGAACAAATAAACAAACAGGCCATTTCCTAAAGAATGGAATGAAAGGCGCTCGTGTAATCAAATCAAATAGTGTAGTCAACATTGACTGACACAGTCTTCCCGGCGCCAGTGGAGCACATATTGGGCATTAAGAGTTCAATAACTTTCTCTTTGCCCACCTAAAAGTAATCATTTGGTGTCTTGTTAATCAAGATATGAAACATTGTATTAAATTATAGCATACGCATATGCAGTTCAAGCGCATGTTATATAAACATAGTTACAATTCCATAATGAGGTAAGAACAGCAACTAAAAATCTATATCTTACACGTTTCCCATTTCCTCTTCTACTCTTGGTTTCAGTTATAATTTTCTCTTCTGTTATCAGTTATTGCAGTTTCCTTAATAAAATGGTATTCTGATTTCAAATGTATAGCATATAGCCTTCTAAATAGTTATTTTTTACACAATTTACAATATGAGTTTTACACAAATTAATTTTTTTGAACGTACGCAACATACTAATGATATCTAATAAGTTATGTTTCCTTGTTATTACATCGTAAATTCTGCTTTTTATTGTTTTATTAGACTACATTAAAATATAAAATGTAAATCTTTTGTTCAGAAAAAAATTGTAATTTTCAGATTTTAGCCTTACTGTCTCCACACATTGCATAAAATTAAATTTAATAAGAAGATATATAATTTGACATTTTTTCTGTGGTAGGCTAAACTTTCTTATCCCTGATTGACATTCCTAAATATTGTCGTCTCCCTTTAGCAAAAGCAGTAGGCTGCAATCGTCTTAGCATTCCACCTTCCCTGATTCATACTTTCCATATTTTTTATGTCCTGATGAACACTTATTTGCTTACACATTCCAGGGTTTCAGAGAAGTGTAGAGAATGAAACTTTTCACAAATAATACAGCCTAATTTCATGAAATTCTGCAACATTTTCTTAAATATAGATTTGTAGTTCAGATGCAAAACAACATCCCACAAGTTCCTTAAAGGAAAACCAAGACATAATTTTTCTACTGTTTCATTTGGACTTAACAATTTAAATGCTGAATTTTTGTCCGAATTTTCGCCATCGTCGTCAGTTTCATTTTCTCAACTGATCTGAAGAACGTTCAAAACGTCTTTACCTGGTGGAGTTGGAATAGGAAGAAACGCATCATGAGAAACCGGTCGTATGAACTACGGGTTACATGGATACAGTATATCTTTCTTAGTTTTAATATTGTTACCTCATTATTATGTATTAATCATACAAAAATAACCACCACATATATGATTTTAAAGCGCTTTCCATACCATTAGAATTACACTTGTCTCAGTTTCTTAGACCCTCAACACATGCACGGCACCCAATTTTTTGTTTAGATCTCCAAGTGTCATGCCAATTATGCGCAATAAACACTTCTTACACAAATTGTAATATATTGCCAATGTTTTACGAAATCATTTCTACCGCTAAGATAACAAAACAGATTTCAGTTACTGAAATATTTCCTTGAATTAATTTCTAAGCAAACTGGAAATGACAACTCAAATATGACCTCTAAGCACTGAAACAAGTCAACAAAGACTATCCCTCCCCAACAATGACAATTTGCCGCCTAACAATTGGGAGTGAGTGACAAGAGTTGCCATCTAATTCCTTTCATCAAACAAAAATTGAGAAAATCTCTTTGATTTTACACACTTATTTGCAAAAATCTGCGTGTGATAGAAAAAGCAATAATTATCAGAAATTAGCACAACAAAAATAGTTCAAAACACCTAAAATTATATGATCATTAAAACACACGCAGTATAGTGTTACGACATAGCAAGATATAAAGTATGTTTTATATCTCATTTTTGGAATATGGTATATTCTTAAAAGTGCTTTTTAGATAATTTTTATTTCTGACAATTTTCATTCATAAGTGGTTTTTAGAGGAAATGTGCAACGTGACTTAATCGTTGATAAACAATTAAATAAGAGAATTTTTTTTAGTTGTGGATCTAGAAATACTTAGTCTGCACTTGAATTTGTGGAATAAAGATGATAGAGCGATAAGTGTGCAAAGCACAATTATTTTAACAGAAATACTCAAGACGGTATACTTTTAAATCACTGCCATGAAAAATATTTCTTAATAAATAAAATAAATTTAACTTGAAAAAGGCAGCTACAACAGCGTAAACCATGTGGAGAATAATAAGCTAATTTACTCGGAAGCAAGCAATACAATAGTATAAACAAATATTAAATAATTTGTATTAATATTATTAATCCCAAAATCTAATTTTCCACCCACTTTTCAAGAAACCCTTCCTGTTCTAATTGCTCCAAGAAATTTAGGAGATATTTAAATAAACCTCTTTGAGTACTTTGACCTGTAATTGGTCGTTTACATTTCCCCAATTCCCATTAAGTCGTTAAGTCTTCTTCTATTGTTTTTTTCCTCCTTCTTCTATTGTTTTTTTTCTCCTTCGCTGCATTGGAGCAACGAACCCTTAATTCCTTTCCTCATCCCACGCCTCACTGCATTGTTCCTCACTCTCGTAATATCGTTACATCCTTATTTTTAGTTCCTGCTTCCCCTCCCTCATTCAATTCTCTTCTTTCCTCGATTTTTATAGCTTTTCCCATCGTAATCACCTCCAACCGCAAGGATCCGATCCTCCGCGTCCTCATTTGTGACCTTCCATCCTCCTTGCTTCACTTCACTTCACCTCGGCGAGGCGTGGGATTACGTCCACGGACGTGGATCCGTCTCCCTCACCCTCTCCCTTTCTCCTCCAGGCCACGTCGAAGGGGCGTATCTTGGAACATCGCTCGTTCCCTCAGCCTCCCGCCATGTCAGGGGCGCTCAGGCAACCCGCCGCAGAGATCTGCTCTGCGGGATCACTCGCTTTCCCTGCGTGAACGGAGGAGGGGAAGCAGGAGCGTAGGGGTAATCCCGTCGGATCGCGGTATCTACAGAAGTGAGTCAGATAGCCATTGCTAATGAAGTCACCATAAGCATAGTTGCACTCATTGTTATCACCATATTATTTGCACAATATTCCCTAATTTAAACAAGCAGATTGCATTGAAACTCTAATACAAAAGTAAGTGGTATATTTCTGAAGTATACAAGACCCGGTAATACGAACGTGGTATACCCAATATCGAGCGTGTTTCCGATCATTCCTGTCGAAGTCATTGTGACAACTAGTGTTTGAATTTTTATGATTCACGTTTAAAAGGGTTAAATATGAATCGGGTATCGCGTACCTATTCATATAAAAGTGTATATTTCCAATGTTTTCTGATTTTCTGCTTGATATTTTCTGATCCTGATATTTTGTCCTATTGATAAAATCCTGATAGTTTAACAAAGTAGTGTTCTTTTCATAAATTTTGTTTTGTAAACACAATTTATAACGAGAAAATACCTGCCATAGTTTCAATTTGTGGTTTGATTGGTAGACAGCTCCACAGCGAAACAATGTTAGGGAATATTATTCCCGTAAAAACTTCAATACGGCAATATGGCATCATCTTATCTGGACAGTTTTATTCAACAAAAGTGTTTAATGCGGAACAAAAAATTATGAGACAAAAATGAAAGCTTTTTCAAATGACATTATGTATAATGCAACCACAAAATTTCACTCTGACTGGATTGGTGGTAGGTCCACGCTCACAAAACGACGTTTACTGTTTAATGCCCTCGCTCCACCAGCCATCCCCTCCCCCCAATAGAAGGTTAATGCAACCTAATGCGTGAACCAATAGCTGCAGCCGGCGACTGGATTATGGTAATTGTCCAGCGCTGAGGCACGATAACCAGTTTTATGTCTCCGCCGGGTTGAGCTGATGGAGTAGAGGGGCAAGATACTTTTACGAGCAAGATAGAGGTACAATGCGAGAGCCACAAGGAGATGAAAAGGTCAAAGAAGAGAATGTAGATGATTTGGTAGAGCATGGGTCCTTTCAATAAATCAACATGGGATAAATAAATCTCCCTTATTGGTTTAGACCACAAAAACACGATGGCAGGTCACTTAAAAATTTTTGATTTATATGAAATAAAGTAAACATTCGTGATGAGTCGTATTATACTTGACGGAAACTACTTTTCAAGATATAAAAAGTAATTTGAAAGATTCATGTAACAATTGAGTTCAATTTTTTTTTAATTCCACGCGAGTAATAAAAATATAATATGTATTTTAATGTGCTATGACCATGTATGTAACATTTTCCTGAATAAAAACTTACTCTAATATTATTTAAATTCATCTAGAACTAATCGACTGTTTCAAAATTCTCTCCATCTTTACCCAGTTACGTTGTTTCTGTGTGTAGTTATAACCATAAGTCTCCGTATTTTGGTGTAATGTAATAATTTTCATACAATTGCTTGGATTATAAGAGTGTGTGAAGGAAGAAAATTTACTTGCTCATGTGCAATAGAAAATTTGTTCTCTCGTTAAAACCATCGTTGAATTTGTTCAGTCCGTCTTTTTGTCCATTTCGGTCACCTTACGTCATATAAGAAGTGAAAGACACTAAGGTAGTTTTTATTGATACAAAAAGGAAAGTAATTTTAAGTTGCTTTTGCATTATAAAATGTAAAAATTTATTTCAATAAAAAAAAACACACAAGCATGCTGTATTAACACAAACACACTGCATTAAAGAAAGGGAAATTGCCTAATAATCGAGTATTATTAGTGCATCCTAACATTATATGCTTTATTATTTTTTCTATTTGTTTTTATATCGATTCACTTCATTCCCAGAACTCCTAATTCCAGACTTCCATGACCGCAGAAGGCTCGTCGGAGGATTTCAACCTCAAATGCATTTTGAGTCTTCGTTTCTAATATTTCTAAACATTTTGAATGCGTGAAGTCTTCTAATTCACACATCCCAGTTGGAACACTTTGTGCTAAAACTGTTGTACTTTAAAGTTTCCTGAGACTTGAGGGAATGCAGACACCCTTTCCAAAGCCAATCCACACCACAAGGCATTTCTTGCCTTAATGATTTTGCAATATCGTAATGATTTTAAAACGTATACTAGTTAATATTCACAATTTAGGTGTCGGCATAGTTTCGTGTGCATTTTAATGAATATATTGAAGTCACAATTCTTGTAATTATAAGATGCTTTACAGTATGCCTATATACCCCTTACAAGATACTGAATAAGAGTGCTCTCTTATCTCTCCGAATTCGAGTACAAGTCATTTCCCAGTTAAAAACAAAGCACTAACAATTAAAACTCGTAACCCCTGCAAATATTTTTATAAATAATTTTTAAATAACTAGTATGCCTATCACTCATATCTTACCATTGAAATAAGAATGAGCATAATATGATGTTTTGTAAAATGGTTAAGAAAAATGATTAAGTTTGTGTTCTTTTCCACAGAAAATGGAAAAATATTTGATTCATATTTCATTACTATAGCATCCTTAAAATACTTCAAATACGAACTATATCCAAAAAAATTTCTCCAAAAAAAATATTTTATTCAAAGCTGTCAAAGGAACCCGCGCATCACCTTTTTATTCTTCTTGATTTTTACGTCATCTTCCATCTTTTTATCCTTATTGATTTTCATGCAGTATCGGGAACCAATTATGGTATTCGAATTCTTCTTCACACTCCCCTAGGATTGAAATGTCAGCAAATTGGGATTCCTCCAATATAATCCATGCGCCTTCACATAGTACCTTAAGTTTCAATGAAGTTCATCGGTTTTGGAATCTTTTTCAATATTGAAACGCTGGAGGAGAATAATATAATTTTTAATGACATAAAATTCTTCTGATATTGTATTCTTAAATTTTTACATCTTATAAGTATTATTAAAGAGCTTTTATTATCTCCACTTTTTACTATGTTTCTTTGTATGCAAAAAACGTATCAGTAAGCGTATTCAAAAGTTTGCGCCCGTGGGGTTCCTCGAAGTCCATCTGAAGTGTAGAAAGAGCAATGAAGAAACATCTGTGCCGAATTGTTTGTTCTTTTTGAAGCTAATGGTGACGATTTCTTGGCGTTGAAATACGGATTCACCACTTCGAACTTGAAACAAGACGACAATCCATGTAGTGGCATCACACAACGTCTCCCTCGAAGGAGAAATTCATAACAGTTTCCTCAGCTAGTAAAGCCAGGGCTACAGTATTCCGGGGTTCTAAAGGGGTTATTCTGTTCAATTTTTTGTGGGGCTCCAAGGGGTCGTCAACAGCAAGGTCATTAGAGCCCATATTCTGTTCAATGTCTTCCTTCATATAAAACGATCAATTCTGAAGTCTATTGCGTGACTCTGAGGAAAATGAAGTAACGCTTCCAACGTGTACGTGACCACAAAATGCGAACGCACTCTCCTTCTACATGACAACGTAAGGCCATACAAGTCTGCGCACTCGAGAGTATACCTGAAAACTTCGCTGAATTGTTCTTCTTTAATCCCTTTACAGCCCACATCTCGCACCCTCTGACCTTCATCTCTTTGTGAAGGATGGACTCCGCGGGAAGCACAACAAGTTATCGAACGTGACTCAGACTGACCAGTACAGTGGTACCATGACGGCAAACAGACTCTCACACTAAGGTGGCGTAAGGCCATCGAATTGAAGGGAAATCTCGTTGAAACAAATTGATTTTATAGCCAACTAATTGGAAAAAATATGGTGTATTTAAATATTGAATAAAACCATGCCCAGAATTTGAAAAGGGAATTGAATTCATTATTATAGAAATTTCAACATTTTACAACAAATCAGTAATAAAACAAAAAAAATTACATTGTAAACAAACATATACAATATAGATCAACCTTCAAAGAAAATTTGGTACTGAGAATTGATATATCTTATCCTACAGTGGATATTAAAGCACGTATCTACAGATCTGTATTTTAGCTCATTTTTTTCTCGGCGGTAAATAAAATATTGTGAATACAAAGTTTTGAGTAATTCATTCACATGAATGGGCAATATTAATTACGACAAATAAATAAACAAACATAAAAACTGGCGAAATCAATAAATGGTTTGTTTAATAGAAAAACATGACTGATGGAAACTAACAGAAAATACCCAATATAGCAGTGGACCTCTAAATGCAATACGTGCAGAATAATAATATCAATGAGATACGTTTGATCTCACAATACACATATTTAAACCACTAAATTAATCGTAAATTCACTAATCCACAATTAAATCGCGAATAACATAAATATGAATTACCTTGGATAATAGTTTGTTTAAAAGTAAATAATTAAAAATAAATTAATAATTTAAAAAGTTAAAGAAACTCGTTTTCATTGGTTCTCACTAGAACAAATAATAAATTTATTTATAAGAGTATTTCGATTCACGAAATATTCCATTTTTCTAACTTTTGCTCATATTTTGAGATTAAGTATATTTAGTTCTTCGCAAAAACAAAAGCGTGAGGCGCTATCTCTTGCAAAATCGATTCGTTCAGCTTACATCATCCCACTAAATCCTCCTACATATTGTCAAAAATAATTATTTTTTGTTTATTTAAGTAATGAATTTTTAATTATGTTACAATATTACAATTTTTATGTTACAAAGCGCTCCACGATTTTCTTTATGCAAAGAACGAAACATACTTAATCTCGAAGTATGGACAAACGTTTGTACAATGAGATTTTTAATAAATCGGAATAATGATGTAATAATAAATTTATTGTCAAAAAACAGTACAGACTGCGTATGACCACGTGGAGGACAATAAACTAATTTACTCTCCGGAAGCAAGCAAGGGACCATCCCATCAATTCCGATCAAGGGCCCTAAGGCAGAGGCGGATTCAAAAATTTCAGCAAAAGTTCCTAGATAAGATAAAAAGTTAGCTGCGAGTTATAATACATATATAATGTCAATATGTTTGTAATTTAACGCAAATATGTTTGTAAATTTACATGTACAAGTTATTATCGAACTATAGATTATTCTGAGTATAGTGTTTAAAAATCATAAGAGTTGAAAAAACACTAAATTCACGATTTATTGTTACAATAAACACGCCCCTAGACAAAGCCTAGAGAACCTGTATAAGAAATCCGCCTCTACCCGAAGGAAAAACGGAGAAAAACCCGGGCCAGGATGGGGCTACAGAATTAATGTACACAACCGTGCCAAAGTTGAGTACACATAAAACTAAATTAATATGAGCCATAAGACAACACAACCATGCAAGAAAATAGTTTTTGAAATTGTTATAAGTTATTTAAAAAGTGCTACAGCAATGGCGTAATAAAGTACAAGACAGATTTTACTTTTATTAAAATCAATAAATTCTTTTACGGTGTAGAAGCACTGGTGCAGGAGGTAGCTTTTACCCGCGGAATTGAAGATATTCAATTTCATAATGTATTTTATATTCTTGGGCAGGGAATTATATAGAACGATTCCCGAATGATAAGGTCCTTTTTGGCAAAGAGTGGTTGACACTCTAGGGCGATGAATATTATTACTATTGCGAGTATTGTGTTCGTGAACGAGACTGTTTCGTATAAAGCAAGGGTGGCACTTCAGTAATTCGGTCTTAACAAACACGACCGTTTCATAAATATAAATGCAGGGAAGTGTTAAGATATTTAATTCCTTGAATAAAGGTTTACAAGAGTTTCGGGGGTGAGATATACAAATTATCCGAACTATCCTCTTCTGAATTCTGAAAGTTTGAAAGCTCTGACCGGAATAACCCCAGAAGGTAATGCCGTAACGTAAATGGGAGTACACGTTTGCAAATTATACGCAACGTGAAATACGTGGACTAACTGCGTTAACTAAGTTTCGGAATGCGTAACACAATTTGCTTAATTGGGAATTAAGATTGTCAACGTATCAATTCCATTTCAGGTTGTCTTGAATATGGAGACCAAAGAATTTTGTATTCGTAACAGTTTTTAATTGTGTTCCGTTTAAAGAAAGAGAAACCTGGGGTAAAGATTTTGTATTACTATTGTGAAATGACATAGACACTGTTTTGTCAGTGTTTACAATGAAACGATTTGCATGGAATCAAGTCGAAAGGTTAGACAAGACTTTTTGTACGTTGGCGTGTTAACATAGTAAATTAGTGTCATCAGCAAAAAGAACCATTTTGCAATCTGATGTGGATGATGACATGTCGTTCACATACAATAAAAAGAGTATAGGGCCGAGAATTGATCCTTGGGGTACTCCGCAAGTAAGTGGCTTTGTTTCTGAAAGACAACGCTGAAGTATTTTATTTGTAGTATAGGATATTTCGACCTGTTGATATATATCTTTTAAATAAGAAGTTAGCGATTGATGTGGAAGTCCACGAATGCCTAAAGAATGCAGTTTGGAAAGGAGAATTTCGTGATCGATGACATCGAATGCTTTGAATAAGTCAAGAAAAACACCCTGAGGATTTTCTCCACTTTCTAGAGATGTGGTAACATCGTTTAAGAGGGAAAATATGGCGCTTGTAGTGGAAAAGGATTTTCTAAAACAGTGTTGATCGTCAGAGAGAATGTTATTTTTTGATAAAAAAAATCTAGAAGACGCTTATAGAACAATTTTTCTAGGATTTTTAAGAAAGTGGGTAGTAGAGATATTGGTCGGTAATTTCCAATATTAAGTTTGTTTCCTTTCTTGGTGTAAAGGTTTCACTTTAGCTCTCTTAAATACGTTAGGAAACACCCCTTTCGATAAAGAACTATTAAAAATATTTATGAGTGGATTTAATATAGCATGGGACGAAAATTTAACAATAAACTCAGGTATATCATCTATGCCTGTTGAAAATTTGTTTTTTAATGAGCTGATGATTCTCATGACTTCACTGGCGTTAGTTTCGGAAGTGAACATAGAATTGGGTACGTGGGTGGATATAATTGGAGGACATTGATTTGGATATATTGAGTTCGTTATTTTACCAACATCTGAGAAGTGAGAATTAAACAAATTTGCGATGTCCTTAGGATTTGTTACGATTTTGCCATCGTATAGTAGAGGAAAAGTTTTTCTTTGCGATTTTCAGATGTTGACGTATACTTTTTAACGATATTCCACATGGATTTCATCCGGTTGTTTAATTTTAGTACCTGTCTGTCGTTTTCCATAACTTTAGCTGCATAGACTACTTTTCGGAGAATAGTCTTATATTTACGAATATAATCATGGAATTCGAATGGTTGGTTATAGCGTTTTGAAAGATAATGTAAACGGCGTTTGTTTTTTGAAGAAATCCTTATCCCTTGGGTTATCCATTTATTGTATTTCTTTGTGTTATTTAACTTGCGATTTTATGGGAAAACTAGAGTTGTAATGTTTTAGGAATTTTGAGAAAAATACATTGAATTAGTCGTCTGTGTTTTGGCAATTGCAAACATCTTTTTATGTTTCTTCACGCAAATAATTTATAAACATGGATTTATTTATGTCATTAAACTGTCTTGTAAATTTGTAAAGGATTTTAAGTGGTTTTAGTTTATTATTAATAGTCAATACTTGAGCAAGGTGATCACTGTATCCGGCGATAAACACTTCAGAGAGATACGAGATTCCATTGTTGACTATAATTTGATCTAGCAATGTTTGAGATGAGCCGGAGGGGCGAGTGGGGTCGTTTATCGTAGTAATAAGTTTGAAGGAGTCGATAAGATTCTTGAATCGATTAAATGGTGAATGTGCAGAGTCGGATGTACTCAGGAAATCGATGTTGAAATCGCCACATATAACGATAGATTTAGTAGTTTTTTGTGTGTGATTTTTGTCTTTAAAATTTTGCCGAAAGTAAGAACTTGCTAAATAATAATTAGAAATAGCAGTATCGTTGATGTTCTTAGTTGAAAGCCAATGTTTTGTGAGGCATAGCAAATCAAATGTATTTTCGTGTACCGGAATTTCAATGTCTGTCAATTTGTTTGAAAGGGATTGGACATTATGATGAAATATAATTATTTTATTTTTGCAAAACGTTTGTAAAGAAATTAATTTTTTACATTTTGGTGCATTACTACATCAAGTACTTTAATTTTTCAACTGTTAATTTATTTGTAATCACAACTCACGTCAACAATTATACATCAATACAGTATATCCAGCAAAATGTTTAGATACTAAACAAATTAGTATTATTTAGTTGATAGTAAATTATATTTCAGGAGATACTCCAGTTTTATTATATATTTAAAATCATGAATTATTTTTAATTTGGCAAAAATACATTTACCCTCACACAGTCATTGAATACTCCAAATACAATTCTTACCCGAGAGCGCGGAGAAAACTTTTTTTAAACAGTGTTCCACAAAGAATTAGGTGTACGTTGTTCTCGATGTTCATTTTAAAAACGAATCAACATATTATATTAATATTTTGGATGTATCTTTAAAAACATTTGCTCATTTCTAAAAATATTATTGATGATATTTTCTTTTAGTTGAAAAAAATAGAATAGACTTTTTTTTCCACAAAATGTTAAGAATTTTTGAAAATTATGTGGTCATAGATTTGATATTTTAGTAACTCTCACCAGTCACAGAGAATAGAAAAATTCAAAATCATGAAATTAATCCTATTCTGCATTTAGAACTCACATTTTTGGCGAATATTCATTCATGTTCTGCGCCACAAAAATTTGAGCACATAATTTTTGTCCCAATAGAAATGAACAGAATAGAAAGGAAAGTTTTGACAGTTCTAGACACGTCCCAGCGGCGTTCACTGAGTTTCGAGCACATTCGTAACATCTATATTACATTCAGAATGAACGTTGAAGGTATTGAAATCTGGTTTCCAACTCCCTGGAAGTTCCCACAACCTACGTTGTTGTTTTTACTCTATATTTGTACCTAACTGAAAATAATTTTAAAATTTTTATTTATTTTGTTATATAGTTCTTGAACACTGGTAATACATGATTATTATTTTTAATTTTTTCTCAAGTTTTAAATAGTTTGATGCTTATGCAACTATTATCTTACTGTATAAGGAGGACTAGTACGTTTCTCATTACGAACGAATTTATAAAAAAATAAAACCACAAAAAAACAAAAAAAACAAAAGAAGGATTGAATGACGACTGGAAAAATTTTTTTTTTTTCAAAAAGCGACTTAATATTATTGAATTGGCTCAAAATACAAATGAGTTTCATGATGTAGATAGATATTACGCCTGCACGTCTACTTTGAAGTGTAATCTACTTCGCCATTTTCTTCGCATTTTTTTATCCTTTTTCTTTGTAAACATTAAGGTAGTTCCTTTGTTATCTTAATAATGATAACCACATAAATTGATAAGAATAATATCAGTTTAATTACAGATCTCCCATCCTAATCATTCATGCATACATCTGCACTCACGTATAAATAATATGAAGGAATATTGAGGTACATTTATTGTGTATTTCATACATCCCACACAACCTTTAAACCAAGATTTTGACCACCATCATGTGTATACTTAATGATGATAGTAGACGAACGTAACATTTTCAATCACAAAATAGTGATAACACTAAATTAAATTTAAAAAACCTAGGAAATAGCAGGCAAACACACGAATTCAATATGACATTAGATTTTGTGCTAAAGAAGTTATCATGTGGACGTGTAGCATCATTCTGTGAAATATATCTGGAGAAATAAAAGTAAGAGTACTAATTTGTCCTTTACTACAAACCTTTGGTATTAATGACCTTATCCTTGGAAATTATCATATAGAAATATTACACGAATTAAACCGGGACAGTGTTTCTGTTTAACACCTCTCACATATATTAATCTAGTCTGATATATAGCGCAACGTACATTTCATATACATGCTTATAAACATCGTTATATGAATTTAAAATTTAAAATTTTAAAAAAATGTGTACAGTTCAGGTGCACTCAGTAGAAAATGTCTGAAATGTGTCTGAAATGTGAAGCATCGTAAAGGAATCGTGTTCCACACTGACTTACCTGACAATGCGGGTCACCCAGACAAAGCACTAGTGTGACGCAGAAGAAGGACAGATGCTTTGTTTACGCCTCTCACTACCAACCGCACCGCTGTGGACACATTTCTCATCTTCACAAAGTTGTTTGCGGATGAGGATTTCGTTCCACGAAATATGGGCGAAGTTTAGTTGCGAAAACAAGACTCCTATTAAACACTGACAAAAGTTTATGGGGAGCGAATGTCGACAATACGCGTCAATTAAAATATTTAGGTATAAAAAATATATGCTATAACACGTACTTGAAAATGAATCTTGAATAGTTTAATATATATTTAAATAATTGCTATAGATTTAAAATATTTTGCTCATTTATGTGCCAAATATAATGTATAATTCACATTATTGGGGTCGACCACATTTCAGCAAACAAACACATATCGGATTCGAAAATGTCTTTATTTCACCATTATAACAGTTTTAAAAATTTAAATTTAAAACATGACGTTTTGATCTGATTATCTAGTGTAAAAAAATGTGGAATTTTAATTTGAAAAGCAGAGCTCACTGTCAACATGTAACCATGATTGTTTCTAAATTATATAGATAATTTGCATCAATTTCCATCTTTTGATGATATAATTAAATTGCAAATCAAATGGAGTTTAAAATTGTTGGCGCATTGTCTGTGATTGCTACGCACCGTCCAAAGATTCTTTTAATGTGCAATGCTAGGAATTGCATGGGTAACATTCGGACGTCGAATACCAAGAAAATTTCTGCAATTTACGTAAATGTACTGTGTGCCGAACAGGTATCCTTAAAATTTCTTATTACCTTTCGCTAAGAATACACTAATGTATATTACATTTGTTTGTTTCTCTTGTGCAGCTAGCCTATAATTTCTTTGAACCCGCCAGTTTCCTAAGCGAGTAGCAATTTACACTATTTCTTGTATATTTTCAAAGAACGCTCTTTGATTGCTGTAGTTAATGCCGAAAAATTTCCGAGAAAGTGCAATGCAGCGTCTATTCTTAAAATCATAGGTAATGTTTGAGTCAAAATTGATATTTATCAGCATAGATTGAAGAGAGTTTTGCATCATAGGTGTTGGGAAGAATATTGAAAGTTTAGTAAGGTGACGGGTCCATGTAATGAAAATGTTAAACACGAGGCCCTGTTAAGAACTGCCCAAAGGTATTATCTGTTTCTTTTACTCCAACTGAAATTACCTTTAATAGGATCACTGTCGTTAACAGGGTCCGTGGGCGGCGTCGACTGAGCCCACGAGATTATTCACACATTTACCGATATCTCCGCGTAAGTATATAAATTCCTATTCTTCCTCCTCTAATACGCGAATTATATATTACATTCTCGCGTAACTATTGCACCTGAATCCACCTATACACAATCGGCAACCGGAACTTTTTCACATACACCAAAATAACATCATGTTCACAATAAAATGTGGGTCAAAATATGTCTATCCCGCGCAATGACCCTTCTCCCTTTACTCCTGACAAAATGTTCTCACCCACCGAACTATTTTATCGAAACAAAAAAACAATCGTCGCGTCGTGAAGCAGAAATTTACCCATCAAACTCTACGGCACATATACAACACAAAGATTACCAATCATTCCTAAAAGGCTTAAATTTCATACGAAGTATGAAGGTCATTAAACAAACACGTCCACTTCTAGCATCGCTTAGAGAACCTCTGTGCTTTGAACAATCATTACAGCCTAATATCATACGGTCGCGATATACAATACGAATTTCTCTAATTGCCAGTGAGTATGACAGTCGCGCCTCAGATATCTCCAAAATACATCACAAGGTCAAAAGCGATATGAAGAGATTGTGTACATAGGAGAATTGGTAGTAAGATCATGTAGGTTGTGATACCCACTAGGATGCTCACCATTTGAGAACGCAATTGTCGTCGAGCTGCAACTTCTTTGTCGATATTGTCGCGACAAATGTTTGTGAACGAAAATGTTCGACACACCGCAATTTTAGAATGAAGCAAGTAAAAATGCGTGTTTGAAAATTAGAATCGTACCTCGTTTATTGGAATCAAATTAAGACAGATTAATAAGATAAAAGATTTATAGCAATGATAATACTTGAAAAGCTAATAACAAATACATTGAATTGAGCCTAGCCAATGCCACCTGCAACAGTCATGTTTACGCAATAAATGTACCCTCGTGGAGGGATTTTGAAGATTCTCGTGCCGTGCGTTCAATATGGTAGTAACCAACGTCCTTTATGAAAGTGTCCATACTACTCACATGGCGACGAGTGGCGAATGTAAGAAAATTGCAATACTGCTTGAGAAATAAGATTGTTTGAATGACTGAAGTTACTCAGGCCACAAAAATAATTATATTCTTTTATTTAATATTCGTAAATAAATTACTTTCTTCCTTCTTTACATCTCTAACATAAAATAATAGTTAAATGTGCCTTGTCTGTAAATTTCTACCCTCAAATTTTGTACATATGGAGTATGTAATTTTCGTAATTATGTAATTTACTCCATCATTTAATAAGAGTGCTATATTTTTTATTAACATCCTTGTTTGCTGACATGTCAAAAAATGAGCTTGACTTTTTATACCCGTATCATTTATTAGAGTTTTATACCGGCAACATTCATTAGTACTCTCAGCCATCTCCGAGCTGGTCATCAGTATCTACAAGACCCTTTGCTCTGTTGTAATCCATACTAATATACAAATGCGTAACATGAAAGTGTGTCAGTTTGTTTGCTACTTAATCACGACTAAACTATAGAACCGATCGTGATCAAATTTGACGAGTCTAAAATGACGATGTTCAGGATGATTATAGACTAATTTTAAATAGCTAAAAAGTTACGACTTTTTATGGACGAATAATATTTTTATTTTTTAAAGGTTGCAAGTTTTTAACTGTTTATTTAATTAGATTACATAATGGACGTTAATAGTAGTAGAATATGCTAACTTTTATTTTAAAAATGCGTGAAATGAACTATATAAAATAATCTTGATCATAAATGTCAATAAAATCGGGGGAAAAAGAGAGGTATATTTGCTAACGCCGCCTAAGTGGTTAAAGATAGGTGACAACTATGAATGACAATATTATTCATCTCAAAGAGTTCTACAAAAAAGTCTGCGACAGCATATGTATATCTACAAAAGTTTACCTACATTATCGTAAAAAAGTTCGATTGTTAAAATACATTAATTCAAGAGAATACTTCAAGAAAGAAAAAAATCAATCATTATTAAATGTAATAGTTTTTGTTTTGTTTTTGTGCATTTAACAAAGATTAAAAAACATCGTAAAATAGTTTAATTTGGATGAATGGTTTAGATTTTAAAAGTGTTTTAAAGAAGTGGTGCAGCCACGCTGCCGGATTTGTGTCTTACCTTGAAGGCGAAAATTCGACCTGCGCGGTTCCTGGCGAGTAGGTTCGTTGGACTAACGAATAAAACAAACTTCTGTGGAACGCCGAGTAATCAGCCAGTCGATAATAAAGACCGACTTCCCAGTATTTTTATTGTTTTCATTCTTTTCATGCGTTGTTGAAATTAACACCAAAGCTACATTTCATTTGGGTTCAAGTGACATAATTCAACACGGCTAACTCAGAGCGTCACTCACGTGCTTCCTTCAATGTCATCAAATAAACACCAAAAGCAATGTCTAGAAAAGTAGCAACCAGAACAACTGCAGATAGATTAGGTGAAGCAACAAGAGCGTTTCTCATCACAAGGCTCCCGAACTACGCGATATAAAACAATGAGTGGCGCACTCCGTGCGCTGCGCGAGTCCTCCAGGGTAAAACAGGTAAAAGTACAGTCCCGGAGGGTAAAACATCGACAATCAATCGTCAACAGCAAAACAACTCGCGACTCAAGTCCACGATGAATTTAAAGTGTGACGCATTTTGCGTTCGCAGGGCTCATCGGATTGCTCCTACTATCTTTCTGCAAACTTCATCTCACTGTCGGGCATTAATAAAAACATTTCCCATTCCACATGCTATAAGCCACGTATCATAACTTCCGCTCTCGCCCGGCAGCTAGTAGCCCTCCTTCAAACTATGACTGTGTCTCCTAGTGGGTTGGGATGGTCACTCTTTCCACGAAAACACCTTCATCGCTTCGAAGTACGTTACCCTTCGTCGTACTTCAGTGATCGGTGAGAAGTCTGGAAGGTGAACGCCGGGTTAGTAGACTCTTCGCTCTAAATGACAAATGTTTTCAGAACAGAGTTTACCTAGACAAGTAACGCTGGGTTCTGGAACACCTACTAAGGAACACTAACTAGAAGTGACCAGAAACAACATTATTTTGCACAAATTTATCATAAAATAAGGTTTATTTACCTATAACAATACATGAAAATACAAATTTAAAAAAATCAAACACCCCAAAAAATTATCGATTGCATTCCTACAAAACCATCACTATGACCCCGGATTAGCTTAACAAATATCCCCATAAATCTATCGTTATCATCAAAAAGCACAAATCCCGCAAAATTCTAACACTTCACAATAATTCCCTATAATTGATCCCTTTCTAGAATAATTACAATCGCAGACAAAATTTTCGCCTTGCGCGTGTCGCTTAATGTCTATCACTCTTGCGTCTGAGTAACATTGGAGTCTACAGATCGATTCCTAAGCACTATGGCCCGTTACACTTATCGGTCCTCGCGTTGTTTTCGCGATATGGCCATTAAATGATGCACGTGCTACTCATACTATGAGTGAATGTTCGACTGAAACTTGCCTAGCCTAATGCGTGTAGGTAACTCCCGCACTTGCTAAGTGTGTCAAACTGGCGACTAGATTTTCATGTCTCGGTCGCGATGAACACCGTCTTGCTTCTCTTTTCTTCTATTCTCGCCTCTACTCCCCACTTCCCAAGCTAGCTACCTCAGTCTATTCCCACGAATCTTCGGCATCACTATTTCTTCTCCAATCGGAGAATTTTTCAGTATTTTACGTGGTAATATTTTTTACTTAAACGCCTGTCATAGGTCAAGATTCCCATCAATTAAGGGTGTTCAAATTTCCTATTTCTATTTCCAAAATCTATTGCGTCGTAGCTCTTCTTGCAAAGGAATCTAAAAATGATTAGAGAGTTCACTCCCTAGTGAAACGAACAATTTCCCGAGAATTTTCTGTTTTTACAACGCGTTACCGGTCTCTGTTTCCAGCGTTATTCGTGGTCGAAACTTAGCATTAAATATTATTTTTAAAATTTTGACATTTTCTATATAAATGTTTTTGTATTACATTTTCCAAGGCGGATTTCATTTGTTTATATTCTAAAATTGTTATTCGGCCGAAAGTAAAGTTAATGGATAGAATTTGGTTTTTTAAATTAATTAATTAATCAATCAAAAGCTGCATTATGTAGTGACAAGCGAAATAGCGTTCTTTGGTGTAGACGTAAGACAATATTCGCAAAAGATCTGACCTTAGGTTTGCACAAATAAGAAGGTTCAGAAGGGTGTCTCAGGAGTGTGAGCTGGTAGTTAGATGATCTTTCTGTTTGATTCGTGAGAGTGTTAGAGGCAATATCTTATCGGTGAATAGTACGCTCTAGGCGCTCGAGATGAATAGTAGAGCGCTCCACCGATTCAACTTGCGACAAGTCTTCTCAGTGCAAGAAGGAGTCAGTGGACGCGTGGCTACTAATCATCGTCTGAATAATCCCTACCTAACCAACGCGTCTCACATGCCAGTTCCAGCGACAATAATTTGAAGGTTACCAGCTATGAGACTTGAACGAAACGAAACATGATTATCCTAAATGTACATAATATTTTTAATACTACTAATTAATAGTATTGCCAGAAATCAGTTTTTAGATAGTATCGTAGTTTATCTAACAATCCTTACAGACTAAAACGGAGTTGATATCTCAATTAGTTCTTGAAACATGACGGGAAGTACGATACAAACACTCCTCCACGAGTAGATACTCGGAAGTTGTGAGTTAAAAATGGTGTCCGGCACGTAGGTACGGGGGAACCGGGTGTATGTGCTCCCTGCGTAGGGAGTCGCCTGTTGTCACTTACCCCCTTATGGGGATGTGACCCAGTATCACCGAAACTGGTCAGGTGGGTTTTGAGTACGAGCTGTAGGACCTGAGGCGGGTGAAGTGGGCAACACACCTATGTTCATAAGAGGAGGTCCCGGATTCAAGTCCCAGTCCGTCGCAATTTACATCTGGTCGTTGGCGATGCAAACGCTGCTCCACGACTAGATACTCGGAGGTTGTGAGTTGAAAAGAAAATATAGGTCACCGTGTCGATAATGCCAACGATAAATCTCCGAAAATCTCTCTACCCCTTAACACACACTAAAAATGAAATATGAGAAATCACTAAGAAAACATTTTTTGAGGTAATAATCAACAGAGCTTACAAACAGAAACCCAGATGACTCAGAAAGTTCATGAGATATATTGAACAAAGGTAAAATTTTGAAAAGAAATCACTTTTCACCACAAATAACACCATTAAAATCAAAATTTTAAAAATATCGAGAAGAAATCATTAAAATTACAAAAAAATTGGAGTTTTACAATACCAGTTCTATTAAAATACCAGTGCTATTTATTATCTTGATTCAATGCACACAAGAAAGATCAATACGTCATTCAACATAAAATACCAAACATTTCCACCATTTTTCACCACTAAAAGGTAAAGCTTTCAGAACTTCCGGAAAAAAATATTTCAGGAATTAGTTTTTAGACATTTCGTGGAACAACATTCATTTACAAATATCAAGTTGATAACCATATTAGTTCATGGATATAGTGACAATAATACATCGATCAAAACAATCAAACAATGAAATCATTTTTTCCTCCTTTACTGTTAAAAATGACATATAAACAACCTTTCTAGGCATTTTATTTCAAAATTTTATGTACAAAAACTCGCGAACACCAAGTTTGTTAGATGGAGAGAAAATAGCAAAAAATTAAAAACTTGCATTTTACCATTTTTAACCCTTTTGAAATTCGAATTCGAAAAGTTATTTTCTCACTGAGTCAATGTGTTATAAAAAGCACCTTCCGCCATGTTTGGTGTTTCAGTAGAAATAGGTTATGCGTTATGAATGTTTCAGTCAGTGAGTCAGGACAATGCCTCTTATGTAAAGAGACGATGAAGAACATTAATATTCCTCAGTACATGTACCTTCATATAAATGTGTTTTCACATCACAGTTTTGATATCGAATTGTTTCGCAATTTTAACGGACTCTGAGTGAAATGGAAAACCGGTTTTTATTATCGTTATGAAATAATACCATTATTGAGGTCCATAGTCTCAAAACTAATGAGAGCATGTAATCAAGTCATTCGATGTTGTGATTGTCTATGTTAACAAACTAGTCTACCAAAGGAACGATAAAATGTCACTAAAAAGAGCAATATATCTAAGAAATCATTTTTATTTTCTTATGGAAAACAAATCCTCAGCAGTAGTACTATTCCAGTTGTTTGCTTAAGTAATGAGATGTGTAGTAATAACACTCAAAATGACAAATTATCGGTCCTTGTATATCTGTCTTCTATCATTAATAGTGCTCAATCAGTGACACTAAGTGAGGACGCACACATTGTCCTTTACCTCTTACAGTACTTCAGTTCACTGAGTGGTAAAGATGAAACTACCACAGTGTATTATAACATTTTTAACAAGTGCAAGTCTTCTGCGGTACACGTTGTAAAACGGTGCAAGTCGTCCCTCAAAGAAATAATGTTGTTAGGAAAAGAAAAATATTACTTTTACCAAACGTTAATTCCACATTCAGACGGATGGTCCTCTATCAGTTCAGACGCTCTTCTATTAAAGACAATTGCTGCTCACATTCACGCTCCGACCTGCATTAGAGTCGAAACCACAATGAGTCCAAACGGAAGTGTATCACCTGGAACTAGAAGGATAAGAGAAGGATAACTCGCTCATTTTCTACTTATTTTACATATAGCACTCGAAGCTATTAATATGAATATTGTGCAAATAAATGAATACAGCTACATTTTTTTTCCATTCCCATTTTATATATCAGGTTACTAAAATTTTAATCCTCATATACGGTATGTCCAACTTCTAAATATATCAAACGTATTTATGTTTTTCTCCGTAATACTTTCTTGACGATGTTGAAATTTCATTTTTATTCCAACCTTTTGAGACATTATCCATTGTTTTAACCAATTTATGCATATTCAACAAGTTAAGCGCTCCAGTAACTTAGTGGTAGCGTCATTGCCTTGAGAACCCTGATTCAAATCTCTGTGCTGTCGTATGCCTCTATCTGGGCGTTGAAGAAGAACGTCCGAAACGTGGCGTGTGCTGTACACCTAAGTATACCGAAACAGGTTACGAAGATTGATAATGTCCAGAAAAGTTATAATAAAATGACATATGTGTTTTCCTACCGATATAGCTGGGTGAGGCAACAGCATCCAGCGATTGGCGAAGCAATTCCACCGTGTGGTCAAAAGGTGTTGGGCGCAGACGCATTTATTTATGACGCATCTAGTAATATTTCTGACTCGCATTTGCATCTCAGTAATCAGCTTCTTTGTTGAGCATTTCACTCTCGCAAGCGTAAGGCACATTAAGGCAATGTACGCATAAGTCATGTGAAAGAAAAAGTTGCTTTTTTCAAAATTCTAATGTAAAACTTTTACGCAGACACACCCATCATTTAGTGGTTTCTCCCACTTCTCCTTAACGAAGGTAAGATAGAAAATGACAGCGATGCCGTCAAAAGCGATTCTGGAAAATAGGAAAAAATGGGTTTAAACTTCTATTATTTCGTTTTTATTTTCAGTTCACAGACGGTACATCAAATCTTGACGTACTTAAAGAAAGTGTCTGCATGAATGATAATTTATTTATCAAAAGCAGACGTGTTTATAATAAAATTATACACACAAGATGACGCTAAAATATGAATTATTACATAAAGTGTGAAACTTTTATACTAATATTTTAAGTAAATATTAAAACGTTTAAAGTCATGTTATATACTAATGTAACAAAAATAAATAATAAATGTGTGAACGCTGTTTGAGACTATTCATTTAAATGATAATATAAAAAAATATATCTACTCCGCATCCAGATTCGCAAAAGTCAAACCAACATAGTAAACAACAATTTCCTTCATCTAACATGGTAGTGCAATTTCATTTACAAAACTCTTTAAGTACAAAGTTCCAAGAAGCACTTGCAACGCATGTACTTACGTACTAAGGATTGAAGGAACTGTATTAAATGCGATTTCTGCCCTGTCACTCGCCTGCCAGTAACCTCTACTCACCTGACACTCCCCATATTTTCTGAGCCACGAATATTCTGACTCGCGACATTTGGAGCATTAGCAAGACGCGTCGCCTGTCACGCGGTGTCACGCCGAGGGATTTACGTCATTCGTTTCACTGCTTTTCCTTTTCACACGATGTCCCGAAAGTTTCCACCTTTCCGTCAAGGATTATTAGTGCTGGGAAGAATCGGCATTGCAAGTTACATTACGATAATGCCTTTAATATTGCCTTTGTAACCGGTCTATTATGCCACATATTGTAAATGGCGAAGAAGTTAGATTTAGAGAATCTTTTATGTTCATTGCAAAATTAATAGCAATATAAAATGGAAAGTAATAAAGTTCAACAAAAATAACATAAGATAATTTGAGATATTATAAAAGTTTATTTGAAAACAAGTAATAAATGTATTTTAATTCACGATATTCGTGGTAGTGGTTACCTGAATGGAGGAGAGAGGATGCTCTGGTTGAAAATTGCAACATTGGTGGTGAAAGCGCTTACATTCATTACTACACAACAAGTGAGAAAATACAGAAATTGATTGGCGCGTTCTTAGTTTGAATCTAACAGAAGGTACGACTATTTCCTTTTTTTTTTACTCTATGGTAACGTTTTACATTCAAGTATGTTTATTAGCTTCCTTATTTATCTCGAGTCTAACTATACCAATAAGTGCAAATCAATCTTATTTGGGACTCTGAATCAGCTCATGTTTAATGCTGTCTTGGGACTAATAACTAATGATAAAATAGTTTTATTATATATTCACTTCAAATCTTGCCATGATATTTCTTCAAATTATTTTGATAAATTTCAAATCAGTGGAGTTATTTTTAATAATATTTTGTCTATTTCGGATGTATCGTAAATTTATGTAATTTTTAAATAATTTTATTAGAAATAAACCAAAATTATTCTGCAGAACATTTTGATTTGTTTCTTTCTGCCACGTCAACCAGATTTAAACCAGACTTCAAGTTTACATGTTTTGCTCAAAACCTTCCGAGAATTTCGCATCAAAACGTTTAAATCGGTTATATAGAGAAACAAATCCATTAATTGTTAATAGAAATAACGAAGTCAAGTACAGTAAAATATTACGTAATGGTAATTTATTACGATCAATTATTGTTAGATAATGACAAAAAAACAAGAAGTTCGTGTAGTATGTTCACAATTTTTTCGTAAAAATTAGTCAGTTATATATTTTTTGTAGTGTAGTATTATGTGTTTTAAAGTTGTTTTTATTGCTCATGAATAGTTATATGAAATAATATATCACCTTGTGCCCTGGTGATCCCTAAAGCCCCATTTAAAATAAATAAATAAATAAATATATAACATGTTATGTATTTCAAGAATTTCTTATTATCCACTCCTTTCTTCACCTGTGTTCTTCCCTTACTTTGAATGTCAGAAACATTACTCCTTCCCTTGAGACCATATCCTTGACATTTGAAGAACACGTTGGTTTTTCCGCCTGCGATGTCTTCCTCTTGAAGTCCCCGCGCGTTCTTCGTCCACCGCGTGCCTCCATCTCCTCAGGTCACCCCGAAGGGAGCTTCGAGGAGCCTGTGCGAAGGTAATTTACGATGGCAGCGAGGACCGCAGTCGCGTCACAACCCCTCTGGCGGGCACTGGCCGATCCCTTTTCTTGCGTCCTCCACACCCCCTCTCGTGATGTATCATACCATCGCCGACTCGCCTTTCCGACTGCCGTAACACTACCGAGGGACGACGCAATCAGGAACATGCCACCCGCAAAGGGAATTCCATGGTATGATGGTGTATCAATGTGGTATTTTAACTCACATCTTCAGAGTACCTACTCGAGGGGGAGTATTTGCATTGTCAACGGCCAGGTGAAAATTGCGACGAACCGGAACTCGAACCCGGGAATTTCTGATTTGGCTGCAGGTGTGCTATCCACTGCACCACCCGCTTCGACTCCCAAGTCCGTACACAACATCCAGCCGACCTGTTCCGGAGAACCTGGGTCATATCCCCATTTAGGGGATAAGTGACCACAGGTGGCTCCAATGCCGATAGCACTTAAAGCCGGTTTCCGCGTACCTACGTTTCGCATGTCAATCTTAACTCACAACTTCCTAGTACCTACTCGAGGTGGTATTGTTACAGAGGTGGGCCGTTGCAACTGGAATGCCTCGTTGTGGTTCGATAACGTTACCGCTCCAACCGCAGTGTAAACTGTTTCACTTGGAACTGTCTTGCTGCAGCTTCGTTCCAACGGTACCAACAGTTCCACTCGGAACAGCGACAAGTCGTTGCAACGTGAGTTATGGTAAAAGATCTGTCTCGAGTGGCCGGAGCATACAGGAATCGTTCTCGCGACAGCGATGACGTAGCATACACGTATGTCTGCAGAGTTCAACCGCACATTGACTTCTGAATGAAATCTATGACACGACAAACAGTTTCTGAATGAAAATTTGCCATGTCATGGATTTCAGATTACAGCACACAGATAACAGATTTCTCAATAACCATTATAAATTAGTTTCAAACTTTACTGTACGAGTATGCACGAAGAGAAGAAAACAAATCCTCGCAATTCGTTGGAACGTTATATCTGTAACGTCGGCGCCAAGACATTCCATCAATTTGTGAAATATTAATATTTCTTTGCATTTTCCAAGCCGGATGCTGTTAAGATACTTTCAATAAGTGGCCGGTCGGCGCTAAGACGGAAGTACGACGAACTTGGGACCCACCCTAAGCCTCTTCAGTTATTGAGGTATTGTTTGAACGAACACCTTTCACTTTTAAGGAAGGTACAAGTGTATTCGGAGAATGCGGCTTGCGACGATGACTCATTGTAATTTCGGTGTACCTCTGAAAAGCAGAATTTTAAGACGGATGTGAGTGAAGAACAATGAGATACCTTGAAAAAGGGTGCTTGCAAGCGCCTAGATGACGCTCATGGCGGTTCGTCGCGATGGAGCCAGTTTTCTTAGAATTAAAAGGGATGGACAAGAAGAAGACTTGCAAGGTGTGGTGGCGAAGGCGTGGTTATTTGCGGATCACGTAACTTCTGCTACTGTATATATTGGGAGAAGTGAAGATCCTCAGGGACTCTTACGTGGGAGGAGAGTTCGCCTGCACTGAGATGTGACGGGGCGAGACTAGGTCTTGGAGACCAGATGTTCGTTAGGCTGCTGCGGTAGTCTTAATGAAGTCATTACTAATTGCGAGGGTCGTAACTTGTATCAGTTAGTTGTTGGGGAAAACAACTTATGATTTGGAAGGTTCAGATAACCAGAGGGTTTTTACTATTTAGTTGTCTTCAATTAAATTTAACCAAGTGTAATTAATGCTTTCCGATAGCATTACTTGTGTAATAACAGATTATTAGATGTATTAATGATTTTGGGAGTTTGTCTCTGTTCAAATGTCTAGTTAATTTGTATTAAATCATTATTTATTGTTATTACACGTGTGTTTGATTGCCTGGGAAACTGGGCTGGTGGCAGCGAAGAAAACTACAGATTGTGGTATTTATGAGGATCCCGCTTCTACCAAAAAATACTAACATCGCATCAGGGCTTGAGGTGAGATGTTACAATATCGTTGAAATACAGATGAAGACACACTCGTTACAATGACATTTCAGTAGAATCGAGTGCATCAGTCGCGACAGATTTGTTGTAACGGAACTCATTAGTGGAAATGCTTCACAACTGTCACAGAACCATTGCAACGGCTCCGAGACCGGAAGTGTCTGGCACACTTCTAAATGGTGTTTAATATCAATATACGGCAAGTATTCACTTTGTGACACAATTTTAGAATGATCAATCTACACTCAAACTAAAGTAAACATTATCTCATCTCGTGTCACATTAATATTTTGATATTTTTGTTGAAAGTCTAAACGTATGTTGCCATTTTGTGTATCTAAAGGTTAGTATCTCTATAAAATGAATTGTCTACAATCAGTAGAAAAGTGGGTTTCAATTTCCAAACTGGTTTGATCGAAATTTTACCGATTTTTTAACTAGCGGGTCTAAGCTCTTTACGTTGAGGGAAAATCGACTAAATAATTATTTAAGCAAAACCAGATTAATAAAAACCCAATAAACATTATTTTCCTTACTTATACAATGTTCTAAGCCCCCAGAAAAATTATTAGCAAAATCTGAACGCATCGGGGAAATTTTAGACCGATTAAGGCTGGAATGACCCAGTTTGAAACAAAATGCAATATCCAATCTATTCATTTAAAAATCAAAGCAAAACATTTTGTTAGCCTTATTATGATAACAGAGACGGTGAAAAAGGTATCGCCTCAATTTTTATATAATGTTTCTCGCAATCTAATCTACATCACGTTATGTTAATCATGTATTACAGTCATAAAGGAACTGAGACTGCAGTTACAAACACACATGAAATGCATTTATCAAAGACGTCACTTAAGTTTCTGTCGTCTCTTGCATGGGGTCCCTATAGACTTGCGTCTTTTGGTTGGCGCATTTCACCCACTCTCTTCTTCGAAAAACCTCGCGCGTCCCTTGACGCGGCCCTTCCACTTAGACGGCTCTCCCTCCACCTACCGGAGGGAGTTCGTATTCGAAGGTTCTTTCGCTCCGGTCCTCCAAAAAGGACACGAGAAAATTCACGTTTGCAGAGAATATCGGCTAAAGTATCAAGGGAGCTGGTAATGGACATATGTTTGAATATAAATGTCTCCTCCATTTTGCAAACGGATCATTTCTAAAAATCATAACAACTGGGGAAATAAAGCCTTCGTACTTAACAGGGCCAAAACTGTGGCGGAAGCAAGACAGAAGCTCACGTAAGTTTTCCTCACAACTATTATCTGTTTCAAAATGCAACAGACTCGAGTTAGAACCTCCGGTTCAACCTTCCTAACTGTCAAAATACATTAAATTTTACCTTATTTAATTCTGCATAATAAGGTGTAAGTTTTAAAATGTGTACCTTCTCAGTATTTTTCATCGTGTTTTGAAGGCAAAAAGACTTAAAATAACTGTATTTGAAAATAGATAAGAATAAACAATAAGCTGTAATTTTATTTCACTTCATAAAATATCAATGTGCGGCGAAGCATGAGCAACGCACCCGGACCCGGAGATGCGAAGCCAGCGCTTGTTCATTGTTTATTCTGGATCTATTTTTAAATAGAGTTATTTGAAGACATAATGAAGGATTCTACGATTAGCAGATCTTGAGATTTTAAAGTTTATTAAAAATTACAAGAATATTTTTTTAACAAAGATAAAATTATAAAAGCAACACATCAATTAACAATTATTTTTAGCAACAATGTCCCAGAATTTACAGTTTTGCTAATATAAATTTTTAAAGTCGAGCATTCCCTTGAAAACGGTAGAAAATCGGTTTTCTTACCTTCCAAAACCATTAACAAATACGGAAAATACAAAATTTTAAACTTACACTTCATATCGCAGGATTCAATAAGCAAAAATTTGATGTATAGTTTTTTGTATTTTGATTGAAAGGAAAATTGTACCAGAGGTTCAAACTCGAGTACATTGCTTTTTGAAACCGATAGCAGAAGTTTTTGTTTCGTTAGGAAGCAATGCAGGAAAACAGCAAACGAAAAATTTCGAGTAACCATTCCCAGCAAATGTTTATTAATTTGTTCTTAGAAACAAGACAAAGAAAGCGATAAATAACATAAAACAAAGAAAGGATCATATATTTCATCCAGTGCGACATAGAGCTGGCCTACACCGTTCACTGTATTATCGTTCTGTACGATTGTACTTTATTTCGGTGTTATTTTTAAAACAAGTTACTGTTGCGGCAAATCTTAATCTTATATATCTTATTTTCGTATTCTTTTCAGTTTTTCATAACTTATGCGACCATTTCTTCCCTGACATTATTTTCTGAGGAAAGATGACAATTTCCTGATAAAACTTATTCACCGGTCTAATCAATCACCCGGTGTTATCATAATAGTTATCAAGTAACTCTGTCTCTACACCCACAGTTTGTGCAGATGCTGTCAGGAAATAATGAAAACTCGAGCACCCTAACCCATGATGCTGTAAAGTCTGCTCACATATGCTCGTACTATGTGTGTGCGAGTAATGTGGGCGATATGGTCATTCCTTCGAATAGATGTGGCCATTTCCTCAAGTTCATAGGTCTCCGCCAGATGTCGCTTCATCAAACGGGATTAGATTCGCAAGTGAATGGCATACAAATAGCTAGCAACTAAGGAGTGGGGATGAACTATAGATCAGGAAATTTATTTAACAATTGGCACTTAACAAAAAGTTCACGAAAGTTAACTTCATAGTTGAGTTTTGTGGGAAAGTATGTCATTCGCTTTCCAAGGTAACATGAGCGTTTCTACATTGACCGTTGCACACGCCTTCTTTTGCCAGAATTTCCATTTTTCCTCTAAGAAATCATTATCACCTCTAAAATTGCTTCGTTGCTACTAAAATATCGTACTAAAAAGGTTCGTCAGTCTTTCAGCAACTTTTGACATTTCTTTGTCAATGTCATTATTCGATTATAATTTCCCGTTTGGAACATTTTCTTCCTTGTCTCATCTTTTATAATACTTAGCGATAATGAAACGTCTTTGAACAGACCGAATAACATGTGCATACTCACTATATTGTTTTGTTTCTATCAATTTATCTTCTCGAGTTAAGGCAGTAGTAAAAAGAATTAGTATATAAGATAACGCAGACAACTATACATGTCTGACTTTAAATCAATTTTTTTCTGTAAGTACTGATCAAATAAAAAAAATAATTCGATAGATAAATCTACTTTATGAATTAAAAAATAATAAATATGAGGTACAACTAATCATAATCTCCACTTCAGATTATGAAACATTCCCTTTTGAAACCTTGTCTTGGGCGCTATTAGAAATACTGTGTGTATAACCGGCTGTTCGATAAATAAGGAGCTGCACGCGATATATATTCATAAGAATAATAAATATTATAAAACATGAAAGTCATATACAGGTTTCTCTATTAGAATACGAAATGAATTTAACAAGTCAAAATTGAACGTAAAAAATCAAACTTCTGAAGACACGTAATTTAACTAATAACTTCATTTTAAACATTTTTAAAGTTTTGGTCATTAACTGTACAAAACATAACAGAATATTGTGTTTTTACAATGAAAAAAACTTTTTGTCTAAACCTTCAATTGCCTTTATTAAGCGTTAGTGGACAATGACTCCCTAAACCTACCATCTATGACGGCTATTCATAAGTAAATGTTTCTTTCATTAAAATGAGGTATTGCAATTTTATCTTATGATTCTGTTTCACATTATTCATGATACAGTAAGTTATTTATTTTTAATTACTGCGGAATGATGATAATTTACCCCATGGTATAAAAACTCTCGCGCTTAGCCCATAAAAGATAATAGTGTCCGTCATTCACGTTGATACCCGAGTGGACGTTATAGTGCATTTCAAACGTTTTTACTCTAAATTTGCCATATAAGCTTAAAATATTATCGGAATATCAAGGTAGTATCCGACATTATGAATAATACCGAAATATCGTATACGAATAATACAGCAAGACTAGTAAACAATTTTACAAACCCCTTATCCGTGATTGCAATCCTTCAGGTATGGCATGTCACCGGCAATAGAGTGGTAAGAGTGACTCACGTTAGCGATAGTGCGTTCCTATGGATGTATTACATGCTTGCGTGAGCCGTGACTCAAGTCACGCAAGTAAAAGTAAGTTTTCTGTGGGGTAGGTGTTATTTAACAGAGGGTGTTAATCGCCCACTGTATCTTAGTAGAGACTTCTCATTGAGATTACTACTCCCGTTTGTGACAGATTCAAAATGTACACCAGTGAGCGAAACCACTTTTTTCATACCAAAAATCATTCATCAATTTACTCAACCGTTCCACTATTATTTTTTATTTAAATACCTGAAATCAGGGGTGCAAGATTTTTGTTCCGGAGATGGGAGCGCATATGAAGACTAGAAACATTCCATTTTATTTGCATAATTTTGTATGTTTGCTTAGTGTTTACTCAAAACATAGAGTTTACTCAAAACACACGCCAAAACTTCATTTCCAGCACACAGCAACCTCTGCTAACAATTCACCAACAAGATTAAAAAAGGTTCAATAAAAAATGCAGTTTGTTGTTGAGGTAAAAATTATCTGATTGCACGCTCTAAAAAAACAGTTTCATTGTCAAGATAACTTTTTATTGGTTAGATGAATAATGCATTGAATTTATTAAGTAAATTCACACTATTCAATAATGCGAATAGTTATAAGTTGTTTCAGAAAGGAAAAATTACCAAAAATAAATTTAATAAAGATACAATACGTATTTTGCTCCTTCTCCGGCTCCTCGCAAAAGACAGCTGCCGGTGCTTTTGAACTGAGATCAGCTGGTCCTGCAGTCTAGAGTACTTCGGTCATTGGCGCTCCCTATTAGTATAAGTGGGAACTAATTCTCTTCAACTGTTCTTGGCGGGACCGGTGCGTTGTCACCTCGTGGGTTCCAACGGGATACTGATTAAATATGATAAATCTTGTAAGCGGCAATCTCGATTTTGCTCGCACTGCGCAGGCGCCGGGCACACCTGTACACAGCAGTTGACCGCCCGTTCCAGGACTTTTGTAAGCCGTTACCTGCACGATCGTTTTAACCGCCTAAGTTATTTTTTTCGAAATACTTAGCAATAAGCTACACACAAACAGCAAGGTTTCACTAGTTCCGTGTATTTGACATATACAAAAAGGGAGTCATGTGTCGCTTCCAATGACCAACGGGATTCGTTCTCAATCCGCTGTTGGCATTTCGATTAAGTTTTAATTATTGACGTAACAGATTGGAAATGTATAGAAATTTTTGTTGGCGTCAACGTTGCGTTGGCGTCCATTTATTGTCAGAGCTGACTACTGCTTATAGAACCCCATAATTATGAAACGTATTATCATGGGGTATTGTAAACAATTATTCCACAATAAAAAATATGTAAAAGAAATAAAGGCAAAAATCAACTGTTTTCTGAGCAAGTTTATCGTAAGTAAGAAACCAAACATGACACTTGAATGCAGTATTTACAAAAATTTATTTCAGTGTATAATGGAAATACTAAAAAGAATTGTATATAGCATGCAAAGGAAATGTAAGTTACACCTGTTAGTATTGTTCTCTTTTATTGTTTGATACATGTCAGGATAACGTAAAAATATATTATTGTCAATTTATGAGGTGTCAACTGCAGCCACCGATTTTCAAGGACTTCTAAAGAGATGGGATAAATGTCTGATTGTACATGGTGATTATGCCGAAAAGTAAAATAAATGTTAGGAAGTTACTTTGATTAATATTGCGACTTATTTATTGACTTACATACTACGATACGTGATGTATGAGACACAACAAAAAGTAGAACCATTTGCGGAACTTCATGAGCCTTAAATGGTTCCTGTGCAGGCGACCTTTCAGTGGAGGCATAAGGCAGGGAAGACCCTTCTCTGGAGATGACCTTTCGGCGAGCTGTTACGGTTACGATTTCAGACGGGGAGACGGACGACGGTACGCCGTCGAAAGAGGCACAGTGTAGTAAAAAAGGATGAAGAGATGGGTTTTGTGATGAAAAGACTGCGATGAATGCAGAAAGGACACATGAAAGAGTGGCATAAATATTATCCAACAACGAGATTTTTTATGAATTAAAAATGCATTAAAAACCGTCTAATTTTATTTCCCGAATTCCAAGTAACATCAACTTTTCCCAAATTTTATTTAACTATTGTATTTTCCGTATAGTATTTTTGCCCAAAAATTTCTATTAATTCCAATGAAAAAATAAAAAATTGGTATCTATATTTAACAATGTATACAAATTTTTATTAAATTTCGTTTTTCTTGAAAAATCATTTTGTGTCTCTGTTAGGGAGCCTGGTGAGTTATTCAATAGTTAATACTTCTGAATATATTTTTAATTAAAAGACAAAGTAGCTACAACTAAAATGATATTTCTATCAATTACAATAAATAATTGACGTAAAAATTAGAAAACATAAAAATTATAACTTACGTAATAAATAAAAAGCATCAAAATTTTTCAGAATACATGGAAGAAAATAATTTAATATTCGCATCGAAGGTTCTTTTAAAACAAAAATTTCCGTAATTTATACCTAATTTGTATTTTATTTTTATTTTAAAGTATAATTTTAAAAAAAGTGAACGCGAGATGGCCAATGTTAGTAAAATAACAGAACATTGGTACTGCAGGCAATTTAGATGTATTTCAAAGTAAAGAGAAGTAAAGAAAAGTACATAAAGTGTTGAAGAAAAACGATTAACCATTTTTTTTCCTTTTTTTATTTGGATTATATGTGAAATATACAGTATTTCCGCAATCCACGACAATTCCACAATTTCAATTGTTCATACGATCTTATATCTCGCATAACAACTAGTATAACTCGATGCTAGTATAACAATTTGAGGAATAGATTCTTCATAAGTTCAGGACAATACGAAAAGAAATCTGTACCTTTATTCGACGAAATCATTATCACCTCTTATTTATTACTCAATTTCAACAAAGAAGGGTTCAAATCAAATAAGTTAACATTCCCTTCAAATTATACATCAAATACAAATTCGACTAAATTTAAATGGATTACTGAATAAGCAATAGTGACAACAATCTGAAAAATCATATGAAGTATTTTCAATAACATATGTGATTTGAAATTTGTATTTATTAATTATCATATTTTTATTAATTAATACATTCTACTTCATTAAATGAAAAATACTAGAAAAACAAACAATAAAGTTATCTTTGGTAAAAAGTCGTTTTAACACCACCAAGTTGCAATTACAACAATAAACGTTTTTCAAATTATTATCATATTAGGTAATTTTTTACGTTGTTCATTGTTGTTGTTTTTTTCAAATGAAAACATGAAAAATTCGTTTGACTTAGAAACCTCTTCTCGAGGTTCGACTCAAAAGGATATCTGTTCCTACAGGAGATGAAATTACTTTGAATGAAGCTCTTTGAAACAGCATAGTTTTATATTGAGAATATTTTGATGGAAGCTATGAGAAACAAAAGTTTTCTTTTCCTGCTTTGTAGAAATACAAATAAGATTGCGTTTAATTTCTTCTTGAAGGGAGTTGCTTCCATGTGATTTAGATGAAAGATGTCGCAACAAAAGCAAATTCAGAGGTAAAACTCAAAATTCTGAGATGATATAGTCTCATTCTGCATATCAAAACCACCACCGTATGCCTTTCCAGAAACAAATGGAAAATTTATTGTATGAAGTTAACGGAATTGTGTCTAACGTATACCAGTACTTAAAATACATAGAACTGCAATACAATTATTTATAAATACAATCATGAAATCAAAGGCAGTACGAGGTATGCTAGCTTTAGTACGTTTACCAATGGAAATATTTTTTTCATGTCATATAAAACAATTAAACAAATAAATAAACTTTATTTTCAAAAAAGCAGTCGCGAACTGCTTCTGACTAGTGAGCAATAATAAACTAAGTTACTCTTCGGGAATAAGCAAGGGACCATACTATCAATTCCGATCAAGGACCCAAGAGTATTGGCGGATTAAATAAATACTCAATAAAATACGTAATTATCCATTTATTATTCCAAAATAAATCGTACATATAAGGATTGTTCCATCATTAATCCCGGATAGTTCCATACGGTTCCAAACTGTCCCGCGCGTGCGCAGAAGCGAAATCCCATTTCGACCCCGATCCAGCAGCTACAAAACCGGACTTTTCTGTCCCAGTTCGCCGTTACAGCAGGCACTAGCGAGGAATTCCGAACCGTTCTAAGAGTTCAAGAATTCTGTAGGAATTTTATATTCCGGATTCATGGTTACAGTCGGTCACACGCGTGGTTTTTTAGGTGGTGGGGCAAATAGGCAGAATGGAAGCGACTACCACTTGAAAGTTACGCATCGGTGTTCTTTAACGTACTAAAACAGGTTAATTGATAGGCGTCTAAATTGTCCTCTCGCCAAATTTAATCACGATCGGCTCCGTGGTTTACTCGTGATCAGGTAGAAAAACAAACAGACACGCTTTCGCGTTAAGCATTTATTAATTTATATAAATGAATCTTTGTAATAATATAAAATTCATTAATTAAAATCGGAATGATAGCTCGAGAAAAATNAGGAAAACGCATATTAAAACAACTTGACTTAATTGTTTATTCACATAATTACAATTATACTTAAAATTAACATGCCCACACCCCCAAAAATCACACGAAATAACATCCAAAATTGACATAAAATTTGCTTTAAAGAGACTACCTGGTATTAATTGTTACCAGTTAATTGCAACCAACAAATATTAATTTAATTAAGACATCTATCATAAATGCTTATTCTTCTTTCAGTCCTCATTAGTTAAACAATTACAAGAGTTCAGAGCGGGGGCCATTACAAGTTGATTCGTTGCACGAGGTCTTTATATATATAGTGATAGAATGCTTGATTGAAAGAATGTTCGAACGTCTCAGCTTTGTGTTTTATTACCTCGTTCCCTATTCTGTCCCTCAGAAGCTCACTCACGTGATTACATTAAAAAAAATCATGTGATGAAATTTCGTCAATAACGTAATTACACTTCACGCGGAGTTCTCGTAATTGGTTGAATATAGAGCAATGAGTGCGGGTAGCCACTCAGAACGATTCTTCCTGGGAAGTTTCCTTACTTCAACGACATCGTCTTTTCCAACCGTCCTTTCTCTAATTTAACCGAACATTTTTTTAAGAATAATAGAAACTTTCTAACTCTCAACCCTCGTGTTCATCGCATTGTCACACCCTCGTGTTCAACGCCTCCGCGCCAACCGTACTGCGCCTCACGCGACACGGTCGCGGCCTCGTGGTGTACGACACCCTATTGTTAACATCCGAGGGTCGAGCCGCCTCCCAGTCGCTATCTTTTGTGATACTTTTAAATTTGTAAAGCGCTTCTGCCTTTCTCCGCATCTACGTTTTGTGTCGTACTTGCCGCTGCTCTTTAAAACCCAAATGTATTCCCAACGCCGATCTTGTCTCTTTCAAAATATATTTCGTTATTTTCCGTTGCTTCCTAGTTTTGAATCCAATGACGCCATTCCTTACGTTAACAATTTTTCTTCCTCCTGATTCCAGTTAAAAATAAATCGTAGTGCGTCGCCACTCTTCCCTTCGCTCGAATTTTGATCAATAATTAATTAATAGTATTTCAATCCAATATATTCCGACGGTTTTGTTATTTGTTCTAACCATTCTAAGAGTTTGTTAATTTGTTTACATAATTCTACATTTTCTATAGACCATGTAACAACATTATTAGCACGGACATCATCATATACTACATCTTTAAATTAGAGTATTCTATTATTATATCCAACATCATCAGGAAAAACAAAAATCAGGAGGTATATGGTGTGATTTTGCTAAAAACGCTGTTCGATGGGAAATGGATAATGTAGAGTTATGAATAATTTTTTTTAACAAACCCAGATGATGGTTATAATTAATAACCGAAACGTCACCATAAGTTAGTAAACGTTGCATTTTATGACGAAGCCCTCAATTTTATTACAATAATAGTTATATTTTTAATATGAATAATAATAATTCAATATTTCATGGGTATTAAAACAGTATGCAATATTTATAGGCATTTAGATCAAATGAACGTATTTGATTTTTATTTTGAGGTTCGCAACAAACAACTGAGTTATATGGAAACTTTTTAAATGACGTCGGATTTGAAATTAAACTTAGCATTACTTACTCTCAAGTGATATATGCGCTTATAGTAAATATAATATATACCCTCCCATTCAATCTAATATTGAAATGAAATTGCAAATATTTTCAAATGCAAATTTTAAAATACAGTATAGTATAGCTGTTTACAATTTCCGACTAGTCATCTTTTTTTACTTATTCCAAAATGCAACCCAATAGTTGGTTTATGTTTGGTAGTAATAGGTGGTAGAAGAAAATCCATTAAAAGAGGCAATTTTTATCAAAGGGATTCCAGCACTCAGGAAGTAAACAAGCGTGGTATGAGGCTGTGAGCAGGAAGTGATTGCAAGTAGTTAGCAAAGTTCGTGACGTCTGTTACGATCACATGCTGTTTGAGAAACTGCGAGTCCGAAATAGGGTGACCGTTGTGTCCGCTATTAAACATCGACCCCTTCGATGATGCTGTTAGTACGTGCGAAGTTAAGGGGGCTAAAATACTACTGGGGACTATACTCTCTAACATATCATGATGGGTCAAACATATCATATATGGGTTAAAATGATTATTTTCCTACGTATCATATGATGTATCCCAACCCAGGTTTCGTTTCCAATGATCCCTCACCAACGTTGTAGTTATTGAAAGAAAATAGCTTGCTAGGCGGAAAGTATCCACAAATAGTCCCATCAATGTGAGGAGCCACTCCATCAGATCCGTGTTTTATCTGTGGCTTCCGATAACAACAATGTAAGTGTACTCTTTGTTTCTTTTCGAGTTACGGCAATTAAAGTTTCCAAAACGTTTTTCTGTTATAACCGTGACATTCAACTCAATCGTGACAACAATTTAGGGTGCTATTATAATACTTCGTAGATCAGATAAGAAACTATGTTTTTACGTGAAAATCTTGTAAAATAATTATTTATTTTCATGAAAAATAAAGAAAAAAGAGGTACCTGGTCAACTTAAGTTAATCGAGTTTTGATATTTCTACCCTAATTATCCAAATTCTCAAGTTTGTACTCATATATATGTTAGGTAGGTTTCTAAAAACTCACTTTTTTAGAAAGTTTGTATCCAAGTTACTCGTTTATTCCTATTAATAGTATACTTGATAGACTACTACTGTTCTTTTTATAATTTGTCCGTAAAGATTCATTACTCAATTTGAGAAGAATTTTCGTACATTTTTAGCCATTCAGACTGATATGAATGAAAATTGGCTAAAATCAAAAATCTTTGATATATTCTCTCGCTTTTAATTTCAAAACGTGCAGTTATCTACTGTCAGGGCATGTCTAAAAATGTCATTGCAAGTGAGAGATCTGCTAAAAACAGTTTTACCAAGAAAGATCGGTGCTTCATCAATTTACTGAATTCATTACAATGAATTTCACTGAATTTCATACATTTCTCACTTGACGTACACATTAGTTAGGAGAATTTTCATATCAAATGTTTATTTTTACATCTCATCTATAATAAACATAAATCAATTGAAAAACTGGGCGAATTCTATACTTAAGGCTCATTGATAAAGTCAGTTAATGATAATGAGTCAAGGTAGAACTGTAATTAACAACAACCATAAACAATTATAAAAATAATAATTATATACAAGCAGATGGAAGTGAAAACCTGTTTTTTAGTAATATAACAACTCTCGAATTCCACCAAACGCACCAAAAAAGAATTCCACTGATATACTGGAATATGAAAGCAATCCCTCTCTAATGTCAGAACTCCGTCGAAACTTAATTCAGGGAAACGAATGCCTGTCAAATAGCGAGGAATCTCTAGCGATGAAATTGAAGGTCTTCGGAGCTGCTGCTGTGTGGCGCTATTTGATTGGTGTCAACCTTCGCTCGGGAACTCAATTTACGAGGCCGAGGAAGGGGGCAAACGAAAGGCTAATAACGGAATATATAAATAGAAGCTAAAAGAGTTCGAGACGAGGGTGGTTTAAGCTGGTAAAAAAGGTCGTAGCGAGATGGATGATAGAAAATGTTATACCAAAGGCTCAAGAAAACAAAAAGGGAATAGAATGACATTTGATTAATAGGAATAACAATGATAGATAAAAAATAAATTAACGGCTATGCAATATTTAAAATCTGACTTGAAATGAAGTAAAAATATGAATAAACATTAACATTTCTATATTTGAAAATATTACCATTAGATCTTTAAAACTAAATTTGAAAAGAACCATTAAAACGCACACGTATTTATAATTACAGAAAGTAATTACGAATAAACATAATAAGAAGCATATCATATATTAATGCATTAAAATAAATGACAATTTAAACGTCTCATTTAAAAGATATTTTCCGCTGAGAGAAACATTTTTGTGCTGAGAGAAAATACAAAGTGAGAGTAAATCCAATAAATACTGTAACACAAAAATAGTGTGATAGATCAAGAAAATCTTTCTTTACCAGAAACAATGAAAAATGTGTCACGGGGAAAATAATATGAGGATATTTTAAAGTTTAATTTTACACTTGATCAAATTATTCCCAATTACATACTTTTATACATCCTGTTATATTTTGGATTCATAAAAGTTACAAAAATACTTTAAAAGGATTCAACAAAAATATATTCAATCATGATTTTTTTAAATGAGGGAATTATTTTCCACTCGCAGCAAGGGAAACGGATGACTTTATATAGTTGTTAAATACGAATATTTCGAAAAAGAACAGACCCGATCCAAGAGTGAAACCTTTCGAAGCGCTACCTTTTCAATGAAAAAACTTATGATGAAGCATTGAAAGAAAAGAAAGTGGAAAGTATTTCGTTCAAAAGATGGATACGTCTTATAGAATGAGCTTGACGTATAATGTACATGTTCAAATAGCGGGATTTATTTTGTGAAATAAATCATACTCTAAAGTGCTGTTGAAATTTTATGAAGAAGAGCTTACAACACCGACGGCAGTGGTCTAGTGGTAGCGTCTTCACTTTCACAATTCGCTGAGCGGTAGACCGAGGGTTCGAACCCTACTCGTCCGAACTAGATGAGGTTTTCAGCTGAAGTTTCCCTCATCTACCCCAGACAAATATCGGTTCGATATCAAATGTTCCCTGGCAATCCAACATCTCTCCTTCCTAATTTCCTTACTCGAGTCCAATGGTTAGGTGGAAGAGCACAAATCATGGTCTGTACCTAACCAGTAGGCATAAAACATAACATAATAATATATTAAAAATGTATGTTTTCCGAAAGGTTCTTGGCACATACATAATCTATTTATTATTTTAAAAAATATTTTCAGTTTTGAAGTATATCACAACACTTTCTACCAGGCTTTGTTTTCTTCCAAGACAGTGGAAGAAAATGAAAAGAAAGAAAAAGAAGTAAACCGAAAAAATGGAAAAATTTAAGAAATCAACAGAAAACAAAACGGATACGTGAAATTCAAATGTATTAACTGTATGAAATATTTACCTCTAGGCTTACGAAATTCAAATCTTAAAAAAAAAGTAATAATAATAATATGAAAGAAGAATCTCATTCAAACTACCATTGTTAAAAATACATTTGTTAATTAAGAATGTTTTAAAACGTATAATAACGCTAGTGAAATTTAAATTGAACACTTTTAATTTAATTGGATAATATTCCTTTTTTGTGGTACCGAATGAGAACATTAGTCAGGTATTACGTGACAATCTTGGCTAAAAAATGGATGGAATATATATCAGCACATTTATCTAAATAAATGTAATATAACTTATTTAACAAAAGAAACTTCTTGCGGTTTGGACAATTATTTATTATTACTTATTTATTATTATTACGGCTTATAACATCATAATAACTTATTTAATTATCTCATGGCTTTCTGTACGAAAAATTCATCTATTTTTACCTTAAGAAGATTTCTTTACGTGGTTAATTGGAAACTTTTAAAGAAAAAGTTTCTTCAATCTCTTCCACTTCGAAAAAAAATTTATTTTTCGGTATTTTTTCAATGTTTCTTACCACGAGTTTTTCCACTCAGGAATAAACTTGTCAAACTTGCTTTTCGGAAAACATAAAATAAAAAATACTAATTGCAAATTTGTACATCGAAAATCAATGTAAATAAATTTTTCATTGCTTCGTACCCAGATGTAAAGTTCTCCATACTTTTTAAGTGAAATAATTAAAGTAAAGCAGCTAAAATATAGTATCTCAGGATTTTTTCAATTGCATTATGTATTACGAAAATACTCGTATTTTCGTATTTTTCAACTCATATTAGTTTATCTCGTATATCACGAATTGTTTTCGTATTTTTCAACTCATATTAGTTTTTTTTATTTAATAGTCTTGTGGTACTAATTCCTTGAAAATTATAACTTCAATAGATGTTCGAGATAATGTTAATCTGTTTACAAAAGTTTATCGAGATTGGTGGTGTATTGGCACCGTAATCGTACTATCATACGTTCATATTCCGCTGGCCCTCAGTACGAGATGTTTTCAGCGTGGGTTTGTCTCACCCACTCCAAATCAATGTGAGTTGATCAACTCTCCATCGCAACTTTTTTATCTAAACCATGATTATATGGAACAAAACGATTTATGAACAAGGTCTCATCGCACGAGAAAATTCATCATAAATATACTAATTCATTTTATAATGTACACATTTGGTAATATTCTCTTCCTTGTGAGTCTAATGATGAAGTCTTTGTGAAATACTACTCGAATAAAGTGTAATCATGTCTAAATTCATGTGAAAATTTTATTTCTATCATTAATTTTAGAATAATAGAATCGCTCAAATTTAGACATTACCATCTTGCGTGGTAAAAATGCAAAGAAGCCAATAACAAATGCTTTTAGTTATATTTTTCTGTGAACAGCAATATGGATATTTGTAGTTACGTTTGGCATTACACATTCATATCTTTCAATAAAACGTCCATCATATTAAATTAACTATTCTTCAAATAGTTCTTAATTCATTGTCTTATATGAGGTACCCTGTATATATTACGAGTGTTCTCATCAAAGAATAATGTTTTTACTAATATTGACCAAAATTTTAACTTTAAACCTTTCTTATTAATATACTCATCATTTGGCATTTTCACATTATTTGTAGGTTTTTATTGTATTTATATGTTTCTCGCCAAAAGTTTGTTTTATCTATTTTTCTTTCGTCTTGCAATCATTCATTTTCCTTACATCTGTAATGCGTAAATAACTCCTATCTTTCCGTGAGTGAATCACATTTCATCACATGCTGCTCTATCAACGGTACGGTACTCCGGTACAGAATAACACTGAAATTGTTAATAAAATGTCTTTTTATGTTTTTATAGGGGTGTTTTTCCATACCAAGTGAAAGAAAGTACTAATGCTTTTGACATGGTGGCTTGAACACGACCGTGTACGCGATAAGAGACGCTTTCTCCGCTGAATATCAATCTTATTCCGGAGTCAAGCAGTGAAGATACGTTATCTTATCATAACACAGCATAAATTGTTGTTAAGTACCAACAACGATTCACCATTTTCTCACTTTAATTTCTGCTGCTTGGAATGTGATAGCGTTTTTTATCGTGGAAACTGAATTATACTCCAATATACGAGGTACGTGTACACAATGGAGATACTGCAACTGCACGATGAAGAAAAGCAATATGCATATGTAGATGAATAACTGTATGTGGCAACTTTCATCTAAACTTAAGTAGTGAAACACATCACAGAAAGAGCACATGTGAACGTGAATGGATCTGAAGTATTTGAGCGGGTTGATACGTCCATAAAAGCGCTGCTGCAGTTACGATGCAACGTCGTAAACTACATCATAAAATCAACATCACAAAATATAACAGAAAAATGTACTTTTATATTGTTTAATATAAAATAATAATTACAAAGGAATAAGTATTCTCAATCGTTTTCTTCACCAAAAGATTTTTTGCTCTTCTAATTTTGAATAAACTATCAGCTACTTCCAATAATATATCAATTATTTTCTTAAGAATATTTAACCAATCTACTTTTTACTAGATATTTGCTGTTGTCTTTAAGTAAGTTGCACGATATTAAATTAAATTTTAAAAAAATGTAAATTATGAATAATTTTAGACAAATACGGCATCTATCTCGAGTCTCTCCTGTCAGAATGTAATACTCTATGCCACACATTACATGACTGTAACTCTGAATTTTATATTTCTATTTATTGTTTTTAGTGTCAATTTAATGAGCCCCTTTATAATAATTTAACATATCACGTAGAACAGGAATAGAAGGCAAGTTGTGGAAACCCTCATATTCACTATGTTTGAAGAGCTAGGGCGAGGTATTAATAAAATAAAAATCACACCCATAAAATAAACACTTCCTACATTGAATAATTAGCAAATTTAATTTAATAAAATACGTCAACTTCAGAATTAACAGTTTATTAAAAGTAATTTTATAAAACCCCATCATAATACAAAAACACCATACATCAACAGGTATTACGTTACGACCATGTACATGGTTTTCTTGATGTGTGTGTTCTTCAGGCAGACAAAAATACCTTCAAAAAACAGAACAAATGAACATAAGCATGATAAATTAAAAGTCGTTTTCATGTTGCTCATTTCTTTATTGGTATTAGAAAGCTTTTTCGGCTGCATAGCAACCATCATCAGTAACATACACTGAAAAATATAAATGTTCATAAAATGACAATAATAAAAAAAAAAAAAAATAAAAATAAAATAAAAAATAAAAATAGATACATAATATGAAAGTATATAATAATTGGGTGAAACAGTATCGAAAGAAGTGTATTTTTGGTTGTTGTTGAAATAAAGAAAGGAAAGAACAATGAAAAAAGAATAAAAGAAAAGAAAACAAATACAGAGTGAGTAAGCTGACAAAATTACGTACCTGAGTGTTAAGGAATATTTTTGGCGAATGCGCAGAGTACGCCGAACGGAGGTCATTATATGGTAAGTGAGGGGGTGTTGCGGGGTGGGCGGGGGGAAAAGGGGCTGTCGGAGTTTTCCAGGAACTGGAGGCAGAAGACGAAAAGAATTTCCAATGGTTTTAACTGTTGGGAGTGGGGTGCAGTGTCCTGGAGAGTTGGGGGTGAGAGGGAAGGAATTTGAAGGCTAGTTTCATGAGAGGGGAATGAAATTCAGGGATTTGTTCATTTAATAGGGAAATGTTGTT
>NNCF01126418.1:0-14203 GCA_002313205.1 Laupala kohalensis | reverse complement strand
AATATATATATATATATATATATATATATATATATATATATATATATATATATATATATATATATATATATATACGCGCTGCTTATAATAGAATAGTGCTATATACAATAGAACAGAAAAACAGTAGTCAATAAAGGGGGTCGTGTCACGTAAAATTTTTAACTTTAGAAGAAACGTACACATATATACACATTTCATTTTATCATGAAAACTGTTTTTATAAAGACTTCTTAAATATTTTTTTTTACATATTTTCCATGTAACATTTATAAAAATTACATCTATGCGTTTTTCATTTTTTTTTTAAATTTTAATACGTAAAATTCATGCTCGTGAAGAGGATCATGTCTATTGTCGTAACATAGTGCCGTTTAATGTATGATGTTTTATAATGTGATGTCGTTTAATTTAAGTATCTTTATTAAGTAATTTAGTTTTTGATTGGCAAAATGCGTTTTTATTAATATAATTAATCCAAATGATATATTCTTCATAAAAATGAATTAAAACTTACAAATGAATTTTCATTAGGAATTTATGTATGCTCAAAGTCTTTCTCCGTTTTCAAAAAAATACATCAGTGTCCACGAATATTCGAAAAAGGGATGATATTCCTAAAGATATAAAATAGATTAGAAAGATATAGATAGATTCTCTACATAACATCATATAACTTATACGTAGTATCAATACAACAACGATTTCTATGCATCCAATATGTCTCCTACCAGCTATTCTAATTTGCTCGTCGGCCGTAGGAGCGCCTCCTTCGCTTGCCATCGCTGGCTGTCACCGTGTCTTAATGTTGTCTGGCGATGAGACAATTTATATGCCGGAGAGAAGAGGGATGGGTGTTGGAATGAAATGATGGTTAGCGGAACTAATTGGAGAGCAGATGACTGTGTTAATTATGAAAGTATTTATCTACAGACTAGAAGCAGATGATGAAAAGCGGGTTCAGACCATGATTCTTAAACGCATTGGGGAATTTATGGCGTACCTCGTTTATTCCGGAAGAAGAAAGTTATTTATTGAGGAAATTCACACGGAAAAACCTTTTTAGAAACTTTGACAGTGCTTTTCTGTAATTATGAGTAAAATGAAACTTTAAATTATAAATTTAATTAATATAATTGTTAAGAAAATATGTGCATTTGACTTTGCCAAGAATATTACGAAGTAAGAAATAAAGTTTACCAGGTGTTCTAATCTAAAGCCCAGTAATTCAACAACCTGTGTGTTTAGCATTTCCTCTGAAACAGATCCACTGATTAGACGCAATTCTCAAAATATATGAAAGAGACATACATTGATATTGTGAACTTGATGTCATTAGAAGAAAATAAAGAAACGTTATTTGTAGAAAAATTATTTTACTGAACTTCCTGGATAGGTTCTAGTTAAATCTATATCAGAGGTATTTAGTCATATGCTACAATATAAGAAAAATGTCAATAATACAATTTTAAATAATGCAAGTTTAAAATAATGCTGGAATATTTCTCCTCATTGAAATCAAATAACTTATTCAATGGATTCCTATAGCAGAGTAATTTTTTTAGGAACTAGTTTTTGAGAGAATTCTTGAAGTTATCGTAGTACGTATATTTTTATTAACATTACTTGAAGAAACCCAGAGCATATATTTACAAAATGTAAGATAAAATTTAATTGCGGGTATAATAGTAATCAATTATGCTGTATAAAAGGTTTTGATAAACATTAAGTATTTAATTCTTCAAAATATAACGAGTATGACCTTTACTCCACTGTGTTACTTTTTCCGTCTTCTTTAGCGTTTTTGTTCAGAGTTTGTCACCAGGAGATATTCGCGTGACAGAAGCCATCTGGGTGGTTTACGTAGAGCCATGTGTCTGCTCCATCGCATGTCGCCTTTGCTAATAAACAAACGTCTGTGATTACGAGGGACGAGAATAAAATTGAAGAGTTCTGGAAATGTGGAGGTGAAGCAATAAAGACGTGATGAGTGAGAAACGAACTTGAGTATTCTCGGATTAGACGTCGACCTTCTTAAATGCATCCATACTCCGCATACTCGTACTTATACTAATATATAAATGCGAAATGTGAAAGCGAGTCTGTCTGTTTGTAACTTAATCACGACTAAACCACATAATCGATCATGAAATTTAGCAAGGAGATGTTCAGAATGAACATAGGCTAACTTTTATTTTTTAAATATACGAAATGAAAGATAAAAAATAAGGTGAAGATAAATGTCGATGAAATTCGGAGGAAAATCGGCCATATTCACTTACGCTGCCTTAACGGTTAGAGATAGATGACAACTATGAGTGGCAATATTGTTCGCTAAGAAGAGTTCTACAAAAAAGTCCGCGACAGCATATGTCTATCTACTAAGGTTAATTTAAATTATCGAAAAAACGTTATGAAAATAGAAATGTTCCGGAAGAAGTTTAAGTGAGCAGTTTAAGAAGGAAAAAATCAATCTTCATCAAATTTAATTCGTTCTTTGTTTTGTGCATTTAACAAAGATTTAAAAAATCTTTAAATCGTAAAGTTTAGGAAAATGGTTTAGATTTTAAAAGAGTTTTAATGAAATGGTTGAACCGCGCTGTCGCATTGTATCTGGCATCGAAAGGAAAACTTCGTCCTGCGAGGCTTCTGATGAGTGGGTTAGTTGGTCTAACGAGTAAATAAATTCCGGGCAACGCCGGGTAATCAGCTAGCAAGATAATAAAACGCGAGATCTCGTTTTATGGCACCACTGTAGATTATTTAAAACACTCAAACTATCATGGAAATATGTAGCCCTTGGCTCAAAGGTGAACATAATAACTACTTTATTTGCACTTCATCTTTTCAAAGGAACGAAAGCACGAGTTTCCCCACTAGAAAGTATTGACTTCCAAATGAAAAAGTCACATTGCTTCTAAAGCCTAGGAGATACTCACGCTTGGATCCTGATTCTCTACTATGCATTTTTTTGTTCAATTCTTTTCCAATCGTGTTATGTCAAATAACACGATTTAAAAATATAAAATAAAGTTATTCAAAATTAACAATAGAATTTCGAGTGTTGAACCCTGCTAGTTCTATTAATTTGTTATATGTGCATTCAAAATTTTGAGACTGATACTTTTTACAAATACTGTGTAGGATAAAGAATTTCAATCATTATAATAATTTAACGAAAAGAAAAATATCTCTAAATTTTCATTTGTAACAATTTTTATTCCACACAGTAAAATACATTTATCTCTAGAAGAACGTTTGCCATGGATATGGTATGTTTTTAAACAGTATCTTCCAAAAATAATCATGAACTCCACATACAAACTATTAATCCTTCCCGAATTTCATTTCGAAGGAGAGTCGTATGGGAGTTATAGACGTGATAAACCACTCACGACGCCAGACCTCGCAGTAAAACTCTGATAACTTGATTTCGGCAACCAACAAGCGCAAGTGTTGTGAAATTCATTTTTCGTTCCCTTCTTCTCTTACATTGATTCCTTTAGGTGGAGAGAGTAAGATTGAAAGTAGGTCGGATAGTGACCGCTGCTGACTTGTCGAGATCTGGAGACGATGGACAGAACTCTGCTGAGTAGTGGAGGGAGAAGGGTGCAAATAACGTGTTTGAGGAAGTTACGTACATGCAGCTGTGCTAGCCAGTGTCGCATTCTGAGGAAACGTTCCACATCCCGTTGTTGCCTTTTTTGACGGTGATAACTATCTCCTCATTGCTGTCGTTTTACCACAACGAATATTGATTGTCAACGTAATTGGGGTTGACTCGAATGAATCATAATAATAATGTGTGAACTTAAGATTTTACATAAGCAGTTTTCACAAGATTGTTGAAATGTTTCAGCACATGTTGCATTATGTGATGTAATATAATTTATTTATTATAATTTGTCAGTATTATATTTTATTTTAATTTTCAGAATAGATAACAAGAAATTATACTTGGTAGGTTAGTACATAATATTTTTATTACATATTATCCTTATACTAATAGATTTTATTCGTTTTATTTGTTTTTCGGTTATTTGTATGTTCTTAGTTCATTTATTTATAGCATAGAAGTACCAACAAAGTCCATAATTATCTATGTAGAATTGGCTTTGTTTTTATAGAATTGTTGCCTTATCTTTATAGAATTTGTCCGTATTACTTAATAATTAATAACATCCAATAAATGAATAGATTACGAGTAGTCAACGAAATAATTAGACTATACATCTGATGAATGATAATTTTGTACGTAGTTTTTCCGAAGGTGATGTCGAAACAGTTTATTTAATCATCCGCTAGTCGTCCTCATCAAGGAAATTTCCCAATTTACCGGATTTCCCATCAGCAAAACGTTATCATAAGATGTGTTGTTCATCAGTAATGAGAAAATTAGAGAAAAAAGAAATACTTAATGTAATACATCTTTTCCTTTTATTCAGGAGCTTTTCTTTTTATTGGCTTTACTTTCTGTGTTTCTTTTTGTAAACTTGGACAACTTCTGGAGTGTCTCAGTTCTGCAAATGGAACTTGCTAGTTCTCACAAAACACTTTCTTTCATCCTCTACGAAGACATACAATGAGAGGGAAATGAAACAAAATTATATTCGTATAAAATCTTTTATATTTATTGTATGTATTTAATTTGACATCCTCAGAACGTATTAGAAAGTTAAGATGTACAAATAATATTTGAGCGTATCCCGCAGTTGTTCAGAAACACTATTACATTAAAAATTGTTTTTTCGAAAACAAAATTTTTAGTTAAGATTTTTCGTAGCAACAGGGATCTAAGAAGAATGATCTGATGATATTTACTCTCTTATGGATTTTAGAATATGTACAAGATAATGTTAATGATACAAATGAATTAATTCTGGGAAAGATAAAGTAAGCAATTCTCTAATAAAACCATATTGAAGCAATTACACGCTTCAGCACAAGAAAGAAAGAAGATGAGTTGGAGAGAGATGAAATATACTTGAAAAAGTTTGCAAGGGAGTTGGAAATTTAAGCAAAGGCATTAAGGAGTGAATTTGGCAAGTAGCTCTTTAGCTGCGTGTAATGACGTGTAATATGTCCTCATTATAAGAACTCTTGGGGCGGCGCTCTTATCTTCATTACTGCATAGTTCTCTCTAAGGGAGCTTCTCAGCTGTGGCGTCAACTTCACAGATACACCAAGAACTTAAAAAAAGTGGAGTGAATATAGATTTACTTGCAAGAAAAGGAAAATAATTATTATATAATATTTTCTCTTTCTTACATTTGAAATTATTATTGTAGAACGGGTTTTGATTACTTTTTCAGGTTTTAAGTATAACAATTATTTACACACCAACATAAGGAGTATTAGATACCAATTTCAGGACAAAAATACACAAAAGCACTATTAATTAGGCGACAAGAAGCAGGGCACAAAACTGCTGAACATGAGTAGAGATTTATTTTTTTGAATAGCTGGACCAGCAACAGGACACTGTCGACAAAGAGGGGGTCTCTACAAAATTGATTTAACTACAAATTCCCTATACAGAAGAAACCAAAAAGCAGATGAAACTCTATTGCTTTGTGACTGCAAAGTGTCTATCTTAGGAACGAGACGCTTCAATTACGTATTTATGTAATTACATTAATATCAGAATGTGTCTGTTATGAGGCTTCACACTTCGAAATTTAAAAGAAGGGAAGCACAATAGATGAACACTGGTGACAGTGCGTTAGGTTTACATTACCCTCCTTTAACAATGTAATGTACACAACAACACTGATAATTTAGTCAATAAAATTTATCAGAATACTCTGTAATGAAAAAAATACAGTCAACTTGTCAATATTTAATTCATATTCTGCTGTATTACAGTACTGTCACAGTTGTTTTCTTCTTACCTTCAGCATTTACTAGTTCATAAAGGTGTAAAATCTTTACAACGGCCATACAACGCCCTCTTTACCTCAAATTCACGCGAAACCTTTTGTTTTTTAACACCATTGAGAACAGATCGGCAAGTCGATCGACTCGAGTATGAAAGCACGGTTGCATCCATATTAACTATGTCTCGCCAATCTGATTGGTGGAAGACGTATTCAGAACTCCACGTGTAAAGATCGGAACCCTAATTACTGCTCATGGCATAGTCAGATGTCGGACGTCATCGTGTAGTTAAAAATTTAAACTACGTGCTGTTAAAATACGAGCTGGTCTTGACTCTAAACTGCACTGGACCATCACCTCCGTCACTAGATATCTTAAATCTCCGCGCGCAATATCTCCTGAATGAATAGAGATATTGTAACGAAAAATAACCTGTTACAGTGGCCTTTAGACGCGCGTCACGGCGGGTGGTTCTCGAACGAGAGCCACGGAAAATAGTTCGAGAGAGGTATAAGAGGGCACTTCCTTGGATTAGAGGCTGGTTGATTGGAACTGTTGAGTGACGGCTCCTGAGGATTTCGAGGGAGATGTGATGGCGTTCGCTCGCATACCGTTGGAACGCTGCACCAGACAATGATACTTCTCTCCACGACGCGGTTCGAAATGCTTATGCATCCTTGCCCTTGCGCTCCTGGACCGAACGCAGAATCTGTTATGTGCCGCTTTGATGCCGTGAATATGTAAGTGTATCTGTAATGTACTCACAGATCAACAGATCTAAGGCAATAGTGAATGAGGACTCCCACATGTGTGTTTTTAGTGAGGGGCCGGAAGAAGATCAACAATAAAGTTAACTATGAACACTGTTAGAAAGGGCTCTAATGACCTCGCTGTTGACGAGCCCTAAAGCCCCACAAAAAAAAACACTGCAAGAAAAAGGAAAAGTGTAAAATTGGTATTTGACTCCTTCATTCCCAGCACTCTCAAAAGAGCACAAGATAAAATATTTAGAAGCAGATAAGAGATTTTTTCATCACACCGTATATAATTAGTCCATCAACCATCTTATGTTGTAATTTTTGTTTCGTTCAATAATTACCAAAGAGGGTAAACTCACTCTACATTGAACTGACATGGTATTTCATTACTTGTGTTTCTTTTCCAGTTATTGAATTCTAAACATGTTTGTATGTATATACTAATTGTTTGCATATATTATTGTTATGTTTATTTTGTGTATTATTTATTTGGGAGGATGGTGACATATTTCCATACTCCTGTGATCACATCACAATCATCATGAGAATATCTTGACATTCTCCGTGGCGCGCAACGATTTCAACTAATGTTCGATGATATTAACCGGTTCTTTTACTGTTACAAAATCGCATTGCACTTGATTTTATTCGTGACATTCAGCTACTCATTTGATGTATTCAACTGGTTGGTGGCATAATGTGTACAGAGATTTTGATATTTTGATTGATTTTAAATTTCATATATTTCTTCACAGCAAATTCAGAGCCCGTAAAAATCACAGAAACCCGGGTGACTTCACCCTGGTGATGCTAGTCCATTCTCTCAGTCATGCTTCATATTAGGAAATGTTTCTGTTTTTTTGTGCTGTTGATTCAAATTAAATAAATGTTATATCTTTCTAATTTGTACTTCCTCTATAGTTTTTCAGAAGCTGTAAAATACGATTATGTAGTTGCACTTAAAAATTAAATAATGCGTCAAAATCTCAGCAACTATAAGAGCTATAAACCATTAAAGTACGCAAATTATTAACCACATGTAAGTCCATATCTTTGAGAAAACCACTTTGATATTTTTAATTGTTTAGGAGATATTTGAGGTGTTTGCTTTTAGTGACCCACACGGCGAAGAGACCAGGAGACTGTTTGCAATGCAAAAGCTAACAGGTGACTGAGTCAAATTACGGTTATAGGCAAAACACGGAAAGTTGTTAAAATTGTAAATGTTTTTGGACGAGAAAGAAATATTCCCCCATTGAAAAACATCCTTTTATATGAATTTGAGAAAGGGCAAGAACAGAGTGCATATATTTGAGAAAAAAAGTCATTGCCGTGTTTTTCCAACATTCGCTTTTCATTCGCATACGAAAAACACCACGGTAGTTTCACAGAATGTGTACATTTTTAACTTAAAAGCTCTCAAAATAAAATGTAGCAAATTAAATATCTCTAATTTTCTTCTTCTTAATATTCTGAAATTCCATAAACTAGTGGCCAATCTTAAAAGTTAGCTTTAAAATAGAAGAATTATTAGAACCTTCTCCAAAGAAGTGACTTTAATGCCGAAGTATGTGATAGAAACCAATTTCAAATTAAGTAAATAGGAAAAAAATAAATTTGAAAGAAGTAGAAAATCCTGTAGGGTGTTTTAAAAGGAACTAATATAGAGCAAAACCATAAAATGGTAAATTACTGCTGGCTAATGACTAAATTTGATGCTATATCAAATTTGGGACCAAAGTAATTACAAAACACTACAATAAAAGTTAGGTGAGCTATTTGACAACAATTTGAATCTGTATTAATCGAACAGATAACCTGAATATTACTTATGTGGATATGGATCACATCTGCAGAGAGTGCATGTCCACGGGTGAGATGTCCACAAATGTTGACTTTAGTTTCAATAAAAACTGACAATTGCAATTTATTGCTTAGAAAGGAAGTTATTACTTATCAAACAAAGTACTCTCACAACAATCTAAATATATTAGTATATAATTGATGTATATTGTAGTAGCTTACCTCGTTTTGTCTGGTAACAGATATGATGAGGTAATAACGACGAAAATACTTATACCAATTTGTTACCTGAAATATAATAATCCTACAAATAAAAGCATCAATTTCACGAAGGACAAGCCATAATAGTAGATTTCCCTCCATTATCTTACAAAAGTATCAGCTGACATGGTCTCTGTTTTTTTTGTTTTTTTGATGTTGCAATTTTTGTATGGTCTAGAGAGCAGCAAGGTAAATAAGAGACAAAGCCTTATAATAAAATAGTCATTCGTAATAATTTGTTTTCATGGTTAATTACATCACTTTAAAAGAAAATCTTTCAATTTTGTGCAGTACATAAACCATTAGCTTCAGTATTATTTTAGCTCAGCAGTTGTTTGCATAGCTTGAATATAACAGGTGGTGACTGTCCAGACTGTCCACAAAAGTGATTAATCACCTCATTTTGACAGCTTAAATAGTATTATAAATCAAATGAATAAATTTAAATTACGAGATACCAAGGTAGATATTTATTATAGTATCTTATTTAATAATAAAAAGATGCAAGTTAAACGAGACACATATTTCGCTCGGTGACTTCAAACTATACACTTTCTGTGAAATGACCCCCCGCCACCACGTCACCGTCGTCGATGATTCCCCGAACCCAAGCCATTAGCATGTATTGTGGCTTCTCTAACTATCAGGCGAGGACAGATGTTCATGACTTGAGCTTTCTTCGAGAACCGAGGGACCTGTTCTAGTGCTACGATCGGTTTTCCTATCGCAAATTGTCGTCCCGGGAAGGTAGAGTTTTAATGTAGCATGGTATCTATACCAATTCTATACTATAATGTATCTATACCAATTCACTAGGTGCAAAAGATTAAACTTGCAGTTGAGGTTTGGCATTTAAAAAAAAGAAGATTTTGATCCATGAAATAAGAAAACTGTTTTTAGCGATAGGTTTTGAATTCGATCATTTCAATACACCTAAGCTCATATTGATTCAATAAACAGCACTAAACAATAGTAAATTATTTAAAATATAACATTATTTAACTAATAATTTGTTTACTTCTGTTAAATAAGTGGTTTAATGTCTCAAATAAATTTCCTCAGTACAACGAACCCAAGACATCTGATAAGAAGCGTAATATGATATATCCACCGTGAAAAGTACACAGGGGTCGAGAGGTATAAATTTCATAACATACATGCTCTCATCACGCAATCAACATTATGGAAAGGCATTCCCTATATCAGTACTGTTAAACGATATAGTCCCCTAGGGACAAATACGAACAAACTTTTATAGCATCACAACTCAACTTCCCATTTTGCTGACAAGGTTATGAGTGCAGACGACTCGCCGTGGTGACATACCGACGACATACGATATAGATCGTACGAAATAGGATATGAAGGAAACGAGTGACGAGGACATGCCACACGTTGTGATCATGAAAGCCGTCTCTCTATTCCAGTTTCACTCTTATCACTTCAGCACGAAAGCGCACGCAACCGACCTCTCTTCCCGATAAAATAAGCCACGTCTCCCAACAAGATCCTATTCCATCAAATTTACAACGGAAGGCGACGCTTCAAATATAGAATGCGTCAAAAATTTACGACCAATACGTAACTATAGATGTGTCTAAAAGTATTTAAGAAATATGAACTTAACCTACTAAAATATCAAATCTGATGCTATTTACTAGTGTTCCCAAATTCGGAATTTGTGTCACATTTTTTACCATATCTACTCGTCATTCGTACATCTCAAAAATAGTTTTATCAATAAAATGAATCCAAAGAACAATAATTCAAGAATAATGGTTAAACACAAATTATTTCCACTAAAAATTCTAACTTTTTGTTTCTTTACGTTTATCACATACACTATATCGTAAAAGAGTTACGTGTAAAATAAAATTTAATTCGTGTCTTTATTAGTTATTTATAAATACTATATGTTTAATTATACAATTATTATATTTAATTATACTACCAAACAAGTTACTTACATCTCATGTTTACTAAGAATCTACATTTTGAACTCTCCTTCAAAATGTCTGTATGTTTACGTCTTTTCCTTTCTTTATCAGATTCCCTCTATTATTATTATTATTATTATTATATTATTATTACTCGAGTCAATGTACTTGTAGAGTAAAAGTACATATGAAATCAAATTTAAAAAATATTATGCACAAATTATTGATTAATTTAAAGAATTATTTGAGAATACATATTGAACAGTTCAAATTCTTCAACACTATGTGGTTATTTTTTTCGTTATTTTCCATGTGGTCGGTGTACGAATGGCATTTTTTATGTGGTCGATTTTTCCTATCACGTTTTTCTAGGGTTTCTCCGATATTCAGCCGTGTGGGAAGTGGTGCGATGAATGATTCAAAGGGAGTTGAATTTCTGGGAAACGCACCCTAAAAAATCTGCCATATACTTACATTGTTTATTACGAGAAAATATAAACTTGGAGAGAACGGGGATTGATAAGCCGCCCCCAGAGGTGCTCCATGACCAATGTATCAAGGAAGATTATTTCAAGTACCTCTTCAACCCGAAGAATTGGTAGTAGAAATTTAAATTTTTGCGTGACGAGTATTTATAAATTTAATCAAGTCGTAAGAAAATTAATAAGCAAGCACGTTTATAGTGATATCAATTCTGCATCATCAGTTCATACTTTGGCCTGCAGGACGAATGGAAATTCCGGGACGCGATCTCTTGTAATGCAGGATGTAGAGAAGGTGGTCAAACAGTGTATGTGATTTAAAATTGGTGTCATAAAACCAAAGTAAACAAGGGCTCACAAAAGTCACATTTCCAAGTCTCTCTGACGACAAAAGAGGTTTCTAAAAGTTACACTTAGTGTTAAATCATCCTCTTGCCCAAGAACAACACATAAGAATTAAAGTTTTTCAAACAAAGTCAAGTATTTTTGGAACACTCTTTACATACAGAGTAAGTACTGAATGAACCCTTGTGTAACGAGAGTGCAAGAGTTTTAGTAGAGATCCCGAAGTGCGCAACGGCATTGAGGCAGGACAAGATTGTCGTAGGGGATCCGAGATACAGTCCCCGTCCCTCCATGACTCCCACCCCTTCCACCCACGCTTGATGTTTTGTTGGGGAAGCTATTTCCGCTCACGACGACCCAATGGCGATGCGCCCTGATTCGAAATGCGTAACTTCCATGAAATGGCCATGCACCGCATCCAGCGTCCCTAAAATGGTTGAGAAAGAGAACCTACCGATGAAAGAAAAAATAAGCAAGAAATACTAAACGGGGACTTCATTTTCTTAACGTTGATTGGCTCAAAACATCGACGTTTTCTTCGTCCTTTGCTCGATTGTAGCAAACTTGGTTTTATTTTCATGCAGAATATGATACGAACGAGGTATGTACAGCTATCTACTCCAATGACACTACCAATGCTGGTATAAGAATTTTATATTTTTTACTTTCCAACAATACAGTATGTATATAGAAAGTATAGTAATCAGGCAAAAAAATCAGGATTTCTTCAGATCGATACCAATTGACCCCAGGAGAGTGTATTTTCAAATTTGTTTATCCGATAACTCACAAACAAATTAATGAATTCAAACTAAAAGTAGAGAATGCATTGGTAATAGAAATTTATTTATGGACAGTTCATTCCTATTTTACTTCCACACCGTGCTCCACTTCAAAATCAAAATTTTGAAAAAAAGAATATAAACATTTTTATTGTACATTGAATTTTGCGTACAGAATGCTAAACAGCATTTCTGTACATCACACCTGTTTGGAGATATGGAGACAAGTTATCTTGGAGGAACCTCATTTGGATCAGCCTATGAGACAAATGCAAAGAGTTCAAGGTGTAAGATAATTCCTGCAATCTGTAATTGAATGAGCTGAAATGAGGTTAGGCAGTAAATCCTTTATGGTTGCGAGGATAAATATTTTTATACACACTGATCTGTTCAATGTGTTATTTTTTATAATTATGCATGTTTTACGTTTTATATATAAATTAGTTTCTGACTTAGTTTTAATGCAATTCAGACTTTTTACAACTACAGATCTTGTATAGATGAAGTATTTAATTGGAAAGTTGAATGAGGCACACTCCAGATTTTTTAGATTTTCTGATGATGCTTTTTACTCTAATCTTTAAAAAATATAGTACATGTAATTTTTATATTTTTTAAGTAGATAGCCCTACGTCATAACTTATTTTATTGAAAACCTCATTTTGATCTCTTTATTCGTTTCCATATTTTTTAGGTATTCATATTTATTGGCTAATTTTGTGCGTTAAATTTATTAAATTATCAATGTGAAGAATAATTTGATATTTTAAATGTATATTCTTGGAAGAATTGACAAAACTGATAAGAAATGCGACACAACCTTTCACGTTGATGTCATCAAAACTGCAGTATTAATGTCATAAAGAAGACTCAATGATTAAAATACTAAAGAAAATAAACTCATTTAAAAAGTAAAAACCCCGTGGTACAATTTTAATATTCTTTGAATGTCAAAAACAAAAAGTAAATAAACAGAATTTCTGAAAATTCATAAGGAAAAAAGAACTATATTTTATATTCTTACACAAAGCATCGGCTATACATTGATTTGCTGCTAAATTATTAGCCTTCTTGTCCTGAAATCTGATAATAGGATTCATGTCTTTGAAGACTGGTTTCATGAATTAAAGATAGTGGAAATCAAATGAACATCGTATACTTTGATTCTCATCAATGAATAACACGTATCTAATCAATGAGAAGAACGTATCTTTTTTTTATTCTGAATAATAATTGCCAACGTTATTGTGTTTGGCTTGACTTCACAATTTACCTTCTCGTGCACTAAAGGAGAAATTTATATATGACTACTGAAGGAAAATATCTTTCATATGCAATGGAGTCGATTGTGGGTTTAAATAGAGGTTGGTTGGACACTGATTGTTGGTCATGATTTGTCAAGTATCGAATAGGGGTAGGATGGACAAAAGGTGAACATCACTAAGTTGCAACAATTTCATAAATATTATCAAACGGATTAATTAGGAGTGCTGAATGCATTTATTTTCCTATTTTCACGTAACAAATATATATATATATATATATATATATATATATATATATATNAATTTTGCTTCTACGATATATATATATATATATATATATATTAGCTGAATACCCGGCTTTGCACGGGTTAGGGAGAAACAATAATATAAATATACTACATAAATAAAAACAACACCTTTTATAAACTATTTATTTAACACCTGTTTATAAACTACATNTTTATTTAACACCTTGTTTATAAACTACATTTTTGTTTCATATCCAGGAGAAAGAATATATAAATTTTTAGGCGAACCTACTCTGGAGCAAGCAACATAAAATTGCCCGTGTCTACAACATGGCGATCTTAGATCAACACCACAAAACTGTAAAGACTGTCCCTGTGATTTATTAATGGTAATTGAAAAAGCTAGCCGGACTGGAAACTGTAATCTTTTAAAGTTGAAGGGAAGATC
>NNCF01126417.1:945681-963492 GCA_002313205.1 Laupala kohalensis | reverse complement strand
GCCATATATATTGTATATTTTGTTGTTGTTAAAATATAGCCATTTTGAATTGAATTGTATAAAGACCCTAATAAATAAATGAAACAACACAGTTCATATAACACTAGCTTTCCAGGTATTTATCACTTACAACGATATTTCAGGTATACGACACCTGATCATGACCCAGAACTTACGTCAATACACATACATTTAATTTGTGTTTTATTGTAAATGCTGTGTTTTTTTTAAGTAATTGGATAGTTTCGATTACTAATTAATATTTTTGTACAGAGTCGTTGCGGAGCTCACGTGTACTCCATTTCTCCTCAGCCTTCCCCCGTGCACAGTACGCACCGCCTCCACAGCCGTCGGCCGCCCACATCAGCCGAAGTAGAGGAGGCGTCTTGTGATACGGCGATCCGTCCGCACGCAGACGTCACGTCCATCATTCGTAAGCGTGCCTCGCGCCACGCACACAAGTGGAGGAGTACGCGATACCGCAATACGAGACGTGAGACGCGGCGACGCTGCGACGCGCGGCACCATACACCGCTGTCGCTTCACCTCCGTCCCATGTGGTATGCCACGGTGCTGTCGCAGTACAAAAGGAGACGAGGAGTCATCCTCCCCTCCGCAGAGGGAGCTCCGATGCTGGATATGATTTACACGTCGCCACGCGGCTGCTACTCACGATATATGTGACTGTTTTCTAGGAATTTCATATACGACGCGGAATTCCGAAGATATCTACTCGTCATATCCTAAAGAACGGAAGTCAATTTTCCAATTTCTCTCCTAATGTACAGTGCGCATTTCAGAACCTACTTCCTACAATCAGAAAAAAGGTTGCAAAACCAATAAAAACAATCTGAATAATTAAAAATGTGCGTCACGAAGACACGGAATTTGACAAATCTTATTTTCTTATATTTCAAATCTTATTACATAAATCTTCATAAGTTCAGGTTACTCTACACGCTTCCCTCACTGTAAATGTTGGTTAGATACATTGAGACTCACTGGTAAACCATTTTTCATATTAAATATTATTCTCTAAACATTGTGTATAGGAAAGAGAAGGCCTCTTAGAATGAACATCATCGTACTCAAAAGTCATTACACACAAATAGGAGTTGGGGAGGAAAATATTTGCAAAAGATGTGAAATCATAAAAGAGGGTGTATTTTAAAGAGATGTTTGATGACTTTTTCATACACATTTCTTACTTTATTTAAAAAAGTAACTTTTCAAAATTATTTTAATTTATTTGCTTATTGTTATTGTTTCGTACCGTCTAGAGAAAAGCTATGAAGACTAGGTGGAACTTGCATAGATTGAAACTCTCCTTATAAAGACTACTGTGTCGTATATGGTTTCATATTTATAAAAATTCTAATTTCATAATGCAAACATTTCATTTTGAGTAATATACACTTTTTATTTTGAGATTTATAATAAGAAAGGCATTTTTCGTATTCAGAATCCCTCAGACGATATTTTGTTCTTTTTGAAACTCAACACAAAGCATCTATAATCTAAAAATTTTACTTTAATTAACATCATTTCACAGTTGACATGAAGCCACTGGCCCTGACAGTTTGTGAAAACATTGGAACCTGGTGATGACCAAAAAATAAATCGAACGTTGTTTAAAAATTTTAACCAAGAAATTGTTCTGCGTAATTTGGCGGAGTGTCTTTTTATAATGTTGTGACTATTACATTTTATGTTAAAAGTTGCTTGTTCAAAAGGGGATCGTTTTATTCTTCCATTTTCGAATTTCATTTTGCACAATTGTATTCTCTGAACACTCCGAAGAACAGCAATCAGAACCACTACCGATAATAAAAGGCTACACGAGCTCAGTCAAAGCACTGTTTGAAATGAAACCGAAGCTTTAATAAACACATCGGTACAGGAATGCAATATGTGCAAAACAGCACACGTGAGCGCGTGTGTGCGTGAGTCGGCATATTCCGCGCGATGCAAGGCATCGTCAGAGGGGCCAGTGCCCTTGGCACTTCGGCGCGGAATCGCTGTTCCTGGCGTGCGTCCTTGATGCAAGGCCGTTGCCAGGTCGTGTTTGCCAGGCTACCATTGACATGCAACTGCCAGTCCGAATCGACGTAAGGTACATTGACACTATCATGAAAAAGTTTTGGAATGATTTTCTTGGCAATACATGATGATAAATGCACAGATAACTCAAGGATTTCACTACATATCTAGAATATTTAGACAAGGTTTCATTGATGCAATGTTTTTCTGCAAACTCCTCGTTGCAAGGACACATATTCATGGGAAGCAGTTAGACGAATAGAATAGATAGACGTCTCTTATCTATATCTGAAGATTACAAAATGTTTTCCTTTCTTCTGTTTCTCATACGGGTTTGAGTATGTATCGAGTTAAAAATAACATACTTATTTCAATAACCTTTTTCAACACCATGAAAACTTGACGGTGGTGAGAGTGGGATGACTGAAAGGAAGGATGAAACTACACATAAACATCTTCACCTTTCCTGGGATCCATATCTCAACAATGATTCGCGTCATTACGACCTCCAGCTCAACAAAATGTTTTCTTCAACTTGCGATCCTGAAAAGTAGGGTCATAATAATTGATGGAATTATATTAATGTTTTGTTTATTATAAAGTATACACAGGAACTGGAAGGAACATTTTGAATGTTCATGTGTCGCTGAACTAGTATTGTATTGTTGAAAATATTAATAATCAATAAGAATCAATTGCGGCTCAATGGCCTGGAAAATGGTTCAACTCATGATGTCTGCAGCGGGGGAATGTTGTACCCGTTAAATGTGGCTTTCAAAAGTTTTCTGGGAATATATTTCAATAAACATATGAATATGGAAGAGATTGTTTTTTTGTTATCAATTAATTAAGACGTTAAATTGTTAGTTATAAACATTGATCAGCAGTTTTTTGTTCCATAATTATATATTTTCGTTAAATTGAATCCTCAATTTTTTCGTCAATTCCATACACCAGAATTAAAGTTCCACTATATTTACTTTATGATTATTTAGTATTTATGTATTTGTTCGAATTAATGAATGGAGAAAGTGCAACCGGCACCGCGCGCTCTAGTAGTAAAATTGGTTCAGAATCTAAGGCATCTACGCGGGGGTGATAGAGAGAGATAATTAGTGTGAATGAGATGAAATGCTATGATTGACTCTTATGTGGGAATGCAAGGCAGGGAAAGCGGGAGTACTCCGAGAAAACCGGTCACGAAACTAGTCACAAATTCTTTTGAACCAACGAGAGTTTTGAACCTCGAAACTTACTTTTGTTTAATGAGATACCTGCGATAACTGAAGTTGGGAAATCAGTGGTTTATTCATCTGTTGATAAATCAGCCCTAGAAATCAAACTTTTAACATAGTTGTTCAAAATACACGCGATCAAACTTATTGGTCATACTTGTCGCGTTAAGCCAAATGTGGCAAATACTGTCGATCTTGTATGTGCACCTAAACAGATATAAATATCTTACGAGGGACGTAACTATTATTGTAACCAATCAGGAAAAAAATCCTTCGAATACTTTAAAAATATATATATTCACTGAATACTGAATTAGCACTTTTCTCCATGACTGTCTTCTGCTATATAACCCAAAGAAATTAAACTCGTGATTTTTTATATTATTTAAGGAATATATTATTTTATATATACCTCACATCGTATTCTTCTATATCCGGTGAGCCAAAACCTGTAAATAAAAATACATTTATTGAAAAATTTAAAATGGCCATATTTCATCTTTATTAAAAATTAGCTCCTTTCTTTTAAAACATTAGGATGCATCAAATTGCATTATAAATATTAAGGGATACTCGATTTATCTCTATATAAGATCTCTTTGTTTTTGCAATTTTTATATGGTCGATGCATCAACTTAATAGACAAAACATTGTGTCACCATGAAATTTTGGGGTCATCTATCTAAAATTTGAAACAATATTGTGTCAACTATGGCAAACGATAAGGGTAATTCGATCGTATGCTGGCTTCCTTGTGATCGCACACATTCAACTGCAGTTTACTTGATATCTCCCGCCATTCTTACCTTGTAGCGAGTGTACAAACACGAAGCTATAATGTGTTGTTAGGAAAGTCATTTGCTAGTAAATGCCCTGGACGTGATGTTGCTGGGAGTTGTGCCCGTCGTGTGCTGTTAAGTACGCAGTCGTTCAGTGCTACCCTTCTAGAGCGAAAACAGGTGTACGAAGGGTCTGAACCACTTCCACTCACAATTATCTTCCTGTTGACAAAATAAATCTTAATACACATTAACTATAGTAATCTGCGTTACGATGTTCAGCTCGGTCAAATCGTAGTTTTTTAATGAATGGAATTATTGAGAATTAATAAAGAATTGGTTTTGTACGCATAAAATATAACTACAAAATCTCTGGGAATGTATTTTCATATTTTTATAAATAAAAACGTATACTAGAATTAGAAATTGCATCTAATATATTATTACCTATTATCTTATTTACGTTACATATTTTATATAATTTTTGATAGTGTATATACTATTGTAATATCTTTAGTAGAATTATTGCTTTTCGTGATAAGTATTATATGATGGAAAAGTAGGACTCGTGGTAGGAGTCATATTTCATAATAAAAAAAATGGTATTATATTCTTCTCCGTACCAAAATATTTTTACTTTCAAAATTTTTACATTAAATTACCATGTAAAAAATTCTAATTGATTAAATATAAATAAAAAATCTACACCAATTTTACATTTATTTCAATAGTTATGAATACAATAAATAGATTGAATAAACGGATGGAAAAGTAGATTAACTCTGAAAAAGAAAAATATCACAAATATATCATAATTAGTTCAGCTTCAATTATTCCTGGTTAATAGTATGTTTGTTTTACCAATTTTATTAACCCCTTCCCTACGAGGTAACTCTAAGAAAAGCAAAATATGAAAAATTTCGCGATGACATATTCGGATTCTTTGAATAAAAATTCAAAAGAATTCACAACTTTTAGATCAATTCTTAGGAGTATTTGATTTTTTTCTTTGAATTGCAAACAACTGCAAAGCCAAGAGGTAGTATTGTTGTTACGATTTTATTTGTTGGTACAGGTTACTTTACGCTAAATTGCAGAGGATGAGTGGCGTGAGGTCAGTAACCTTTATATGCATTGAGTCAAGTATTAAGAGGAGTAATTGGATACACATTTCCATGTTAATCAAAAGAGTGCAATGACCGAAGGCAAACAACAACAATACAGAGAACAAATGAAACGGGACAGTAAAAAAAAGAGATGCAATCCAGGGCAATGACTTCGAGTCCAGGGACCGCGTTACGATAGAGTAAAAAAATGAATAAAATAAAAGCAAAAAAAGTACCGAATGGAAACAAGAGAATTGTGCATTACGGAAGGAATGATTCATAAAAATTCAATTTTACACGTTTGTAATTATTTCCTCTTCTAAATTCATTGGAAACTCAATGTCACGTCCTTAAAATAAAATAACCCGCAAGGGTCATGGACCAGAATATGACATACCAAAAAATTAATTGAGGTAGATTATAGATGTGTGTATTGTTTGCGATTATATTCGAATAAATTAAAGCAGTGTAATGAATAACATTGAAACCATACCGGAAATGAAGTTAAACTGAAATATTTGTTCAATTCATAAAAAAAATAGTCATGGCAATGGGGCATCTTCAAAACAATAAAATGAAAAAATTAATTTTATCTATCATATGACGTGAACATCTTAGAAGTGCACTATGTACAGTATACTATACATTTGATGAGTACAATATGATCAACGAATTGCATTTTCCTATGTCGGTTTTCTATTTGTTTGTTTGTTTTCTTAATATGTACCACCAAATAAGTCGTGGTGAAAATATTTGAGATTTTTTTATAAATTAAAAGGAAGCCACTAAAATTAACAAAGAGGCTACAAAAATTTGCTTTATATTTCAAAATATTAAATATTTAATTTCTTTTTCTGGTTTTACGTAGGAATTCTTAGAGGTTGCATGTTTGGAAAAAAATGTTTCTCAAAAGTAACATTTACTATAAGTTTTTAATTTTTGTAAAATTTACCGGAATTAGGAGAGAGGAAAAAATAGTTTATCAAAACAGGTTTCATCACCATATTTCAATCCTAAGTTCGTGTCTTACCGAAAGTCATATTTTGCTAGTAGTTTACCGTCAGTCACATACAAAATAAAATTTGAGGTCAACAAGCAGTCTGCAACCGAAAAATGTTCGGCAGCTTCAGATTTTGCGGAACATTCGTCGTAAGAGGGCTGTCACATATTTTTCATGAGTCCGCGTGGAGACAGCGTCAAATACATGCGTAAATAATTTTCCGATTTAAAATATTGAATTAGTTTATTAATTAATCAAATTACTCTTTACCTTCAATTTATGCCACTTTTTGTATTAAAAGACTGCAGCAATAAATATGTGGAAAACATTTTAAAATTCAAAACTCAGTGGTGCGGGTTGCATACATGACGTTAGAGGCTGTCCATGTGTATCACCGTTTCTGGAAAACGTTTTTTGATTTCTTGTTAGTAGGACACATTCAAATTCAGCCGATCTTTCCTGTATTATTTAAAGTGAACTCCCCTTATCATACAGCCTACTATTGTATAAATATTTTTTGACAGATAATTATTTATTCAACGCATGGCAAATTTTAGTCATAAAATATATTTAATGAGATGGTTGGTTTCAATGAGACAGTGTTTGCTTTGACTGAACCAGTGTTTCTTGCTTTGACTTCACCCACAGAATGTAGTAACCGGTATAACAACTCAGATAGTCTAACTTGAACTAAGTGGACAATACTTGAAGACGCTAAAAGGTGTACAGGATTGTTAATAAAATCAGGATAAAACAACAATAATGTTTTTTTGGTATAGAAAATGTATATTATCAAACACATTATCAAAGAATTAACGCAGCAATAAACAAATGTGTTAATAAATTATGGGAAAATGCAGTAAAAAATTGCATATTGCCTGGAGCCTGTCGAAGTAGCTGACGTTAGTGTACGTGTAATGCTAGTCATGCTGCTAGAAGTAGTGGAGGTATTGGTTTTACTTGAAGTCACTTTGCAGGACACTGACACGCTAATTCCTAAAAATAAGCTAGTGGTGTCCACACGACGCAGATTATTGCCTTCCAGGCATTGGAGGCCAACTATTGGCTCGCTTATTGGCATCGTGAAAACGTCGCATTAGAGAGAAAGTATCGTCTGCCAACGTCGACGCCCGGCAAACGCATCGGTGGCAGCAGCAGCAGTCGTAGCCACAGTCGCAGCCGGGCGGGCTGCAGTGTGCGGTATGCATGTGAAATAGGAGCATGTGCGGGAGGGTCTGCGTCTCGTCGTGGCAGACGTTCGTGTCGAGCTCCTCGCGACCTTCGGGCGGTCCGCGGTCAAGGTCTCACAGAGATCGGCCGTCCGGAACCGCTCCGTTGCCAACGACGCTCTGCGGTCCCGCCCCCTCCGGAAAGTTACGTGCGCAGGCGACCAAATGCAGGGGCAACAGCGACGCCAAATAAAGGTTAAAGAAGGAGCGGAGAGGGAGGTTGTGTTCAGATGATCGAGCAAACACTTAACGAGGAACTAACTGGATGCTCCGAGCTAAAAGATATCTGTGATAACAAGGCCCTGGTGAGAATTTCGCTATTTGCACCTGGCCAACGTTATTTCTCCCTCAACATTCACGTACATGAAAACAACATAAAAGATTTCTGATAACTACGACGAAACAGACGAGAAAAATGAGCAGGGAATGGAACCCGGGATATTCTGTACAGTTCGTTGAGGATATAACCACTTGAGGGAATAAAACTCACAGCATATACACTATCTGCATTCAGTACGGTTTCGCACATAACAAAGCGATAATGCAAGTTATTTTGAGTAGGGTGCCTTTCTAAAGGTTAAGTTGTGGGAGAAAATTTTATTGTTTACAATTTGTGTATATTTCAATGTCAATTTTCGGCATTTTAAAGTTGATTTTAAGTTTTTAAAAGCATTCTTGTTTAAATAGATATAATTGGCGGAAAAATCCGCATTTATAAGTGTAATTGTAAAATAAGTTAACATAAGAACTTCCATATCTAAAAATAATACGATATCTCATTTACATTTTTACGTTAAAAATTATCCATCAAACTCTATAAAAACTATTCAGAAATTGTTTTATTGTAATGTAAATAACTACGATTAAAAACAGTTAATATTATTGAAATTAGACCAATAGCATAAGTTTTCAATTTCTGTATATAAAAATTAGATAGAGAATATTGAATCTTCAATTATAAATAAAACACAGGGTATCCCTGATATTTTATAAAGCAAATTATTCTTTTAAAAAAACATCATTCGTGAAACGTCTCATGATTTTTTGCGTTGACGCAGTTTGTCGTCCTCCTGAGACTTTCCATCCAATTCTTGTAATACAAAAAGTATGTTGCATAAACTAAGCAGCGGTTATCAAGGGTACTAATCCCAAAAATATAAAAAATTTCCAGTTGACTATCAATTTGCGAGCTTTGTGCGGAAAAGACGATGGAAATAATAGTAACATATTGGTGCCGAAGGCAGGAAAAATATAATAAGGGATCTGTACGAGAGGAAAATATTAGTATCGATGACTCACGTGAATGTATATTGAATGGATAGAATGAGTGGAAGCGACTCTCTCAAAGGGTTCTAAAATGGAAACAGTATTATTGAATCTTCAACACATATGTTATTAAAAATTTGGAACATTTTGATATCCCTGACCAGAAGGAGAGTTGGTGTGTAGGAAGCGAAAGTCCTTCTCTTCCATTGTACGTACTCGTACCCTCAGGGAAGCTAAGCTTGAAACAGATAGCGCCACCTGTCAGCGTTTCGCGCCAACACCAGCCGGGAGCAAGATTCTGTAAGTCTCCAACTTTCCATAAATACGATCGTATAAAAGGTACAATAATTCATGATACGAGTATCGAGAATTTTTTTTCTCTTCAAATACTCAATGTTTTTACCTTAATCCAGTTTTTATAACATTCAAAATTTGATCCTATTTAATATCACAACAAATATGCAACAGGTTAAACGGTGTGAAACGCTGTTCTGTAAACACAACAGATCTTTTTATTTGTACTTACGTTAGTTGATAAAATAATGTTTTCAGTAGCTATGAACTTAAAGACAGATTTACAAAATTAATATCATTTATTGCTCTACGCATTAATACACATACAGTACTTTACAAGTCTTTCTACGACCAGATATGTGAAATCTTACGGAACAATTACAGATGAAATTACATTATTCGTGTCATTTAAATTACTGTGTTCCATGAACTGATCTGAGGGAAAAGAAATTATACAGTAAATTGAAAGCGACGATTGTGAATACAATAATGATCATTCGTTCCTACCACAAAAGCCAATCCAAATAAAGCTCAATTCTGAGCGATATTTGAAAAACCTAAAAATTGTGGGTTTTTTTTCGCCGTTAGCTATCTGTATCACCCACCTTCGCTTACGAAGGAAGCCGTAATTGGTGGGAAAGCTTCTGTAATTGCGCGGTGAGACTGTGGTGTAACGGAGATGACTGCATTCGAAGGTGAAGGCGGATGCTGCGGGCAGAATCGGCGACGACGCTGACAGCAACGCCGCGGGTGGAAGAAACGAGAACCTCCGCGACGCCGGAGGCAAGAGATGATAACAGATGCGTCCAGGAGATGAAACCCAGCAGAAACCCCTTTATTACGGGTCAGCCGTGGAGGCAAGTCGCTGTCGACGAACGCAGCTGATCGAAGGTCGAAGGCCTGTTTCTCTCATTCATCAGCCACTGGACAGGGAATACTTTCTTAGAGAGTGGGAGAAGGAGGTGGAGGAGTTGAATCTCTTGCTCTGAGCTATAGGCTATTGTGTTGAAGTGCGCAGCACTAACACTGAGTTAGGTCTGCCTCTTGAGTAGTGCAGCCGTATATTTACGAGAGCGAGTGGGATGGTGCCGTGGCGTATAGGGATTAGTCATTTGGAAAAAGGTCACGGGTGGATGGAAAAATGATGGTGGTGAGAAATCGAAAGGGAGGATTCGAATCCCAACGCAGGTGCTTGATGTAAATCTTGAAACTGAAGTGAGCGTCTCTATGTGCGTTTGCGGGTACGAGATAATAACCCATTTACGTCTCCATTGGTGTGGAAGATGAAGTTATTTCTAAGAATAATCGCTTCTAGAAGAGAAAACTTTAAATATCAGGTTTCTTCAATGATGTGATCTAAAAATTTTCATGAATAAATGTTTGAAATAGATAGAATGAGTTTATAAATATCTGAATTGTATAGTAAACAATCAAAATATTTCTGTATCAAATTAAAATATTCGATGAAAAGTATGTTAAATACTTTCTTTCCTAAATTGTCTCTAATACCGTAAACCAGTTGGTAATATCTGATTCGAAAACAGAAACCTTCACCAAATTGATTGTAATCTCTTCAACTATAGTTCAAAAACACTGATTTAACATTGAAACTCTTTGACCTAGAAAAGAACACGAATTTTCAGGGTCGTTCTGTTCTTTTGTGATATATATTACATGAATTAAGAAATCAGTTCCCATCATCTGAAGATTTAACTAAATAAAAGTCTTTCTGGAAGGGGAAATATTTTGAGTAGCATTCATTGTGGATGCGAACCGCTTTTTCTTAAATTATTACGCTAAGTAAACTTCAACCCCTGTGCAGAAATGAAAACTGGACTCGCGTCCTGTCTTAAGCAAGACAAAATTAGTTTATCTTTGTAGAAATATATGAAGTTACCGGAAGATATTTATCTCGTTATATCCAAAACGGTATAGCTACTCCCATTAACAGACCTTAAATGACTATATGCGATTTACGAAAGGTAGAACTCGTAGCCTGAACTCAAGGAGAAGGGCACGTGATCATAAGGTTCGGGAGGGGTCTGGACTGGAAATAGATTTGAAGCTCATTTTACTAAATACTAAGTGGACTTGACAGTTATTCTGAATGTCGAGGTGTCCAAAACATCCTTGATATGTACGCGTGTGATGAAAGTCAACTATCCACTCAGCAGTAAGTGATCTACCCACCGAACCATTCTGATTCCATCTTGGAAAGTGATCTGCGGAATAAAAGAAAAATGATGAATAAAATCCATCGCCACCTGAATGGATCGTCGCCTTCCAAAATTCCCGGAGCGTACTCGAGCGTCCCTCACGTCTCCAGATCGTCTGGGATAGCAACAAGTGACAGGCGAAAGAGCGTAAGCATCGGCACGCGGGAAGGCAGATCGCACCCGGAACCCTGGGCGATCAGCCACCGCGCACACCATCACGCACGCCAAGGTCGACGGCGCGGCGCGCGTTGGGCACTGGACGACGACGACGACGAGAAGCGTGAACTGCGGCGTTACCGAACGCCAATTTCCTTGACTGCCTTCCAACGGCTGCTGTCGTCATTGCGATGTCTCGCAGCTACCGTTGTCGCTTCTTTGGTCGCTGTCACGACTACGAAGGAAGCCAATGAATACTCCGTCTAAGGGTACGATTATGTTGGAGCGATGATCAAGTGATTCGAGCAAAGAAGACTGAAGCGGAGAAGTGAGCGGCGCGACTCCGTTTACGTTGAAGCGACGATAGGAGTCGTCAATGACACGTCTGCGCATGCGCGGATGCTCAAAGCCTTTCAACCCGCATTCGGCTGATCGGTCAACATTTCCTCACAAAACTTACTTTTAAATTAATTTCCATAGCCATATGGTCTGTTGCGGTTTTAATCCTTTTTGTCCCACAACGCGACTCTTTGGCGGATGCAACTTTCATCAATTGCTCAAAACCCATCGCAGAACAATGTAATACAATCTCGAGGCCGCAACAACAATGGCGACCCTAGCTTCCATGAGAGCGAAGAGAACGTACCAAGGGGTTATCGTTGGTCGCAGTGCCGACATAAACACCCTCATTTGTCATCACGAGAATGTCGTCGCTTTACTCTTCTCTTTCCTCTTATCACTGATCGTTGCTCAAAAAAACCGTACCCTAAGCAATTGACCGATTTAAGAGAAAGAGAAGAAAGGTTCATAAATGTATTGATAATATTGGATATGCATGCAATAGACAATACAAACATATTGATCGATACATAACGGAAAGACGCGTGGATGAGTTATAGGTTTAAAAATGCCATAGAGTTTGAACTTCCGCTTCAGTTTTCCTATCAAAATACAACTAAATATACAGGAAATTTTAGATTATTTATAACTGTGTTACAAAAGGTATCAGATTAAAAAATTTCACTTTAAATATTTTTATTGTGCATGGGAGGTAAAAAGACGCGATTTTCTAGTGTTTTCACGGCGAGGGTCACCTCTGAAAATTTATCTTAGTAAAACTGTTAAGCCTAAGACATTGAAATTTTTACAGAGTGTTGCCATCTCGAAATCGGCTTCTTGTACAATATTTCATCAGGTTCCGTAATGCTGGCAAGATCCAGGACCTCCATTAATAAACTAATTGGCAGCATTATTGCATAGTTTTATAAAACGTCACGAAGAGCAATGCATCAAAACAGAATGAAATAAAGATATGGGAATCCCGAAATGACAACGCTGTTTCCGAGTGGTTACATTAAGAGACCAATGTAATTAGTTTAATTGTATTGTTTAAATAATTGTAGACATTCAATAAAGTAAATAAATTGGATTGAATTGCACTCCCTCAGACGATTTCTCTATCTCTAGACACTCTAAACGATCAAGTCTTTTCTTTGTAGATAACGAAGGGATTTCAAAAATATTAGTTTTTGGGGGTCTCCATTTAGGGACCTCATTTATATTGAAGTCGTTTACCCCATTATCGATATTTAAAAATTTGTTAGTATTTACAAAATACGTGAATATTTTTTTCTTTTCTAATAATACAAAGGAAATTCACACTCATTTTCTCTTATTTTTGTTCATATATCAGATATTCCAACATTTTTTTAGACAAAATTAACCATTTCATGATTGACGTAACAGTCGATCGAATTCTTTCAGTATTCTCTGCTTAAAACACTGCTTAATAAGCTGTATTGAACAGTTATGAATGAACAAAATCTGATGAGAAAGAAAGTATATGTTACTACTCGTGGTAAGAATTGTTAAGAAGAACATATTCTATTCCGCAAAATCACAGCAAATTTTCCGCATTCTATCGAGTGATACTAATTTCTCTTGCCACGTTGTACTATTTTGTAGTTGATTGTATCATGAGAAAATATTATTTTCAAAACAACATGTCTATTTTATCTGGACTCGAAGTTCTGAATGAAAAGATTTTATGCGAGTGACACCTGCATTATTTATTAAAACTTTCCACCACGACAAATACCAAAAATATTGAGGACCTATTTCCGTAGCAGATCGCTTCGTTAGAGAACTCGCTAAAACGACCACTGTGAATGGTGACATCACAGCTATAATCTTTCAATCTGTTCTAGCTTTTAGCTGTGTTGCACTTGACAACGCTTAGTTCCTATTTACTTGGATTCAATTTCCATTTCGTTACTAAAAAGTGTTATCTTGTCGGTTAATATTTCATAAATTTTCACAATTTTTAACTCAGCACAAAACAGTGAGAAATAAAACGATGGTACCACAACCATAACTTCAATGACACGATACTTAAATGATTTGATCCTTATTTCTTCAGAGGTTGTATCCACTCTCAGGTTCAGGTATAAAGCCGATTTTGTTCATGGCATAAAAAGACTTTGAACGGCTATTCTAAGGGAATAAGACTCGTATGACGGAGGCCTTAATTTCGAAACACAATTTTCCTAAGATGAATCGCTTTGGCGTATTCCACATATAGGGGACAAATGTGTATTTACACATGACTTAGTTCTGACTTGGGATAGCCAGTCCTTACGAGTACTTCATGAAGGTATTTACTCAGGGTTTTTTTCTGGTTAAATGCAATGGACTCGAAATTTGAAGGTGATAATGGTTACACTTACAAGCGACGTATTCAAAAATTAATCTGAAGAGAGAGAGAGAGAGCTTAACTCCAAGAAACTTTCTGAAACAAATTTTGACTAGCTGAAAACTCGCATCTTTTGTAACTTATGTGACTGACCTGAACTCTTGACAGATAAAATTGAAGTTGATAAATGGCATACTTTGTGAAAATGTTACCAGATTCATCAGTTATTAGTTATAATTATTGTTATTAATAATATAATTGTTAATTTATTAATAATATCAGATTAATAAAATTAATAATACTATGTTAATAAAATTAGTAATAATATGTTAATAACTTTAATAAAAAATAATTATTATTAATAATACAACATCGTTAATTGTTAATTATTTATGTAAATCATTTTATTTAATGGTAATATTTATAAAATTTGTGTTGTAAAACCATAATTTTTAATCAAAAATGCTCCCCGGTTAGCTTCCCCCTTGATTACGGTCTAGACCGCCACTGGCTACTATATAAGGCATCAACAGTCTCATTTTTCATAAATAGTCATATATTGATTGATAATATTTATAATAATACACGTGTTGTCTTTTTCTTGTCAATAAGGTCATGCACTGTCGTATCATTACTCGAAGATATCCACGAAAATATATAAGAAATCGCATCACGCAAAAATTACTGGATGGATTGTTACGAAACCTCAAAGGTTGGGAATAGAATGTAATCTATGTTTTATTTCGATATAATAGAGTTTAAATCACGAAGTAAAAATAACAAAAAGACCGTTACTATTTTATTATACGTATGGATTGGGATGTGGGTGTTGGATTCTGCAAGTTTCTCATCCCTACTCACATCTCCAAGAAGAATTCTTTTGCCGCCGCGATATATACGGCGATAAATACTGACTTCAGAAGATTTACATGTTATTTTATTAGCAGCGAGGTGGTAATCACAATTTTTTCTCAATTCTCGCAGAGGTGTAACATTATACAATGTTCACTTGGCGAATGTTTGACAAAACACAATCACTCACACGTGCTTCCAACGACATTACGTAATAATTAAACGCTGTCGACTCATGGACAACTGGAGCGTGCAAGCGTGTAGCACATAGTGAGGTTAAAGGCGAACTAGATTTGATTCTTCGGGAAGACGGAGCACCTCTCGGGACGGAGCTTCAAATGAAACTGATAGTAGCTTGTGGCTATATTAATTACACCTCGGTTTGTTGATAGCAGCAACGGTCAATAATATCAAAAAAAATGACATCCGATAAAAACGAACCGTTATTCAAGAATCTTCTAGATTATAATAAGCATTGCATTAGTAACCGTGTCTTAGTATTAGTGAGACAAAGGAACTGTACTAGGCTTTATAGGGTAGAGAAACGACATGGACATCGTATCATCTGATTGGGTCCTGTTAGGTGACTACCATTTTGTTCACATTGCAGAGAGAAACCAACGTAAACAATGGCAAAGGGCAGTCATTTTGTTCACGGTATGTGCCTATTAGATAATGATGCGCGCTCAGAAGATACGACGAAGTCCTTCGTGGAATTTTGTTCGAGTTGTCGCTTCTCTACCCTTCTCTACCCTCTATACTAGGTGTTTCGAAATGATCCTGCAGGTAACAAATAAAAGTACACTTGGACTGAACGGACACCTCTTGCGTGTAAATAGTGTGAATTATTTCTTAATTTCAAGTTGTGAAAACGCTGTTCCTAGGAGCCGGCTTCCAGTTGAGGTCTTCTGGGTGAATGTCTTGTTTGTGTTAAACACTAGGCAAGTATTTACAGTTCACGCTTTAAGTGATATTAACGTGATATCAAAGTCGCCTGCTACGCAGTCACCACACTCTCAACACCGATCACCAAAGACTTTCCTATACCGTTCTCCGCGCCAAGTATTCGGCGAAAGGGAAACGAACTCGAACCCGCTGAATGAACAGCTCTCCACCGCCGCCAGCGCGTCGCTTGGCGCAAGCGTTGAGCGCATTCAAATTCTAAGTGGGCTGCGGTTTAAATAGTCCTTGAGGATGCTTTCAAGGCCTTTTCCCACCGCGCGTAAACACGTCCAGAGTAACTGTTACTGCTGCTGGCGCACCCTCCACGCGCGCACCGCGACTTCCTCTTGAGTCGGCGGCCGACGCGAGCGACGTCAGCACCCGCTGCGACGGCGGACCGCGCGGCGACGCGGCGCCAAGGTGCGTGGCGCGCGCATTCCGGGAGGCGGTGCGCGCCCGCCACCCACGACTACGGCGGAGCTAACGAACATGGCGCTCTCTTCTCATACACTTCCGAAATGAACGTAAGGAAACGGAGGAATTGGAAAATGACGATTGGGTAATGGTGTGTATTTACAAAGAATAAACAAACACAAAGATGGATGCTGTATGTGTGGAATGGGTCTGGAAAAAAAGGAGCATATACTGTGGGAGTGCGTGTATTATGGAAAAGAGAAGTGTGAATACTTACAATTTTTTAAACCGGAAAGGAGTATTCAACGTTGTTTCTTCTAAGCTTCCCTTATTCACAAAGTCACGAGATGAGGCATTTGTGGAAGACATAACGCAAATAGGATTGATAAAGAAAGTACTGAAGATGCAATACATAAGCTAGCAGAATATGGGCGCTCGCCTATTCATAACAGGGACGGGAAATGTGACTGAATTACACCTGATGTCGCGGCAAAATAACGCAAAAGCAGCAAATAGAAGAAGAGTAAATGTAAAATGTGTGAGTCTTGCAATGATCTTAGTTAAAGGCAAGACGGTCATGTACACCATTGGCCAAAATAAATAAATAAATGGATAATTGTGCTGTTGGTGGCTCAGTCAGTATCAGGTTGGGGCAGTATCAAGTCGAAGGTTCTGGGTTTCGTATCCCCAGTAAGGTAATGGTGTTTTCATCATGTGTAGTACCCGTGGATGTTTCCCGTGGAGGCATGTATCTAAAGTATTATTATCAGGCATCATCATTGTTCCCTTGTATAACCATATCCAAGTATGTCTCGGGTTGACTAGATGGTTGCTGCGAGATGGTTCGGATCAGTCTTTGGACTGAGAACTAAAGTAAAAAGAAAATAATAGCATGGTATTCATTTTTCTTTTTTCAATAAAAGTGACATTGTCAAAACAGAAACAGTCTATTTGAGGTATTATGTTCGCGTTGACTGAAGTCAACTTGCCAACTATTCACGAAACTTGGAAATATTTACCAAAATTGTTCTTATTAATTAATTATTCATTCTACTGATTTTTAATATTAGATGAGGACAATTATTTCGTGATTTTAAAACTTGATAATAAATTTAGATTGTTCTTTGACTCTTTCTTTGACCAGAGTCGTATTCTCTTCAGTACCATGATGCGGCTGCCATTTCCGCAAGAACAGTACTTTCCAGTTTTTGGTGATTCATTCTCGTAAATGTCCCGTAAGGTAAAAAACTTGTAACGTCATTGCTTTCCTATTTCCATTTACTTAGTTTTAGTAGGGTATTTTCGCTATGTTGAGCTGATACTTTTGCCAGAATATAAAAAAAGATAAGCCTGCGAAAGTTTCTCCTTTCAAGCCCATAGTAATTTCAAGTCAAACAATTCAAAGTTTTGCACCTTATGGATATAAAAATTCATCGCCACTGATTCAAACCATCATTTGCAATTTTTTTGTAGAATACTTAAGCTTATTCGCTCTGACGGATATAATACCTTAATAGTGCCAAAACTACTTTCATGAACTTCAGCAGTCATTTTCAGTGGCCTTCTCTGTCCTGGAGGTGTGAATTACAC
>NNCF01126417.1:925630-945569 GCA_002313205.1 Laupala kohalensis | reverse complement strand
TGGAGGGGGGGGGCTACTGAAGACAACTTAGGTTGTTGAAAGTGTCTTTGGCACTAGAACCTATAGTTCAAGTATTCGTAAAACCTTTCCATACCGCTCTATACCGAGTGGGATTATTTAAAAGGGTGTGTCCGTCCGTGATACAGTGAGAACATGCATGTACGGAAGCATGGGTTGGGAATTTCGAAAATTTATAATACATTTGAGTTGATTATAGTGTTATTTGCATTTAAACAGAAAATATACAGCGGATGCGAAATGAATAATTTTTTTCATTAATGACTGAGAAATTAAGGGTTAAATGTCACATGAATATTTTTTGATGAGGTGTGAGAAACAATTACTCGCATTTATATTGTATTTCTAAATCATCCAGCGAAAATTTTCGCGAATTTCACGAGTTTCGGGAAATACTTAGTTTCTTCAGTTCACCTCATTCCTCTCCCCCTCTTCGAGTTCGTGAACTACGAGTCTTTGCTCAGTCTCCTTTACTAGTTCCGACATCTCATCGAGTTTCAAAAATATTGCTCAGATGGAAAGGATGAAAGAAGAAAGAATTAGAGGAAAGTTGACAAGAGAAACGAATACTTGAGTAAATAGGAAATATTAAATAGTAGAATTGAAAACAATTATACCGAAATTCTGAAAATACAAAATGTAAGAAAATGACAAATATAAAATCAATGAAGGAATTCCCTTCCGAGACGAGTGAAAATGGACATTGCTTTTATAAAATAAATGTATTTACTTGGAATAATTAGTGTCTAAAATATTATGTATAATAAGACGTAATATATTATGAAATGGTTTTATAAATATTTCCGCGGATTTTTATAAGTATTGAATTAAGATGTTAAATTTAATTGAACTTAGGTATAATACGATCAAAGGAGATTTGATTTCTACGAAATCACTTAAGGAATAACTTCAACGTCAGCTACAAATAAAACTGAATATTCCATTTTAAATGGATCGTAAGATAGACATAAAACGATTCTTTATGAACAAAAATAGATAAAGGCCTGTTAATGAAACTAATACTTATTTCAAATTCTACTATTAACGTCCATTGCATTATCTAATTAACAAAACAAATTAGAAACGACCTATACGATGTTTTGTCCATAAAGTTTTTAATTATTTATTTAATACTTATTTCACTTAAAGCGTGATAAAATTACGGGGCACATCATCTTAATGAGAAACAAAATAATGTTTGTTAAAAACCACAAAAAAATTAATTCATTAGATTTGCTTACCTCTCCTTAATCCTCATTGAAGTCAGCATAAAATCAGAAATTACGCGCCTAGTCCAAAACCTACAAGAAGAACATATGAGTAGTACAAATAAATCGTTCACTAGCTCTTGAAATTGATTACTTACCACTCTTATTTCGCCCCATCACCGCAATAGATTCATGAAAACGCTAATAGATTTAATAGAGGTAACAATAACCAAGATAGAATCTACATGACGATGCAATTCCATTGTCTTAAGTGGGACCGAACGCAAAATGGAGTCGGGTCTGAGGTCGCGAGGTCAACATCTTTTGCGATGCATGAGATGGTTCATTGCGCTAACCGCCACCTCCACGACCGTCTCTTAACACAGCGCGACTTCCCCGCAAAAAAGAAAAAAAAACCCAGTGCCGACAAGAACACGCTTAAGAAATCCACGTACTGTTAAAAGATTTCGAAGCGTTATTTAAGTATTAGATACGGCAATACGACGATACAAGTGAATAAAGCCGTAATAACAATAAAATTTACATCATTCCACTTTTGTTGCTTTTACGGTTGGAATGCTGGATATGTTGTCGATTTTTTAAAGACAACCTCCGCTAAGTAAGAGATTAAAAACTTTATACTCCACTAAAGAATGAACTGACTTAATGAAATTAGCTTGTTTCGAATCGTGAAATAACATTGAGTAATATGAAACTCAAAGAAAAGAGAACGCTGTTCCTGTATCTGCTCATAAGATTTTCAACAAAAATTACAAATATAAACATGCAAATGTGTAGTACAGGTCTCATATTTACCCAGCAATCGAAATATTAAACAGGATAACAGAGTATATGCGGAATTTAATTAATAGTTGTATCAAGAAAAAATACAGAAAAGTTTCAAAAAAGGAATGACTTTTTGAACTATCAACTACAAATAACAGTATAAATGTTCCGTAACATTGAAATTGTTTATAAAAGTAGACAAATTCTTATAAATTTTTAATATTTCTAATCCTTTTACTTTATTTACAAATTTAATTTATGTAAGAAATATTTTTTAATTACAGAAAAAGCACGAGTTTTGATATAAATTTCATAACATAAATTAGACAAATTTTTGGATAATAGTATAATTTGAAAATGATGTATAATTTTATTCTGTTTTCCTAAAAGAGAATAAAATGTCACTTTGCGACAATTAAGCAAACCTTACATACTGCAATACAAAATTCCGCGACCTATCGGTTTGCTTTCCTACATAAAAATTATGAAAAAAACTATGTAAAAACTAACAGGAAAAAGTTCATAATCCGTACTAACATATAATTGTATCAATCTTGTTTAGTGCTCACTATTAAATACAACCCACACTCTATGACACTGACTTTTGAAACAGCACTTTTAAGAAATTATAAGTACCGAATTCATCAAGGTTGTTCATTTATTTACGTTTGCCGTTGACGTTTCGGGTCTACCTTTAGAACCCTTCATCAGAACGTAAACATTGACACCATGCATTAACATTCTCTGGTAAACTTTTAGGTAAAATTATTATAGTCCATTAGACTTTGTCAATGTTTTTAAATTTCATCATAACTTTGTTCGTTGTAAAATGATAAAATAAGTTCAACAGTCAGCGTCATGTCAACTTCCTTCTACACCGCTCTTCATGTAATATCTACGCTGAAACTGTACTTTATATATGTCCAAGAAAAATCAACTAGTATTATGTAATTATGATGAAACATTTTTAAGAATACTAAAATACTAATAAATTTCATTATAAAGCAAGTGAATAGTTACTTTGAACAAAGACATGTACCACAATCAGGTAACATGTTCAATGGACATAAATCATATGAAATGTGACAAACAAGTGAATCGAGCAAATGTAAAATAAATTGCATATTTACGACCACATTCACTCAAGAACCAATAAATACTTCATAATTCTGTTCTCTCTGAATCACTACGAACAACCAGCGAGTATCAAACGTCTAGGATTGTAAGGTTAGCAATATTATGTCCGACGAAGCAAATGAATTCAGTAAAACACAAGTACATGAACGCGAGTCTTGGAGAGCACGCGCATAATGCATAATGAAATTGCAACAACCCAACATACAAATAGAAAGACACCTAGGCTTATGACTTTGACCTTTGTAACCTACAAGGTTAATCTGTCCGGGGAACAGCAACCTGAGGTTGTTGTCGACGCGACGCCCGCGCCCGTAGACACTCGTCCGCCCAGCAGTCAGTCTGTCCCCGAGTGTGACCCCACCTTCGAAGTCTGCGCATATCGGCGTAGTTTAAGTCATCCGATTCACGATTTCCTACTCGTCAACTTCTTCATGACCAATGGGGCCCAAAGTGAATATTTATTAACCACACGTTTCCCTTGAGCGTCACTTCAGTCTTCGAGCATTGCTTTAATGAAGCGAAGGAAAACAATATGTTGTTTCGGAGTCGTGTTCGAGTTGACTAGTATTTGAAATAAAATACTGTTTGCTGAATTTATGTCGCTTCCTTGTATTAAGATTTCTGAAAGACATTTCAATTCCGTGAGTGTGAGCTGTATCAAAGAATGCATCAAATCCCTTGAGCTTTGAGTTCCTCTCTGAACGAGTTCGGTTAACCTCTATTTGCTTATTTTTCTTTTATAATACGTTTTTCCGCTTTTAAATACTACGTTTTCTCTCGATCTATATTTTCTCTCTTTGAGAAAACACAAACCCATGAAGAGGTGACAGGTTTACATGACACTTTTGTAATAGATATTTCAATACGTTTCGATTAAACAGACCTTTCCCTTTTCTATAACCTGAACTATGCACGTTTATGCACCTAGAGTCTAATCAGTCACAGGTGCAACGTATAGTGGACCTTGGGTGCTGACGAGTGGAAAATCAATGAAAAAAGTGTTATGGCAGTAGAAAACACAACATCCAAGCGTAAGATAATGACAATAATAAAAACTGTGCATCATGTTTTAAAGACTCGTTGTATACCATACTAGACTTTATTCTATGCAGTTTCTTTTGTCGAAGTCAAAGAAACTCCCTCGTGGCCTGTTGGTTTTTAAATAGTAGGTTATTTAAAGTTTTTATTTGATAGCAAACCTTTTTGCTCGTCTGTCTTATGTTAGATTACGTTCGGTTCGAAGTTTGGAGTAGAAGTACCCTCAAAATCCACGGACAAAGATCTCCTTTACAAAATCCTGTGTGCGTCACTGCTTATTGCAATTAAATAACAGGTTATCTCTATCTATTATGAAATTAAATTAATTTCAATGTAATTCTAATATCCTTTTAGATTTATAATGAGTCCAGAGGTAACATTCAGAAAACTAATATAACATCACGGAGAATATTTTGTATCGATTTTAACTATGTTTTAATCCTATAGATTTTCCTTAAAGCCGATTTAGTAAATTCTGTAAGAATGTAAATTTTTGTGAGAAGTCCATACCCCCTTCGAAATAAAGTCCTAATTATGAGCGTTAGGTGAATCAGAAGATGACTAACAAAAAATTAATTAAAAACATCTCTTTATTATTAATATCATAGCATTAATCGATTTATGGCAATGTGATTTCTAATGCATATTTTATTCAAATTGCACAACATGATATTAACAATTAATAAATATTTTTTCCTTTTGTTAAGCTTTACTTCTTAAGCTTTTGTTAAGCTTTACTTTTATACGAGTTGTTTGAATAGTACGCGCAGGAGGTTGGAATGTGGGTGATAAATGAATAAATTAATTAAAGACAAGTGGGTAATACGATTGGTGGAAGGTTGCGGTCCCAGGAAGGGTAGAATAGCTAAAGAAAGAAAAACAAGAGAGTAATACCCACCAATACCTCGAAATGACATTGTTGAAGAAGGGGTTGAATTGCTAGAGATTGATTAATTGTAACACTGTAAGAAGTTGTATTAAATAAAATAAGATTGAAATAAATTGAAAAAAATTGTCAATCTGATTAGTTTTACTTTAAATAATTAAATTATGTAACTAATGTATCAATTATTTATGTGCGTATGTATCTCGTTTCGACCAGCTAAGGACCCCGAATAACGAGTGCCAGTAAGGCTCAGTTTTTGTGTGAGCTTACTCACTAGACAGCGTCTAGATAGGATCCAGATTGCTGTATCCGAATATTACAACTGTGGTTGTTAGTCGCAGAAGGTGAACTTTTCATACATCACAGCTATTTAAACTGAGACAGGGAAATGAAAATGTACAAATTTTTTCTTGCCCCACCCCTTGATGACTTGGTGACGTGGGGTCACACTGACACCGTAGCCACAGAGGGGACTTATATTAATTATTTAATAATATATTATTAATAAATTAAATAATTTTTACATAAAATAATTACATTATCCTTAACACTTAAGCGGACACAGCATGGAGCCCTTCCACTCGCTCGCCTTTCCTTCTAAGTTGTCTCTACCTCGCAGTCGCCCACGCTCCGTCGCCCGCTCTCCGTCACATGATCTACGCCTCACTGTCGCCCTTGAGACAATGCGTCGTAAAGCAGGTCTAAATTATACGCAGAAACTGGAAACAAACATAGCTCGTACATAACTGAGTGTGCGTTTTCGTATTTGTAGGCGGCTCGAGTCAATGTATGGGGAAGAATTAATTATCTATTAGCACTATCACGACAGAGAGAAGGTCGTCGGGGCGTGGCGGGTCGTTGGGAGGTAGGACAGCAAGGGCGCAGAGACACAGTGAGGCCAGGAAACTGAGCATGTGTGAGATTCCTACGTGCTCGCCTACTCACTGTGTATCTCAAAGAGTGGTTATTCTTACGACACAGTCTGGATTAAACTGGTAATTCAACAACCACGCTTACCACATTTGCACAATATTAAACTATTTGTAATATAGTATAGCATATCAAAGTCTCCTATAACACACGGAAATGAAGAGTTTTCCTCCAGAAATTTACGAAAATACAGAAAAAATTAATTTGAACCAAGCACGGAACAAAAGTTATTTTAAATCAAAATCCTTTCATTAGTCTGACTTCATTTGAAATGAAATGCATAATTTGTAATATCGAGGTGGGAATAACCCCCTTATAAAAGTTCACTTCAAGAGCAAGTTTGATTTAATAGTTATCTCTTATACTTATTATTTTCTGTTCCTACAATTAACATTAAATAAATGATAGGTTAAGTGAAATATATGATGAATTTTGCTTAAAACTATAAGTAAATTCTAGTTGATATACACAATTTAGGATAGAGAACAAATACAAATTTAAATAAGGTTAGAAATTTCTACCACCGAGTCAATATAGTATAAAACATTTATTATTATTATTATTATTATTGTGTGATACACTGACTACAAATAACCTCTGATCATTATGATATGAAAAACATTATTCTTGTTCCCATTTCGTAGACTGAAATCTCTACATCATTCGTACAATTCTGGTGCGATGCATGCTGTGCCGTGCGCCTCTATTCGAAGAACTCGCAGTGCACCGTCTGTTAGGATTTTAATTAAAGCAAACAAGTAACAACATGTGACGTACGTAAGGCGAGGAAGCGTATATTATGAAATTGGAATTTCCTCCCTTCGTCGCAAACGCTGTGGTTATCATCATTTCTCCTTCGTCACTGTCTCCACCATCACCACAATTGTTGTCATTTAAAGTATTTTAATCATCGGTTACGCCATCTTTAACATCATACTCGTCTTTCATCTTTTTGTTTGCTCTCCCCTTCACTATTTCCTCTGCTTTCACCATTTTCACCTCATTTACCATGGCATTGTTAACTCATCAATATTTGTTTACAGTGTGTCACAAACACTATGGTCAACATCACTGATAGAAATCAGCACTATATCAGCTCGGAGGATCGTCAGATACCACATTATATTCTTATTCGGTTTACAAACCAATAGATCAAGTTTGACACAAAATCATTAAACATATTAATAACAATAGTCAAATGTCATAATATACGAAAAACTACCAGTATTAATGTCCATTATATAATCAAAAAATATATAACATGTTTGTGTAATTTCTGTGTTTTGTAAACATATTTTGAAGTTATATTTACGTTTCATATCATGATCAATAGTTACGTTATATTTTTGTTCCCAATTGTCACATCTGACGACGACTTAAACCAAAAGTCGAAATGTTGTGTTCTTGACATCACTAAGTAAATGGTATTCCTCCATCACAAGGTCGTTAAGTCTCACATTATTTCTTCCGATAAACGAAAAACATTGTAATGTGATTTTCGCTTATGTGTAGCTCTGCCTTCGGACACTTGATCGGAATAGATGGGACGGTCCCTTGTTTGCTCAGGAGAGTAAATTAGTTTACTGTCGTCCACATTGTCATACGCAATTTGTAACAGGTTTTTTGACAATAAACGTATTATTCATTATCATGTTGATTTTGTATTTTCTTTTGTTAAGTTTGGGTTCTGTCTATGGCAGGTTAAATAAACCAAATACTCTTTCTCTCTCCCTTCGCGTGTGTTGTGTTATATGACACGTTCCTCCCCCAGCGCCCCCTGACCCAAGCGAGCGAGGCACGGCCTCCCGCAGCGCGCCCAGTGCCGACACTTGCCGTTCGTTCCACGGTATGCCATGTCGCCCGAGGCGCGTAGGATTGCGACCAGAGGCTCCACCCACGAAGCACTTTGCTAAGCCATGTGCGCATTTGGCGAAGGAATTTCAGTGAGGACTAGCATGCAGGTGCTTTATCCTTAGAATGGATATGGCGGCAGAGGACTGCAAAATGTAGATTTCAAGAAATATAAGCGAAACAAAAATATGGTGATTACATTTTTTATTGACCCATCAAATTAAAAAAATTGAATAGTTATGTATTTCGTTCTCCCTAGTTCATGATCATCTTTAAAGTTTGTTACGGTTTAAAATATAACCTATAACCATAAAAACATACATAAAAAATCTCTCAGATCTTGAATTTCTATTCGTTCTTTAGTACGAATTCAGTATTATAAGGCATAGATACTACAACGTTAATAGACAGTTTAAAAAACAGAAGAAGAAATTTAAGTGAAAGAAAAACAAGTTTTTTTTAAAATGAAAATTAATAATAATAATAATAAATTTATTGTCAAAAAAGCAGTACAAACTACGCACGACCACGTGGAGGACAATTAACCAATTTCTCATGTACAAATAATAGAAGTTAAAAATGGTGAAAATGTTTAAAAACTTTAACATTGTCCTAATTGCATTTTAATATTTTATGTTATGTCTACTAAGAGGATCGTTAATGAGTTCAGAGTGCTAAATGTGTGTATTAATTAGAAACTATTTTCTATCTGTTATATGTTTTTATTAGCCCTGAAAAAGAGGTAAACACGCCTCGAAACGTTGGCAATCTAGTAATCAAATGTAATAAAGGAAGAATTGTGAACCAATAATTCTGCAGTTGTAATGATTTTCTATAATTAAGACATTTAGTGCAGTGAAGGAGTTGTTTACCAAGTAAAAAGACAATCGAAATTTCTTCATTGCGAAAATTAACTAATTTACTCTCCGGAAGTAAGCTTGGGACCATCCCATCAATTCTGATCGAGGGTCCTAAAGCAGAAGCGGACTGAAAAACTGAATTAAATTTGAAAACTTTGAAGGCGGATTGAATTATATTGACATTTTCAAAATGTTTTCACAGTTTTTATCTTTTTGTTTTATTTTAAACTCAAACCTTACCCAGAAATCGAGTTTATTGGGTTGTGAATACTTCTATATAAATGTCTTCTTAGTACACAGACTAGACAACTGGGTGACTTGCTCGAACAGGTAGACAAACTCTTCTCAGAATACTTTGGTGGAAATAGTGTTATTTCGCTGAATTGGGATGACACTGCTACCAAACGAGTTTATTTAAATTGTTGTCAACCTGCTACTGTAATTTAGTTCCTAGTTCACCAAAATAAACATACATAGAGATCAATCAAATTCATGCAATAAATTAATTTCTCAAATGAGTTACGAGCATTAGCCAATATGAAGGCATTCGACCCTGATCATGGCCATTTGGAATGTTTTAATCCGAAGTAGTGAAAACTTACATGGAACAAAACTTCTGATTTTCGAATTATGATGGAAAAGTGAAATAAATTTTATCACATATGTTCGAAAATTGAATTAAGATCCAACAACGTATCCAACGCAATAGCTCTATCAAATATATTAGAAGTTCACCCGTGGGGGAAAAACGATTCCAATTCAGGAGGGTACTACGTCAAGGGCAGGCCATGGCATAATTTGACCACTGTTTTCAATAGAAAACGGAATGTATAGGAAGTGAGAAGGGATAGATAGTCAACACGTGTCGAACACCTAGAAATCCACTCTTCAAACAACAGGCACAATTTTGCTAGAAAAAAACTTCAACATCTTATGAACCTCAAAATATCTTCATACCATTGAAAATATTGTGAAATTAACCATAACATTTCTACTCAGAAAATCGTTCAATCATTTTTTTAAATATCCAAAACACATCTCAAACCGGAACTTTATTGAAATGAGACGTCCAGCGTAAAGAATGCCTCTGCAATCAAAACACTGATGATTCCCACGTAATGGACACACTATACAGTAGTTTTTTAGAACAAACTGTATCACACGTATAGTTATGGATCCGTAAATACAAACACTTCACAGAGTATACTTATATGCAAATAATGCAATTTTCTTTTCTTCACACAAGTCGCGAAAGCAAATTATGCTTTGAAATATATCTTCGTTCTGACTTTATTTTTGGAAAATACTTGCAATGAATTTTAAAAGCATAAGCATTACTGAGCAAACTGTGTAAGGAACTACTCGAATTTTGACTCAGTCTCTCCCTCCAGTACTCTTCAATAATCCTGCTATCTCTAAATGGTAATTTATGTATAATATTTACTTATCATTATCAAAACCATTCAACTACGTACAAAGTTATATTTATCATTATCCTATTTAGTGTTACTATAAACACACTGTTTTGTAATTTTGTTGCGTAACATGCTATGTTGGGGGAAAATTCTTTAATAAACTGTTCGTGAATTTTTTTTTATTTTCATAACCACAGTAAATATATCTTAACTGTTAAAATTATTGAGTCATTAAATAATAAATAATGAGCTGTAATTTTTATACTGATACAAAAGGTTCTTTAGATTGACTTTCTGATTCAGATTTTAAAAACAACTTGAATTATTATTTAACGACTTGTGTTTTTACGTTATCTAGTTGTGATTCTGACAAGAATACGTATGATTAATCATTAACCACTAAGGATCACCTGAACACACATGGAAATGTTTCGTTCGTGAATCTAATGAGTCAACTTCAAAGATCGTTTTATTGATTGATTTATTAAAACAAATATACTTTATGGTAAAAAGCAGTTGCTAACTCCGTGTAACGTTGAGGTCAATGACCTGTTGTACTCTCTGGAAGCAAGCAAGGGACTATCCCATCAATTCCGATGAAGGTAATTTAATATTTATGAAAAGTATTTAACAGAAACGTGCTGTTATACATTTACTATTTCCAAAAGAATCTTAGATACGATCAATCGCATTCAGTGTATCGCATCGTATTCCTAGAATTGTATTCAATGTGATTAAAATACGAGACAAAAAATGACATTTTTGCCCATGTATCTGCCTCTACCCGGAGGAAAACCGGAGAAAAACCGGATCCGGGGACTAGAGATAGTGTACAGAGCCGTCCCAAGGTTGCATGCAGAAAGAAGTAGATAATTGTAGATAAAAGTGACAAAACACCACGCATAGAAAATTGTAATTTTATCAGGCTTAAGAGAACTACAACGGTGGTGTTATAAAGTACAAGAGAATTAACACAAAAGCAACATAATCATCTGAATGAAGTTGGATTCTCCAAACACGTCCTAGACTGGAAGTCGGTCTTTTCTTCGCTCCTTCGTCGGAGCACAATCAACCCGAACGTTTTACTCCGCTCTAGCGGTCTTTGGGAGCGAATTATGTCTCGTAATTAAAATTTTACGGTTTTTCTCTTCCCCAAAGCGCGACTCTGAGCACACAGTCACCGCACGTTGCCAGCATTGGACACGCTCATGACCAAGTGCCGTATTAACACAACGCTTACAAAACCTGTATAAATACGACAATGTTCCACACAGGAGATAGCGGTAAGGGCTGCGCTTCTAAGGCGAGGACTCAATCACGAAGGCGAAACACTCTTTCAGAAAAAGGTAAGAGCTGCTGTAAATACTGTTTTAATTTTTAATTTAGTTAACGTTTTGAAGGAAATGGTTGGCCGAAGAATGCATTGATATTCATTGCTTTTTGTTCAGGATACATTTCGCGGCGGAAGGAATAAATGCACGTTGACTCCGTTGTTAATTGATACTTTCGGTCACGTCTGAAGAAAATGTGAAGATAGATTTCTTAAAGAGATTATGTTTATCTTTCTTTTTTTTTTTTTGAATGAATGTAATGTGTATAGGATAACAACCGCAGGAGATTATAAAGAGAACATTTCCAAGCCAAACGGGTTCTTCAATAAAGTTCCGCGAGTTCAAGTGATAGAAGAAGAACATAATTTCTTTAATGGACCGTTATTTATATGAATGAGTGATTCCAACGGAAGATATTTGTTAAATGTTTGATTTGAAAAGGTGGAACTGATTAAGCAATTCATTAAGATAATTACTTTGCAACTCCAGGAAGCAAATAGTAAAAAATTAATGTTAAGTAAGATAAAACATCACTGACGTGCGAAGGGCCTACAAATTTTGTAATGATGTAATAAACAGTCCGTTTCAAACCAATTTCCCTTTGATGTAATAAAGAAGCCAACAATAATTCATTTCGTTTTCACATGTTGGAAAAATAAATTGTTACCATGATGGTTGCATGAATTCGAAATAGTCCAAGCAGTTATGACATGGTACTTACAGAATTGTAAGTAAGTCTGATATGTGTAGAATTTTGGATATATGCCTAAAACTCCGAGCAGTAACATTTGTCTGTCAAACAGAAATTGATCACAAATTTTTCCGTGAAGTCAGTAAATCCGTTTCATGCAGTAATACTAATATTCAAAACATAACAGTCTTAATTTATTCTGTTCTATTTTTATTAAGATTGGAAATATTGAATTATTTCCAAACTATTTTTAGCAAACAATAAATTTCATATAGTTCATGTTGCTATGCAATCACAATTAAAACTCAACAGTAAATTACACATATATACGAGTATATACGATGAAAGAAATTTACAGACAACAATAAACTGTATGAAATTACGTACTACAATTTGCTAACAAATTTAATTAACTTCTTCTTTAAAGACCTCTTTGGGATTACTCATACAGGTATCTTGATTATTCATTTCTGATGAAAGCTTACCTTACTCGTAAACACTCTGTTCATAAACTTGTAATTACACGGTGTTCTCAAAAGTTTGCCTCTCTATTTTTCTTCCTACACAATCCGTTTTATTAGTTTACACGTATTAAGTGTTGCGCTTCAATGTGAATCGTCGCTGGTTAAGGTGAGCGCAGGTTTCATACTTCAACACCTGCATCAATGACTCAAATGAGCACTATGCTTTCTTGGTTCCATGTATAAAAAGTAGTTTCGGAAACGTATTATACGAACAAAATTTTTTTTTTCTTTTGTGATCTGAAAAATTATCAAAAATATGCCTCATCATACTAACATCGTTTAGTGGGCACACTCTATATTGGAAGACGTAAATAACGCATTCAACGATTACCTAGTATTTACTATTTAAGGTAAATAATCGTAATGTACTTACTAACACACTTAATTTACTTTATTTGGCGTAACAATTAAATTTGTTTTTTCTGTAGCCTTCACACTATGTTTTTTCGACCCGTGTGTAGTGTTGCATACGAGACAGATCATGAGTCAACTACATTCTTCATCAAATCAGCGGTCAGTAGCGACTCTAGAGGAATTCTAGAAAATTACCATAATTCGAATTCAACGCGTATTTTAAAATAAGTGATAACAGAAATAGTAAATAAATTATCTGTAACATTTAAATTCTCCTACAGCCCAGAAAATTATATTTGATATATATGTAGTACCTTATTTGGACAATAGGTTATGTATGACGAAAAAAAAGAGGCAATTACAAATAGTTACGTTTTAGAAATAAGATACTTCGTTTAACTTTTCGTTTCTGTTCAAATTATGAGAGTCAGTTCACGTATTCTCTTTCTCTCTCCTTTCTCACCTCTATGTAGAGGGTATTCTCACAAGAAATGTTACTATCATCTTGCCCCATCCCGTACATACATATTTTCCTATTCTCCAGACATAGTGGAAGTAATTCCTACGGTATGAATTCTACTGTTCCTCAACCATTTTTACTATACAATAATACAATTATTGTATAAGGAGAGTACAAATTTCTCTTTCTGACCAACTAAAAACCACTATAACGAGCGCCCAATGCCACGTCAAGACAAGTCGAGAAAGATGTTGGGAGGAACAGTCTTTAGATGTATTAGAGATCGCCGTATCCAAGCATACAGTTGCGGCGGAGAATCGCAGAGGGTTCACTTTTCCATCATCTCTATTATATTAACTGAGATATTGAAGTGAAAATCTACAATTTTATCAGGCCCCAGGAATCAAATGGGTGTTTACCACGGAGCGTGTCCGTAGCAAGTGAGAAATCTACCCTTGAGCTACCGAACTACATGCTTTTCTTTTTATCAATTTCTTCAGAGATTCACGAATTGGCTCTTAGAAATTCTATATTCAACTTATTGTAATTACATCTAATGTCGTATGTGTCTGTGAAGAATATTGCGCCCTCGGTACGAATACAAGAAAACTCGCATCTTCGAGCCGTGGACATGTATTTAACCAATGATTGGACTGCACAGAATTCAGAATAGAAGACAATGACGTCATCGTGATGGCTAACTGCTATTATTTACTTTGTTAAGAAGCTTAAAAAGGAGTCAGCATGGTTTAGTGGGAGTTGCTGCCGGGATGGCTGGGGTTCGATCCCCAATGGGGTGGGGATTTTTCATAACACCCCAACATCCTCACTGACTCCCAAACCTATTCAGCCTGCTGTAGACTGAGTACTAGGGTCTATCCTGGGGTCGAACTGACCGGAGCCAGATGCTGGTCACATCTTCTCCTCTTAGTGCCGAGACCAGTAAATTGCTGATCTCTACCCTGCGCGAATCCCTTGGACATCTTCGGACTAGTTTGACTTTTAAGACGTTTCAATGTAGTGTCAAGTAGGGAATTTTTATTCATTCTTTGTGTCTCCTTTCGGGATGATTGAAATCCTACCGCCTCTTTGCATTTGAAGCAGTCGCGAGTCATAGCGGTGGCGCCGTGGAATGCTCAACGCAACTCTTGGCGTCGCGTCGCGTCGCGTCACTTCACGCCGCTGATGACGCGCGGCGATGGATGTGGAGATAACACATGGAATGCACGCGACGGCGTCCCGGGGTGCGATCCACGGACTGCCGACTTCGCAGCTGCAGAATTACTCAAGCTACAATGGTTGGTTGGGGGTGTGGGAAGGGGGGGGGAGATTACATACTCACAGTGAAGAAATTTCCGATTGTCTCTTGTTTATTAAATCTTCTAAATAACTTCATCTAATACCAACAATGTGTCTTCATAATTAGACAATCATTTGCAGATCACATAATTACGGGGAGAATCCTCTCATAAATGAGTAGAACAACTCTTCATTTATTACATTTATTCATTTTTGGTACTCGCCAACGTTTCGAGGTTATGTTGACCTCTTCATCAGGGCTAACTAAAATCACAATACAAATACGAACTAAATTCTACCAGTAACTAACATATCTTATTACATTATAATCTCAGTATCATATTCACTTAGACTAGATAAAACAAAGTATTTATTCTTTTTAAATTTCATGATTTACAATTTTACCAATTATATAGCTCCTAAATACATTCGATAATACAGGAAAATTAGTACTTTCGATACATAAAAACATTCGATAATACACGAATTTAGTTCGTATTTGAATTTAGTTTCAGTTAGCCCTGATGAAGAGGTCAGCATAACCTCGAAATGTTGGCGAGTACCAATAATGAATAAATGTAATAAATGAAGAGTTGTTCTACTCATTTATGAGAGGATTCTCCCCGTAATTATGTGATCTGCAAATGATTGTCTAATTATGAAGACACGTAGTTGTTACTAGATGAAGTTTTTAAGAGATAAACGGCCAAGAAGCTGTATACAAATATTTATATTGTTAGAGAAGATAGAATAAGAAACAAAATGCTTTGAACACTTGAAGGCGCTGAAAAGGTTAATAAAAAGAAGACATAGCGCACGCTAAAACGGAAAGTGAGATGAATTTTCAAGAATTTCTAATAGTTTATCAGAAAGTTCTCGGAAGGACTCAAATAAACACGTTCTTGAAAATAGACGTTTTTCGTGATATTACTGCATTGTGTACTACATAAAAATAAATCTTTGTTTAGATTTCACATGGAAGATTTTTAATAATATTATCCCCTAATCAAAGTAACAAAATAAAGAAAATTCAAGTACATTAGTCAAAATTTGTTTTTGTTCTTTCCTTGTTATTCGATAGTGTATAACAAACACAATTGGAATAATTTCAAGAGTCTGAATGGAATGTATCAGTTTATCTGAGTTCTTCAAACACCAAGAAATTTCAATGGGCTTCGCTTATATAGTTATATAGTTATCTTGTTACTATAGTAGAGAAGTCCAGAGAAGCGAACGAATAGAAAACCGATGAAATGGGAGATTAGTTTGCCAAAGATTCGATGATGCGGAATCGTTAATATGCACAGGAAACGAAGACTGGAAGAAGGAAAAATAATATCGAAAGGAACAAGTAAGGAGAAAACAATATAGAATGAAGGAATTTACTGCACTTAAAATCCACCACTGTCCTTTGGTCTTAGATCGGAATTGATGGGATGATCCCTTGCTTGTTTCCGGAGAGTAATTTAGTATATTGTTCCCCACATGGTCATACGTCGTTTGCTACTGCTTTTTAGACAATGAAGATTAATTTTTTTATAAAGTTATTTCTTTATTTATTCACTGAAAAGAAGAAAAATCACGATAGCAATAACAAAAATTCGAAGTGGGGAAGATAAAATAAATTTCAACGAACACTGGGGAACAATATGCTGATTCATGAACGTCAAACGTACAATAATTTTACGAAAATAGATCAATGTTTAAATATAAGGTGACGAGATTCGAAAATGATAATTCATACGTAAAATTAAAGAAAAAGTAAAGAAATTACTAAATAACGTAAATTTAAACAAACAATGTAATAAAACGATATATTTAAATGCAGTGGCGGTTCTCGACCGTAATCAACGGGGGGGGAGCTAACCGGGGAGCATTTTTGTTTAAAAATTATGGTTTTACAACACAAATTTTATAAATATTGCCTTTAAATAGAATGCATCAAATAAAAAATTAACAATTTGGTTTATTAATAACAATAACAATTATTTATTAAAGTTGTTAATATGGTATAATTAATTTTATTAATATGGTATTATTAATAACAATTATAACTAATAACAATTACAATTATTAACCTGGTAACATTGTTACAAAGTATGCTCACCTCAATTTTATCTGTTGAGAGTTCAGGTCCAATAGGGCTACAACCGCCTTAGCCCCCCACCATAGAACCGCCACTGTTTAAATGCACTACTTACCGTTTCTTTGTATTATCACAAGTCAATGTATTATCAAAAACGCTTCTTCGTGTAGTTAACCTTGCGCAAAATCTTATAAATTTTTATCTAGAGCATGAGTTGTTTTGAAACAACTAATGCTAGAATGCGAGAATTCCCTTGCAAATAAATCAAGGATATTATTCTGTTCCCTTCCACGTCCAATATTTTAAATAACGGAAATTGCTGGTTTTATTCGGTATAGCTGTGTGTATTGGCCACATCCGCCGGAGTGTTTCCCGTGTGGGTTCGAATTCCTCGGAAGTGTTCGCTAAGTCGTATTGGTTATCTGATTCTTATAATGCATTCTGACTTAATTCCTGAAGTTTTATCAACGTTACAAAATCATACGTTGTAAGGACACGTTTCTAACGTGTATCCTCCTAACAAGCAACTGCCTTACACTACGGAATTCCGCAATTAATTTGTGTTACATTCAGGTTCCTCATGTACGAGTATTTCAATAATGGATAAGGATGATATCACAGAAGAGGTACATCATGATAAATTAATGACAATAATTACGTCAATACCACACAAATCATCATAATTCGGTGTTTTGATTATTGCGCTATATGAGAGAGAATGTGATAGAGAATATCGGACATACTATAAAAATCGTGGGGTATCTGGAAAACAATTCAAAATTCACCACTTCAGTATTTAATTTTCGTATTTTCCCTTTTCGTGTGAGAAGGACGCTTAGTTATTCTCNAATTCACCACTTCAGTATTTAATTTTCGTATTTTCCCTTTTCGTGTGAGAAGGACGCTTAGTTATTCTCCCCACCAACCGTACCATTATTGGAATATTACTACAAAAATTTCTAATTACTTCTTTAAACACTAATAAAACACCAACAATATTTTATTCTTTCGAATTTTTATCACCATAACAGTATTTCATATTTATATCTCACCCTATTACGCTCTTGAGACCGTGACACTAGGACATAACGTATTTTATTCTTGTTTTATATTCCTAATCACTGTGCATAATAAAAGAGTACGTGGCGATGCTAAAAAAATTTGCTCGCTATCTCCTCTAAACGCCTCGTTTATGCTGTAATAAGTCATACTTGCTTAATGACGTATTTAGAACCCAAAATTCGACATATAAAACATTAATTGTATGCACTTCATTTCAAAAATCGGAAAAACATTCATGGTTTCAAAATAATCTGTATTACAATACGGTTTCAAAATAAGCTACTTACGTGGAATACTATAGTTTGTCTCAGAAAAAAAAGTGCTTCATTATGCCTATTTTTCCATATTTTCCTACTCTTTTCATGAAAAATTTACCCACGCTCACACCATGTGATCTCTGTTAAATTTAAACGTGTATCACATTATTTTTAAAACCGTAAATTCTGGAAATAAAGTAATTTGACAAACCCTTGGTTTTCCAAATCACTTCGATCAACAGCGGCAGACAGAGTTAAGAACTTTCCAACTATATAATTTCAGCTCAGAAAATCTCTGTAGATCATAATTTCTTATCACTCATTTAGTGGGTTTATAGTACGAATATTTTCTCCTTCATATCTACAGTAAAATTATGGATTAAAGATAGTTATGAACAATATACGATTACTCTTAAAAGTAACAACATTAATAAATATTTTCAGTTGTATCAATTAGTAATTAAGAAAGTTAATTGTATAAAAAATTAACAATATAGAGGAATTATTGCAATAACATTGGTAATGACATAGAATTATGGCAGAAAGAACATCTTCCTCGTGTCTGACCTTCTGACACCTGTACAGAGTACGTCTCCGAGTGCGTCCCTCATCTATCAAGAGAGTAGTGTTAATCAGCTTTTGTGATTCTCAAGAGTCAGAAGCTCAGTCCAGCGCCTGAGTGACGTAATCCTGATTATAATGACGTGCTCTACACATAATGGTTCCCGCCATGCCACTGGGAACCTCACACTTCGGTATATACCTCTTCCGACTCCAATGGCTGTAATCTCAGGGGGAAGGTACAGGGCCAAAATCTCTACTCCTATTAAGAACAATCCTTCTTTATCCTCAGACTGAGGACTTCGTAACCAGGAAAAATCCTGGCGCACCCTGCCGTAAAATTTGACATTTTGGACTTAATAAATGAGAGGAGCTTAATTTATGAGAGTTTTGGCTTATTTACGTTGTGATAATTTAAACTTTTTTTTTCTAATATTTTTGAAATTAATGAATATTGTTTTTCCATTAAATTATATATAAATACAAGAATAATTTTCCCTAAAATAAATATAATTTAAGCTTTTGTGTATTTTATCTTTACTTTAAATTGATCACTTATGTTACAATACGAAGTATTTCATTGTAACAATAGCAAATAAAAAAATTAAGTGTGATAAATGACCATCTATGAACCATCGCAATAACGCATTTTCAATATACAACTTGTATGGCAACAGTGTACACCTGCCCAATCTCTTTTACAATAGGAATAGGAAGCCAGATAATCGGGGTTAAATCGTGAAATATAATAACTCGATGTAATTGACTATCTCTCTGTCAATTATACAAAAAATGGATGAAATTTTTACCAATGAAAATTCAACAAATTTGGGTAGTTTTCAAATAACAATAGCGAAAATCCGTGATATTGTATTTTGGAAATTTAATTTCGGAAAAAGTAGAATTTTCCGTTTGTGAACTAAAAAATGGTCTTCGTTTGACAAAAATAATATAATAATATGGTTGAAAACAGTACAATGGAGTCTAAACTTTCCGTATAAAACACTTTAATTATCTTTATGAGAGTACTTTTCAAGCATTTTGCATTTGCTCTTCATATAGGCTTGGAGTAAAAACAGACTTGGATTCACTCAGTGGTAAAAAATGACAAAAATATGGAATCAATGAACATAAACCTCATTTTTCGACGTAATCAACTAGAAAAAAATGTTTTTGTTGAAGTTC
>NNCF01126417.1:856934-925561 GCA_002313205.1 Laupala kohalensis | reverse complement strand
ATATATATATATATATATATATAATGACATCACAATAATATTAGTAAAAAATGGCGTTAAATATTTTATGTCATATCTAGATCATTAATGTATTTTATTTCGAATGAAATAATAAATATTCGTTTTTAGCAAAAAAACCTGTGTATCATATGGTTTTCTAACATAGAATTATGCCTTTTGGGATATTTACTGTACAATATTTTATTCTAACACGAGAAAATAGTTTAACTTTGTGATATGTCCCTTCAGACGAAAAATTTTCAAATGTAGATGTGGTGGTCGTGTTCTTCGAGTATGGACTGTACAGTGTTCCTGCAACATGTTGCATAACTTACCCGAATTTCATGGAGGAGACGACAGAGAAGGGTAATTGTCTAAGTGTTAAGATACCTCTTAAATCTTTATAAGATACTAAATCTGTATTGCTTTGTCAGGACATGAATGTGCGTTAAAGCTATCTTATTAACTACTCCGTATACATCTCACCTTATCCAAAATGAACGTACAATGAAATATCACTTAATCATAAATATTAGTTTGTTTACTTCGCTAATGCATCTTAATTCTCTTATTCCTAATCATTTTTCCCTAATATTGTATTTTGATTTGTATCTATTTCAATGTTTAAATGAAGTTTTTTATATCGAACTTAGTATCTTTGGTAAGACAATTAATTTGTATTTGTTTCATTATCTTCGACGTAAGATTAATTACTGTGTATATTTCATTGTGTTTTTATATTTAGAGCAGATATTGTCTGATTCATATCACAAATAAATTCATTCATTCAGGTTTTCAGAAAATATTTTTCACCACAAGGGAAACAAGGGTATCACTACACAATGTTAGCACGGTGAAATACCGATTACAGGAAAAAGAAAACAATTCCTGAACATTACATCGTAATTATCTCTTTGAAATGAGGTGTAGAGTCCGTGAGGTCAGATGACCTACCGCAGGTGTTGAGAGTGCTTCTCCCACGCGAGGTGCAAGGCGCAATGCGTTGCTTGGTGCGTGGGCGCCACGCGGCACGAGTACCGGAATCAAATTGAATGGCCTAATAAAAAGATATGTAAATTTCTGTTGGGCGAGGGTGTAATTAGAGAGGAGGAGATCGTGGCATCTTAATGTGCCGAAACGGTGACGACGAGGAGAGAAAAAGAAGGCGAGTGAGGGAAAGAATGTGAACTGAGGGAGAGAAGTGGAGACGTTGGAATACGTGAATTTGAGATGGGGAATGATCGGTGAATTTTTCATTGATTAGTGACATTAACAAGATCGTTTCCATATGGCAATGTTGTCTATTCTCTTTTTTTTACAGGGTTACTACGAAAAAAAATTTTTTTTTCAATATCTGGAATATTGCGCAGAACTTGTATCAACTGTTCGGCAAGTTGATCTGCTCAAAATTTCCTAGTACTTTTCGCGAAGTTCTAGCTTCACTTGTTTTGACAAGATGTTTCCCAAATTTTTACTTTCGCATGTTATGTTAACTCAAATATACGGAGCCCAATCTTTCGGTACTAATACCTCTTAAATTTATTACACCCTTCATGTTTATTCCGGCGTGCCTTCTGGAGATAAGATTTTATCTTGGTAATGCAGTCTTATATCCCCTTATTCTCTCATTTTTAACCTTTCTTTCAAAAGAAATATATATCGTTGTCATATATTCCACATAAAAAATGCTTCTGGTGTGAGAATAGCAATGTACTGTTTTATCTGCTAGGTTTGATTTTTCCCCATAAGTCCTTACAAAGTTATCTGAAGAATACCTCGTCTGCAATACTCGATACAAGTATGACCTTGCTTTTTACATCTTACAAATTTTTAAACATTTTGGCTTTTCCTTCATTTACCTTGTCTTAAAAAAAGGTTCCGCTGCATTCTTACAGAATTCTCGGTATTTTTTTTGGAGAGGACGGGGTGGAATTTGATGGATACATTTGTCCCCTGTTTCTTGTAAGCACTATTTTTCTGCTCCCTTGTGATTCTTTTAGCATTTCTATGTAATATCACCGTGACATAATGGATTTTCTTTCTCAAAAATGGTGACTTCATCGTCTTACAATGACTAAGAAAACGAATTGAGATGCCATAAAATTATCACGAAAATAATAATACTATTCCGAAATGAGATAATGATTCGATTATGAATTATTTGTATACATGCCTGAAAGCAGCGAAATTTAATTACGAGTAAACAATACAAAATATGGGATCTATACCATAACGACCGCATCACAAAATATGCATCATATTCTGAATCAGTAGGTTCCTCCTGGCAAACCACCCCCCTACCCATCCTTCATGTTCCACCGGTGCCCCCTTTGGGAATGCAGGAAGCCGCTCAGTGTTCATCGTCGACAGCGCCCTGGGAGTGAGGCGATCGACGTACGCGTGGGCGGGCTTGCGAACGCCCCGCGCCAAGCGGCTTGGAGCCAAAGCACGAGTGTTGCGGCACTCCCTCCCATCCCCACGAGATTCACCTCTCCCTCCATCCCTCTCTCCCACTCCGAGGGAGCGCGGTTCGAAGGGTGAGAAGGTCCGAGGGGGATAGAAGAGCAGGGGCGGAATGTCGATCCCGATGCCCACTCCCTTACCGGAAATTCCTCGCGGTGTCGGTCGCAGCCGAGCGCCCCCGCGCCGTTACGCGCAAGTGAAGACGCGCGTCGTGGCTCGCGGAGGTGAGGAATGTGGCGAGAAAACGCCTGAGGGGAAGGGAAAAAATTTTCCGCCTTAGTTTACAGAAGGTTGAAGGAAATAGCGGGGTTGGGGTGTTCTGAATGGTCAATTACAAACAGTTAAATATTTAGAATGAATTTGAAGCTGGTCGGATAATATTTTTGTCGTGACATCTCATTTTCCTTTGTTTGCATACAATACTACAATAAATTGGAATAATATTAACATACCTTTTATTCTAGAATTAGAAAAAAACATGCGAAAAAATATCAGTCTTCATAGTTTGCAACTGTTGTTAATTCGTAGTTTTTTTTACAATAAAGTTTATTCATTTCATTACCGCCACCCATTCATTACGTCTTCATACGATTTCAGAAATGTTTTATGAACTATTGAAGTTTGATTACATATATTTCGGAGTATCACACTCGTTCCATCGTATAGTGAATGTCGATAAGAGCTGTACATGTCTATTTTCCGGTTGAGGATCATAAAATACGAAATATAATTTGTAAATGGGGAGCATTCACTACCCAGTATTTGTATTAGATGTAACAATTTCTCATCTCATTTCATTTGCAAAATTTTTGATTCATTCTTTTTATCATAGAGATTACTATTATTACAATTAATCACCCGAAGTGAAAAATTTATTTCGGGGGGAGGGACCATGCATTTTGCTAAAAAATGATACATCTTCCTCTTATATTTCATTTGTTCAATTATTTATTTTCACGTTATTAATTAGTCAAAACGATAAAGAAAACGATATATGTAATGGATGAAATGATTTATACGCGACTAATATAAAAATGCGTAACGCGAAATTGTGTGTCTGTCTGTTTGCTACCTGATCACAACAAAACCACTGAACTGATCGTGATGAAACTTGGCTACGAAATAGTTTAGATGTCCAGGATGAACTTAAGCTAACTTTAATCTTTTTTAATGTGTGATGAGAAAAATTAGAAATGTTATTTGTCGATAAAATCGCGTAAAATAGAGTTATATTTGTTTATGCTGCCTAAACGGTTAGAGATAGGTGACAACTATGAATGCCAATATTGTTTGCCTCAAAGAGTTCTACAAAAATGTCTGTGACAGCATATATTCATCCACAAAAATTAACCTAAATTATCGATTAAATTGTTATTAAAACTAGAAGGGTTGAAATACTCGAATTTAAGAGACTAATTTAAGAAGGAAAAAATCAATCACTATTAAATTTAATTGATTATTTGTTCTGTGAATTTAACAATGATAAAAAACGTCTTTAAATTTAAAAAATTTCGATGGATAGTTTGGATTTCACAAGAATTTTAATGAAAATAGTGCAGCTGCGTCACGCCTCGGAAGCGAAGCACCGGCGTGGCTCCCGCAAGATGTAGTGCATAGTGTCAAGTATTGCATTAAATTAGTATTATATTATTACTAGTACATATTTTTTAAAGCAAGTGAGTAATAGTATTTTAATCTTACAATATAGATAGATTTCATTTTTTCTGGAGTAAAAGTAGATTAGTCCAAGAAAAGAAAACGGGCAACATCGGGTAATCAAAAAGTACAAAATAATTTGAATGTTTGTGGGGGCATCGTATCCCCCGAGTCCCCATTTTTAAATCATCCCTAATCGCCTCGTATCTGCCAAAATAAAATACCCCCAACACACGTCAAACATTCGCGATGAGTGAATTCCTTAATTCATCGCCATTTTTGTCCCTTTTCTTTATTAGATAGTCTATATTCATCCACATCATTTGACTCTCATATTTCATGTTCATCAAATCCTCCCCCTATATGACTCATCACTTGTATCGCACTGGAAAGAACAAATGAATCAGGTCAAGGCAGAGTGACAAACACCTTTGTCGAAAGATGCCATTCACCAATTCAATCACCTCTCTCTCTCTCTCTTTTTCGTGCCGCTTCTTCATCTATGCGCATTTCCACCCACTCCTTCGTCTAGTAACGGGACCGCCCGCAGCGCTACGCGCATCACCAATGAGACATGAGATACCCGTCTCGTGGGATGGATCTCCTCAGCAGCGTCTGCAGGGCAGCTGTCACCCACATCTACGACACGAGTGGCGGACACTGAAGACGTGATTGGAGACGCCCGATAATGCCACATCGTCAAATTGCCGATGTGAAGGTGTAAATTACATTATTAATTTCAGAGAAATCCATACCAGGGTAATGATCCAGTGTCTGGTACCGAGGAGGGCAGATGACCAAAAAAAATGGTACTATTACCTGGATTTAATAAGATATGTATTATTTTGCGTCTAAATGAAATCAATAAATACATTAAAAAATTAAACTCTGCTTTTTAATTTTATTTTAAGAGTATTTTATTTACTACGATAATTGGCAGATTCTACTTTCCCCCGTCTGCTAGTTTTAAACAAGTTCCACTCTGTTTCATTAAACAATGTAAACAGGACATTGTGAATAGTATATGATAATGAACAATTCCCTTCGAATATGATGAATACCAGTATGATCAAACTATTCAGCGTAGTCGATTTTTAAAATTCAAGTAGTCAAGAAGGATTCTTCTCAAATAAATGAGTCAATCAGTTTGTTTCTTTATTCAATTTCTAAACATTATTATCTCGGAAAAGAAAAGGTGAAAGACAAAATAATAAGAAATCGCTGAAATATCTTTAATGCTTGAAATCACCATACTTCATTCCGTCGTCCGGTAACACAGAAAATGAAAACACAAATTCTAGGAGATTTACATATTAATGCATAGGAGATGTACAGAAGACGTTACCTTTAAGTAAATTTCCCAGTACTCACTCGTACGTATCATTAGTGAAGAGGAGTAATATTCCCCCCAGAGGACTTACATCTAGTAAGTATGTGTTTGTCGAACACGGGGCCCCGAGCTGAGTCTGGCATTACTTCCACTTACTTGTGCAAAGCTCCTTCCTTTCTCTTTTCTGACCTCCCTTGGTCACCTCTTCTTCTTTTCGATCCCGACGCTATCAAGGCTTTTCCTCATTCCTCTCATTTTTTGTCCTACCCCTCATTTTTGTCCCCCCTTATTCTTTGTCCCCCCTCATGTTATGTGCCCCCCTCATTTTTGCCCCCCCTCCATTTTTGTTTCGATGTATGTTGTGAGATATGTTTTGGTGTGTTGTAGATCAGGAGGGTTTTTAGTGGGTAGGGTTGAATCATTCGACGAGTCCCACACACGGGGAGAGTCATGTTGGTTCTCCCTAGTGCGTAACTGCATTTTCCCTATCTGTACAAGTTTTTCGGGCTACAATGACCTTTGATGTCGACATGAGCCGTCAAGACCCACAAAAATAGGGGGGGGGAGTAATATTGAGCATAATCAATGTTTAAACGGCGTCGTGTTTCATTAAAAATTTAGAATCATGTATGACAATTATTTTTTCAGAGACATATTTTCATTTAATTACATACATGATTTATAAGATAGTAATTTGAATGTAATCCCTAGGTACAAGTTCAAAATCTACGAAATAATATATCTTAAACAATCACTTAACTTACAGTTCATTGAAATGTATCAATACCGGTTTTTTTTATTAATTCAGAAAACCTCCACAAATTTACGTTCAAAACAAAATTAAGTGATCTTGCTTGAGTTATTAATAGAGGGAGAGATTAATACTAGTTTAAAAGAGTAATAGTTTAAGTAATATTTGTTGTCTTTGTTTATTGATACAGGAATATCTTAATATTTTACTGTCGTATTTATTTTTGTCATCATAATTACAACACAGGAGAAAAATATAATTTTTAATTAAATAAATAATTAGAAACTTACTACCTTTCATGGACAAATAATTATTTTATTTTTTGTGAAGAGCTCTTGATCACTTGAAGACGGCGTGAATCCGCGTCAAAACGTAGTGAGCTCCTCACAAAAAAATAAAAATTTTGGAAAATTATTCGTCCGTAAAAGGTCGTAAGTTTTTATTTATTTAATTAGATTACATAATGGACGTTAATAGTAGTAGGGTTGTTAAAATTATATTTTTCAAAATCCATACATCCATTTTACGCAATCTTGCTACGAAAGAAAATAAATCGTTACTGTCCACAGAAATTCCTTCGAAGTTTCCATCTCTAGTCATAATCAGATTTTTCAAGACTCCTCTCCTCCGTCCATTGCAGTTCCAGGTAAACGAACTCAGATCGTGTCACGTCCACATCTCTGGAGACGTCCTCGCATCACCTTCAAAGCGACACCCCCGCACATTCACCACGCGCGCAGTTCTCCAGCGAAATTTCAATACAATGCCCACCGACGCTGTCCTTTGCCCCGCCCCGTCCCCGCACCTTCCCACAACACCTCAGTCGTCACATCCTCCGCATTCGTCGCCTCTTCCAAGGTCTCGGTCTCGCTCACCCCCACCGCGCTCACCACCCCCTCAACCGTCGGCACCATGCTTCTCTTTGTTTCTACCAAACTATACGATTCGCTTAGCACACACTATGTATGACGTCTTCATCGAAAGATTTTCACATCGGAATTTTCGTACGCTTCTAATTCGTAATTCTTTTTTGTTTCAAATCCCATATATTATTAATAAAAATAAAACTCCTGTGAGATAATGTCATACATCTGTTACGTCTCCACATATCACCAATTGTTCTCTGTTCGGAGAACAAAAGCCAAAATGAATTTACACAGTACTGATTCTAAAGTAAATTTGTGTTTGAAAACTGGATTACGTATTAAATCCTACTGCCGTAACGAATCTAAAAATTAAATTTTGATTCCCGTTTGTAATATAACAGTTGTGTTCTTACAGAGGAACTAAAAGAGTGGCGGATGCCCTTTCTGACGCACGTTCCTGAGACTGGCGATATATCAATGACGTGAGGTAATCGAGAGAGAAATTGGCGGAATTAAAGTTCGCCATTGCAAACTCCACTTGGAGAATTCTTTGTTTGAACCACTGTCCCCAAATGTAGAATATTTTTATTCGTTCACTAAAAAAGGATCATGCTACTTTTAATATACTATCTAAACTTGTGGAAATAATTTACTCTTTTAAAATGTAAAATGGTATGTTTAACTGATTCACCGACATGTGATGCTACGCAGTACCGCTTCTTGGGGCAAAATTTTTGAAAATGTACGGGGGCATAATAGAGGATTCGTACCTAAATCGTATATGAATTAAATTCCAGGATATTAAACACAAAATATCCGTTCGTCCCTTCCTCAGCACTTCACCGTCTCATCACTCCGCCCACTACTCTCGCTGAACACAAGCTTACGGCACGCGTCGGGAATCGGCGTGAAAAGATTCCGCGCGCATTTATAAGTTCCTGGAAATTCTTTCTTCATGTATGGCGTTCCTGACAGCTTACAGAATAGGTCGAAAACTTTATTCTGGAACTTTTCGTGGAAAGCTAAGTCGTGTGAGTTAAGGTATTCAAGAATGTGATAGATACATGCTTTGAGAGGTTCTCTGAAAGAAGAAGAAGCTTTGTTCTTCAGTTAAGCGATGAATGGCTGAGTGAAGTTTCTCCAAAGAGGAGAGGTGTTGGGATGTTATTGCATTATGTTGACCAAGTTCTAAGTACCACTACTGGCGTTGGAAGAATCTATTCAATCATTTATACATTCTTCGTTATTGAGGTGTGTTAAAACGGTTGAATATGCTTTTATTTTCTTATAGTTTGCAATAACTTAAAGGCATCCAGCAACTTTTTCATAACTTAGTCGGATAAAATTATTGTTTTACAATTTAAGTTGGTTGTTGAGACTGAAAATGGACATATTTGAAAGGCCATTAAATGACGTTTGGTAATATAAAATGACTAAGTATTTGTTGCTTAGACTTAAATTTGTTGAGTGATAAATCGTACGTGAACATTTCACACAGCAGATCAAATGGATCCCTCAATATGATTCGATATCCATCAGCCATTATCCATCAGACGTGAAACCATTCCCAAATACCGTTTTCAGTTTACATGAATCAAACATGTATAAATACAACTTAACCGCATAACGCTACATTACGCGCGTCCCCATAGTCCTCCACAGAATGCTTCGCACAAACTATTATCTTAAGTGCGTAACTGCTCCCCTCACTGTTGGGGAACATTCGAAGACAGACGCCAGGGACATGGAGATGCCTACGCATCGCGTCTGCAGACATCCAATCACCTTCCGAGGAGGCGGAACTGAGGACAGGCACCCCTGGTGGCTCCCGCTCGCGCACTCCCACGAGGCCTCGCAGCATCGTCCATCACCGGTCCACAAACCCCGAGCGCTGTTGGCGCCTCCGGGTGCGAGTGTTTGTCGCTGGGATCTCTCGTCACGACTGGGAGATACCCTTCAGCGACGCCGACGGAGCCAGCGGCCATTGAGCCGCACTCGCGGCGACGTCCCGCCGCGGCCTCCGACCCATACACATAATTACGGCTCATTTCATTAATATGCCACAGCCACTTAGGCCCTAATTAGAGCAGCGATTCAATTATTAACGCGAGGGCGGGAGTTCGGATTCACATCTTGTTGTCCCCACAGGCGCCTAACTCCCCGCCCGATCTCGTATAATTAGAGAGGCTTAGCCTCTCCGACGGCGGCGTCTGTTTCCGTCACCGCCATCGTCATCACCAACACCAACACCACCTCCGCCGCCGCCTTTCCCCGCCCCCGCCGTCATCGCAGCTCATCGCCGCGCAAGAAACCATCTCTGGGATTCCCCGGAGACGCGTCGATGCAACGTCCCAAGCGGTTATCGACAATACGGCAATCGATCCTGGCGCACGGATTAAAATTCATAAGCGTCGGGGAAGGGAGCTCAGTGCCGAATGCTCCGCGATTGGATCGCGGCGGCATAATGGAAGCGAGCGGTGTCGATACCTGTGCATACTCAATGCGCGGCTATTTTATCTGGAAGCGCTCGGAAGCGAGGGGAGCGCGCATACTTTTCGTAATTCTCGCAGTTAATCTGATGGAAGCTGTTCGAGATCTGTGGAATGCTTTGACGCGCTTTTTCGCGACAGAAAAATGTCATCTGATCAAATGCCAGAAGTGTTAGAGTCGAGTGAAGGCAGACGCGACTCATCGAATAATTGACAAGGTTGAAGCTACGTAACATCTCATGAATCTTGTTTGAAAAAGTGACATATTTTCTCGCTGTAATTGAGTTACGAGATACCAAATCATACAGCTTGACTTTTTGCAGGATTTATATATTACTTTTAAAAATCGTAATATACTTAGTTCTACTTTTTCCTCTGAAATATTAAACAGCCCATATATGTATTTTTCCTAGAATATAATTAATTCATATGTTCCCGAAAACAATAACTCTTTCCATCCTTCTGTGCGATATACACAGCTTGATACGTACAATAAGTAGTATACTCAAATATTGGGTCAATATTCCAATTTTGCATGATAAATGGGTATGTAATATACACTGAGCAATGGTAAGCATCAAGCAAGTAAACAATTTAATATATTGATAAAATCCATGCGCGATGTGAAGTTATTGGTATGTGTAGTTTTGTCGAAATTTTCTACTCCCTAAATAGGTAAGTATTCAATTCAGTTTTTATTAACAAAATAACAAATATTTTCTGATTGACTGAATTCAACAATTTCTTCAGAAAACGCACAGTAACAAACAGGAGTTTTAATCTATTGTCCAATTGTGCATGATGTCGAACGGAGAAAATACGTAGACAGTACGTGCACAAAATTAAGTGTTCCTCACGTTTCATTTTTCACTATATAGGAAGTCGTCTAATATCGACAAGGTAGAATAATTGATCTTAACGAATCGGAAACTTTTTCAAACCAATGATATTGAATGTATGGTTATTTTCAATAACAGTTCATAAATACTCGGGTTAATCGAGAAAGCTACGTAGTTCATTTCAGAAAATATTAAACCACATATAATTTGATACATGCACAAAACAAATAACACATTAAATTTGATTATGCTTTATTTTCCCCTTCTTAAATTACTCTATTAAAATGAAGAATTATACATTTCCTATGTTAGCCTATGTTCATCCTGGACATCTAAACAATTTCCTTGCCAAATTTCATCACGATTGGTCCAGCGGTTTAGACGCGATCAAATAGCAAGCAGAGCGTTTCATTTTCGCTTTACGCATTTACGTAATATGGAGTTTTATCAGAATAAGAATATTTCCTCGACATCCAAATACGCTTAACCTTGCCCCGCCATCGCGAGTCCAATGCCCTAAGCAGCATCGCAAGAACACAAGCACTAACGTAAGCCATCCGCGAGGGCTTCAGGTACCGGTAGAGCACGTTCTTGCTGCGCGCAGCCGGAAAGACCGACGCGACGAACGACGGTCGCTGCGCGCGCGCAGCAAAAAAAACAAAAACAAAACGCGGTTGAGGCACGCCGCACGCGGGTCCCGGTGGCGACCCGCTGCGCGGAAACGCCTACGCAATACTCCTTCTGCATCGCCACCGCTCCGAGTGATGGCAAACACGCTCCCTGTGACTTCCTTCCATTTACAGTGTGGTAAGCTCAACTTGCAGAAACGAAGTTCAACTCAAACTTTGGTGTGTCAGGTACGTGTGAAAATCCAAGGAGTAAATTAGCAGTTCGCGTTGGCTAACTGAGCGTCACGCTCGGAAATACTCGGTCAAGCCGTATACAACCGAACGAGAAGTTGACGAAGTACTGTATCCACTAGCGACGATACACAGATTATTAGACAAACATTTGTTATTAATAATTCGTGAATTTCTGGCCGGAATATTCACACGGTACTTCGTGCTTTAGTCTCGCAATTGTAGTTACAAACAATTAATAATATATCTACATCTAAATAAATGTATTATAATACATAATGTGTTATGAACGTCAGTTTCAATTTTAAACCACCCAATACCAAAGTATGTTCTGAATTAAACGAACACAAAAACTATTCTATTTTAAAATTATATACAGATTGATCTGTTCTTAGTACAACTCTTATGTCAGACCCAAATATTTTGAGTCTTAATCCAATTTTTAATATTAGAAAATACGGTTATTACATGCTTCCCAAAAACTTGAAAATTTAATTGTTAAAAATGCGTGAATAAAAGAGTTAAGACCACCTGAAGAAAAATGGTATTTTTTTTCAATTTTCTCTATAGTGTATGTCCCGTGCGCCATGAACTGCATTGGCAATGCAAAGAACTAAACTACTGAATTGATACTTATGTAATTTTCATACGAGACAAATTTAATCACCCTATTTTAGTTATAAAATTGTTTTAAATTCGAAATTGGAATCTCTAAAATTATATTTCAAGAACCACTTGCCATCGAAAGGTTTTCAGAAAACAAATTATGAATTTTTATTATTTTCTGTGGGAATATGAATGGAAAGTAACAATCGAATTTACAAATTTCCATTTACAAATGCTACAAAATTTAAAAAAACCAGCTCTGGTAGCTTTGTCAAGCACTAATGAATTACCCGATATCTCAAGACCATCTCTTATTCAAACTCTCTTGTTTTACTTATACGAAGACCTACGTTTGTGTACTTATAAACGTAGGGTATCTTTCACAGAAATCATGAAGTTAGTCCTACGAGACCAGTCGCATCTTCCAAAATACCACTGTTGTCACATTCTTAGTAATTCAAAATACCTTCGTTGTCTCAATATTTAAAAAAATGGTTTTCTTAATCACACCGTTTCGTAATCAGTGTAATCTACTACCGTTTTACCCTTCTTATAACCTTCTCATCTCAGAATTCATTCACGATCTTTGTAAACTGTGTCACGGGCAGCCGAGAACATCAGGTATATTTGTCAACATGTACTATCTATATAATATAAAATAATGCTAGAAAAAATTAATTATTCATATGTTATTATTGCGGGAGAAAATGTACAGATACACCCATCAAGAAACCACGATAAGAAATGCATTGAATTTTGGTCAGATCAACAAATACCTTTCAAACTTGTGTCCTTTAAATTCTCGTAACCAAATGATTATGATCTGTGTATCGCCTCGTCAAGATCTATAACGTGCTCCAATGGTTTTCGCCTTGAAGTTTAACATGATGTATATCCGATTAATCATTATCTTTATTGATCTGATTTTACCTTCGATCATGGACGAGAACGGTGTATTGCTATAAGACAGTTGCACAAGTGTAGAAGGACTAAATCTCTACGTAACACAGACGAACATGAAATTCTTGTTTTAAATAGATGTTTACAAGAAATTTGTTTTACTGCATTTCGGTCAATTCAAAGCAAACTTTTAACAACAAAAGCGTGCATCATTTTATTTATACTATGAAATGAAGCAATCACGAATATTAATAGATTGGCGATCAAATAAACTACTTTGGTTTTTGCATATCGAACTAACTTTTGCACGAAATGTTTTAAATACTCTATTTTTTTAATTCTTTTGACAAAAAAAATTATTGCGAAAGTAGACCGAAAAACATTTTTAGGGCCATCGTAATAGATGTTTAATACCATGTATGTATGTTAAGAATTTTGTTCTCCCGATAACTCACAAAGAAATTGATGCATTGAAACCAAACTTTGAGTGATTTGACATTGAGTGCATTGGGAATAGAACATAGTTTCTGGACAGCTCTTACTGACTTCATTTACACACCGCGCTCCATTTCTGGTTTATGAAAATTTAAAATATTGAAAATGTGAAAACAGACCTTTTGTTAGTTCAGTTAATTCTGCGTACAGATTGCTAAACTGCATCTCTATACGTCGCACCTTTTTCAAGATACAGCGAAAATTTATTATGCAAATATGTGTTATCTCGTACGTGCCCTTTTTTAGATCATCCAATAAGGCAATTGCAAAGAAGGTTATTAAGTAGAAGATAATGCATGCAACCTGTACCGGAATGTGCAGATATGATGTTCAGGAGTGTACTATTTAGGGTTGTGATGATAATTGTATTTAGACCTATTAATCTTTCAAATATGTTACAGCATTTGATAATTATAATATATGATTACTTTTCTTGAAGTGTTTTTCTGTCTTCTTATATTTTTATTCCAACCTAGCCTCTTTGTTATGATTTAGAATTGGAAAGTTGAGTGAGGCACACTCTAGATTTTTTCAAAATAAGTTAGTATTTTACGACGCAGACTTCCAGGACGTGACGAAAATTTTTTCGTCCATTTGTTTTCTATACAATTCTAACGAGCCTCTAACCAATTTTCTACTACATCAGGAAATGGAAGAGGGGTGAAGGAGCAATTTTGAATTCGAATTCACCGCGTCAAAATACATGCATGCATAGGTTTGGTCTTTGGAACGGACAAATGTTTTTGTGTGAGAACTAGTTGGTTTGTGTCTTAAGAACTGTGACTATAACGTAGTCGTAAACCTTACATAACGTAATAAATAACCAATATGTGGTAAAAAGAAAAAGCTATCTATTTCCATTTGTACCGGTTTTTTGTCGCCGGAATATGAAAGGTAAATGTCTCGTAATAACCGTCCGTCTTCTTTCATGCTTCCAGAGAAATTTATTTACAGTACATGTAAGTATGTGCTCATAACAAATCCATGTATTGGCTCTATAATATATATTTATAGAGAATACTGAAAAATATTTATCTGCACATATGCACGCATTATTTTGGTGAATATAGTAGAACTCGAATCATGAGAATCGTCACTTATCCAGATCGATGCGAGATTTTTTTTTTTTTTTGTTGTAATTACTGTACACAAAACAATTGTTATTTCTTACTGTACTGAACTAGCTGTAACAATATTATACCTACTATATCATTAAATTGTCTCTTTAACAGAGTATTGTGAGTTAGGTATCATTTTTCCCTCAACAATATATTTCTCAGTTTATCTTTAAAATAACACTTTTTGAAAGAAATCTAATTATCCGGATATTTCAGTATCCGTACCGGGTTCGGTCCCAATTGATTCCGATAATTGGGGTTCTACTACAATTAACGTCCATTACATTATCAAATTAAATAAATAATTTAAGACTTACGACATTTTAACGGGAGTACAGTATATATTTTGTGATTTGAAAGCTCACTACGTACCTGACTATGTCTTCAACGTAAAGTCGAAACGCTTTTAAATTACAAAATATATACTGTTCGCCCGTTAAAATGTCGTAAGTCTTGAATTTTATTGGGGTTCTACTAATTAATGGATAGGAATAATGTTGCTACAGCAAGAGGGCAATGATTTTCTTTTCTTTTTTTTCCTTTTTTGTATTTGTTTTGTAGCCGACATTCTATCCGGGTCACTTGAGGTAAATGTCTCCGAGAAGTCCTCGTGCTCAGGAGCCGCCTTCTAAGAAGGAAGTGAGCTTCAACGTCTCGCCGAAGGCGTCAGGGGTGGGACCCAATGTCTGCGGGAAGTCATGTGTCTTGGCACAAGGCGGCAGTGGGCGACGAGCCCACCTACAGCGAAAGCCTACGTCGTACGTCGCACCAACTCGGCCCTCTCTTTCGTTTATGATACACGTGCTCTCATTCATAAATTTATTTCTGGGATACATCGATCCTAACACGTTATAAACAGTCCTTGATTTATAAGGTACGATTAGAATCGACTTTCTCATTTCCTCGTCCCTGCGTATTTTGAAATACGAATGAAATTAATGAAAATTTCAACCATGAAAAGACTTTTGTGGAACAGGTTATTAATGTCGTACAAAATTCATATTATTTACATCAATATAGTCTATATTAAGCACCTAATTGACTTACTTAACATGTTCTCTCGTATGAAATTGTGAAACTCTGACTTTAAAATGAATTAACTTTTTCTGATTATATACTGTATAGTAAACCTTACAATACCTTTTTAGAAACAAAAAATATTCTTTAACTAAAACGAACCACATATTACAATACTTCAAAAAAAGGTCACTGAGAGACCACGGAAATGTTTCCGAGTAATGGTGATGTCATATTAGAAAGGTTCTACTGCAAAAATATTAAGATTACTTTTCATGCTTCCTAATTCGTTTATTTTACAAATTCCAAAATTCCTATTCTCGAATGAGTGGTTCATTGAGTATGGGCGTCGCAATGTTTGGCGGGTAGTTGTCATCTGTTTATGTACAGATTAAGGTGGTTCTTAAAAAATCAACTTTTGAANTATATATATATATATATATATATATATATATATATATATATATATATATATTACGGCATAAACCAAAAAGAACCGGTTGCTGTTATTTATTTATTTTTGCAAAATACTGACAAAATAGGAGGATGTCTCGTTCAAATTTCAAAAGTTGGTTTTTAAGAACCACCCTAATGATGATTCCAAGAATAAATTTTATTCGAGTTTTTGGTTGGTAAATTTACCAGTTACTTACGAAATACCGTTATATCATGATAAAGTTATTTAATAAATTGTGTGGAACATTAGGGAAGAGGCTAATTAACCCCGGACAACGCTCAGTGACTTAGCTCTTAACATAATAATAATAATACTGAAAATGTTAATCTGTAACTGTTAACCACTACAAAACCCGTTCGCCTTCCACAACTGTACTCCATTTCCACCCAGACCTAAACCCCGGAAGACAGCATAGTGTGCCGCATGGTTCACATATCCCCTGTGTCTCAGGTTTTCTGAGGTTTAGATCTGGGTGGACATGGTGTACAGTTGTGGAAGGCGTTCGGGTGGTGCAGTGGTTAACACCCCTGCGATTAAAGCACGATTCCCGGGTTCGATTTCCGGCTCTTCGCCATTTTCAATTAAGTCTGTGGTTTTATTGACATCGTAAATATTGAGACACATTTTTAGTAGTTGGGTTGAGAGAAGTATTAAATAAAAGATAACGTTTGAATGTTTCATAGCAATATAATTAATAAACGTACTAAAATAGTTCTTATTCCTAAAAAAGTTATGACCAAGTAAAAATTTAGTGTTCTTTTCGTACTCCTTATGTTCGAGGAGAAATACCAGTTATATAATTAAATTCATATATGGGTTGCGATCGATAGTAATTGTGAATAAACTACATTAAATCATGTTACGTCATATGATCAGTCTACGATTATCTTGTAACAGAAATATCATCGATTCCCGTGCAATAAGTTTAAGACAACCTTTGTTATGTCTCTCAATGTTGCAAGATGTGGAATGCACACATAACGAATCGCATTTCCTTCCAGTGCTAATAAATACGTCCCCTGCTCGCCGTAAATCATAGATATTTACAGGTTGAAAGGAAAAGGAAACTAAAGATTGAAATTTATCGTCTAGAATTCCAAAGTCAGTAATTTCGTTCCCTTCGCAAAATGTATTTAGTAAGATACATAATTTAAAGTTTAGTGTTGTTCGTCTGGTATCACATCTAGGAGCAATGAAAACAGGAAGTAATTACGAGAATCCATTGAGAAATTCCGATTTGTATCACTTCATTAGAATATGTCCCCAAGTGCAGAACATTTTACTCGCACTATTCATGTATCTTAATTAGCGTCACAATAAATTTTACTGACTATACATATTTATTCTCGGATGAATTATTCACCCTGCACCTCTCGAGTTCGCGAATACGTGTTGTCATATACCAGACGTTTGATGAGGCAAGAAGTTTTTAATACAGTTGAGATACTTTGGTGCTAAAATAATTTTATGCGGTAAGCCATTCTAACAATATAGGATGATCCCACTGTAAAATTATTGCCTATAGTGAAGTTACATCCAGGATATTTGCATGAAGTATCACTGAACATTAACATCAGAAGTACATGGATCGGAATTTTAACTGCTGTAGAAGGAAAAAAAATCATGGAAAAAAATAATTTACCACAATAAAATTTGCAATGTTCTTGTGCATATACTTAAATAAAAATAATAGTCCTAATAATGAATAATACTTTTAAAATAGCAGAAATGTTTCAAGAAACGCAAAATTTTCACAGATTTTCCCAATACGTCGAATTTAGTAATTTTTATAAAATAAACTATTAGTGTCAAAAATTAATTCTTATTCAGTGAATAATTACTATTATGTTTGTGACACCATTTAAAAATTTCGAGCTTCTACATCCAAAATATAACAAGTTATTAACATTTTTCGAAACCACTGCTAAAAACGACCAGACACATTATTATGGAATAGAATTTATACTGTCGCACTCAGAAGAATGCCAATATCACATTACAATTGAATTAAATCGTATAAAACTATTTACTCAGCCTCCATCAATTGATAAATAAAACCGTGTTTTGAATAATCGGCCAGCGGTGCATTACAGTCACTCGCGACGTTGCCGATTTCCTATTCAGTTTTCAGCTGTGCAGTCCAACGTGTTGAAACTACATCTGTCAGTGGAGTGATTCGTGCGGCAACAACGCGTGTGAATGAAATCCATCGCTGGTCGCTAATTGAAAACATGGTTTTATTTAACACTTGATGGAGGCTAAGTAAATAGTATTAAACGTTTTAATTCAATTGTAATGTGATCTTGGCATTCTTCTGAGTGCGACAGTATAAATTTTATTCCTTAATGATGTGTCTGGTCGTTTTTAGCAGTGGTTTCGAAAAAAAAAAAAAAAATAACTCTTTGTATTTTGCAAGTAGAAGATTGAAATTAATAAATGTTGTCACAAACACGACTGATCATTCGCTGAATAAGAATTATTTTTGTCATTCTTAGTTTATTTTATAAAAAATAATGAAGTCGATGTATCGGCAAAAACTGCAAAAATATCACGCTTTTCTAAACATTTCTGGCTTTAAAAAATTAATAGTCATATGTAAAACCAAATTTTTCTCTTGTGTACATGCAAAACAAAATTATAAATCCAATGGTGGTAATTGTACTTTTCTGCGATTTTTGTTGTATTAGAAGTCAGGGGTCTATAATAAAAAATCCGATAGTAGACATGGGTATAGATCATAAATTCTAAACCTACTGAAAGTTCCTCAACCATGTAATAAATTATGGGAGATCTATTTTACTCACCGTTCCCTAAAACTGTTTTCTTCCCTTTGAAGTATCTTCAGTTAATAGACTTTTCAAATATTTAATTTGATTTTTAGTTTGTTTCGACATGTAGGACTTACGACACGTGACCTAGAAAATATGTCGGAGGGCCCGGGTAGTACTGTGGTTCATTCCCACCTTTAGTGGTTGATATGACCGGAAACAACTGATGTCGCTCACATTCACTCGAGCAAGGGCACACCGAGTGATAACATACGAGAAACCCTACAGTCATATCGCTTCCATGGACGTGGTCATCCATTGAACAGTAGGTTGTGTGCTGCTGTTATCCACCTTGTTGAGATAGTCTGGTAAGTCTGAAGTTTTATTTCAAGTAAACTAAAATAATTTCTCATTAACAATACACTTTTTCAAAATCAGTTTTTACAATGACATCGATCGGTGATGTTGGTTTTTGCGAGCAAAAAACGTTCAAAAAGGTTTCTTTCTAAATATTGACAAGTGGTTGGCATATGTGAGAAAATAATAACATGTCGTAAACGTTACTTTCTCGTCGAGATAACATTACAGAACGTTTACTTTGAGGCCGATTGATGGGTATATTTGAAATTTACATTCTTCCAAACTATTCCTCTTTTTTATTTGCGATACCAATATTCGAAATGTAGCTGAATTTCACTGTCTACTTCCGTTTACTTCATTTTAAAATCATTAAATACGAAAACAAAGTAATCTCTACTCGTTTTTGTCCTTAATTGTTCAACCAAGTACTTTTTTCGTGAATAAAAGACCGCGGGTCAGATTACCAACAGATGGTGATAATATGACTCAGAGGTATGGGTTTGGAAAACTAATATTCTCGTTCTGAAAACTTATCCGAATTTGAGAAGGACTGCAAGATATTTTTATCTTCTACTTCGAGAGATAGTCCAGTACGTCGTGTAATTTTACTCCCAAAAGTTTATAAAAGGGAAACAGGAAAAACAAACACCTCCCGATACTTTATTTCTTTATACAAACTCGTTATGAATAATATTGAAAATGTTCTGTTTTATTACTTTATCAGTTATTTTCAATTGTATTTATGTATCATTATTCACTTTTTCAATGATTATATTAGTATTCTATCTGAGAGTTAAGATGTTAATGTATCATTTATAAATATTTATTTATATTTATATGGAAGTGTATGAGAAAATATGATTCAAATATGATTTAGAAATAAAATTTAAATTGGTCACATAATAGTTGTAAGATGATAGAGAAAAAAGTTCTTGCTATCACTCGAAAAAAAATTGCACTCTTTGTCATTTCTTTAACATTTCATAAGATTCTCAAACACGTAGTTGATATCTTTCCAGTATGTGCTGTAATTTCTAATCCGTGTAAATAAGTTTTTTAAATAAATTAAACCTTTACAATGCTTTTGAATATAATGTAAGTTTACGCAGTTGATTTTTAGCTAGATTTTGTAAATAAGAAATAAGATAAAGGTAAGGTTTAGTTAGCATAATAAAAAAGTATACATGCGTTAGTATGTCGAAGGAATATTTGAATCTCTCTGTAAAAATATTTCAACAACATGCGCATTGCACGTGGGTACGGCGCGCGTACCAGACGCGAAGTTGCGCGAACGTGAGAACGCGTACCGACGTGGCAGATGACCCCAGGAAGCGGCAGCTCGCCGTAAAGAATCGCGGCGGCCCACATTAACTAATTTCTTAGCACCTCTCTTCACTCTAAGGCACTCCTTGGCATAGTACGCTCCTTCACCTCGACGTCATACAGGAGCAGTCGTCCTTTCTCGCCAATGTTCGTCTCCGAGAAATTTAATGACTTCGCGATTCAATACATCATCCATGTAGCCCCTTTCCGATCAGGGTTTTCCTCCAGTTTTACTTTAGACACTTTGGTCGGAATTGATGGGATTATCCATTGCTACTTTCAGAGAGTAAATTAGCTCACGGTCCTCCATAAATGCAAATTCAGTTTTTAACTGATGTTTGACAATCAATTGATTTATTTCTAAACGACGAAACGACTTGAAGGGAAACGCCTATCATGAGTAGAGACTAAACTGAACTTGAATTAAAATACAAATGAGATGTAGTCGAGAATGGTAAGTATATAGGAGAAACTCACTTCAGCGTTGGGCATTTGTAAAAAGTCCAATATTATCAAATACTCTTGTCAGGCAGTTATTTTCATCCTTTATCTCTACTAGGAAACCATAGAATATGAACTAGTAATGTTGCACCCGAATGTCCCGACCCTTACCGATCTCTACTTCAGTCCCGAAGATTAGTAGTAATGACTTTTGAAAATGGGCGTTAATAGCCTTAGTTTTCGAAACGTCATTAAACCGAACTAAGTAACTGAATTTTTGTCATGTCTGGGTGTTATTTATACTTCACGTGACACCCACACTAATAAATGTGCTTGAAAACCAAAATCGACCATCCTGACCGGGGTTTTTTTCCAGTTTTCCTTCGGGTAGAGGCGGATTTCTTTTATACAGTCTTGCCTACGAGGTGGCGTCAATCGAAATAATAAAACGCGAATTCAGAATTATTTTAATAGTTATAATCTATAAACATTTTTTTTCGAATAACCTATTGTTCATAATACTACGTATTTGTGAAATAAATCTTTGTGTTTCATTAAATACAAATTTGATTGTATTCTGTTAATATTATAACAAGTACCGAACTATTTTATTTGTGCAGAAATGTTAAATCGGCCTCTGCCTTCGGGCCCTTGATTGGAATTGATGTGATGGTCCCTTGCTTGTTTCTGGAGACTAGTTTATTGTCCTCCACGTGGTCATACGCAGTTTGTAACTGCTTTAAAAAAAATAAAAATGTATTATTATTATTATTTTACTAAGTCAAATGAACTGAACAACGGAATAGCTCGTAGATTGATTTCTTCCCTCAAGTGACACCAGACGTTTCGTTTGTATATACGGGAACTTATTCTTTTCACTTTTTTATTTATTAGTTTCTTTTATTTAAAAAATATTATTTAATAATTATCAGAGGAATATAGAAAATGTACAGGTACGTACCAGTGTCTTTTGTGACTACACAACCAATGTGTCTCTGTATTGTGAAGTTAGGTTGTAAAAACTCTTACAAAGATCCATTCAGTTTAATTCTTAATCCAATTACTCCCACGCAAGTTTATTAGTTGCAAGAGTTTTCTCACTCATTTGCTCAGAAACCTATCTCATGACGTCATACACGACTAACATGGTCGAGTAGCACATAATTTCTGGTAATTTTAAATAACGATGGCCGCACTCCTATTCATATTTCAATGTTGGTTGATAACGTATAGTTATGCTTTACAAAATACATTCTCACCAATGTGTATGGGCGATATTGATACAGACTATTGAGAAAACGAGAATTCTGGAGTTGAAGAAGAATAGTGTGGCAACAACAGATGCATCCTAAACAAGGTTAATATCGAAGAAATTGTGTTGATATGAAATAATGTAATAAATAACGTAGAAAAAGAATTGTGATGAATACATGTAATGACGATGCTGGACACAGGTGAAATAGTGAAGAGTAAATGTAAAAATGTAATGCGTATACAGGAATCAAACCTGGGATGTCTGACTGATCCCAAAAATGTTAACCACTGTGCTCAACAGATCCTCATTGAACCCCCATCCTGGGAGGTCAGAGACACATCCATATACAAGGTGAACCTGTCGTAGGGTAGGGGATAGGAACCTCTAACATCATCTCCCCCATGGTTATGTCAATGGATGTCACTACAGGGTAGTTTTTTTTTTTTTGTGTGTGTGTGTGTGTGGTTTCACGGCTCGTCGACATCAAAGGTCATCAGAGCCCTAAAAACTTGTACTGGTAGGGAAAATGTAGTTACGCACTAAGTATAGCCAGCATGACTCTCCCCGCTGGTGGGACTCGCTGAACAACTCAACCATACACTAAAAACCCTCCTGAATTACAACGCAAAACTCAAATATCAACATATCTCAAAACATTACACAAATGATTACAAAAATAAAAATAAAATAAAATAATAAAGAAAGAGGAATAATGAAAGATACCCTAGCGTCGGGACCGAAAAGAACAAGAGTTGACCAAGGAAGGCGAGGAAAGAGAAAGGAAGGATCCTACAACAAGTCAGTGGAAGTAATGCCAGACAGCTCGGGGCCCCGTGTTTACCAAACACGCACTTACTAGATGTAAGTCCCCTGGAGGGGTACAGGGTAGAAGTGCACATATCTTGTATAAATCGCGTAAAATATCTCCCGCCAGCTACTAGCCAGTCTGCAAACCATGACTGGGTCTGCTAATGTCGCACTTTCAACGAAAACGGCTTCGACGTACTGGCTTCATCGTACTTCGGTGATTGGTGGGGAAATGCATAAGGTGTGCGCCGGATTAGTAGACCCTTCGCTTTTGAGTGACCAATTTTTCAGAATAGCGTTCATTTTCCTCCTCTTACAATCACTTTCGTTTCGGTAGTCAGAGTGGGAGATATTTAGAGGCGGTTATGCCTCAGAAGGGGATGAATGGAACTAATTGGGTAGAGGTTCCAAAACCCCCTAAACATCGTATCTCTCATCGCATCATCAATGGCTACCAACATCACCTCAAACGACAACTCACATCAGTTTCTTCTCTCTCTCTCGTCGTTCCTACAGCCACGTAGTCGTTTACCCAACCTGTATTTGTGGAGAGCACTGTCGTTGCATACAGATACCCTGCGTCCAATAGCTTCTTGGTCATTCGAGCCGCGGAGAATAGAGAATAAACCCAGACGAGGAAATCGCGTCGCCACTACCAACTACTTCGTCGCTTTGCTTACTCGCTCACTCGCGCACTCCTGTTTTCGGCTTCTTCTATTTGTCTAATCCTCCAGCGCCGAGTTTTTATATCGGCGTCCGCGGACAAATATCCTTCGCGTCCGGTGCATATTAACAAACGACCACGCATACATTTACATGTTTTAAATATCACGTCCCTTTAACTCTCAGCAAGAAAAAAAATTGACTCCCAGTTCCATTTAGAAGATATTTTTCCTTCCTGAGCATGAATCTATTTCCCACACTTTATATTTACGCGTAAGGCCGTCGGAAGGGGAGGTGTCTGAGTAGATTTGAGCAGGTTCAACGTTTCTCAAAGAACTGAGAGCTTCCGGAGAGAAAGAAAACAAGTGTTGTCAATGACGCTGTCCTAAGGTGCGGCTTCACAGACTTTACAGACTGGTGTTGCCAGGTTCCATGTTCTTTTTTACGTGACCCAACTGAATGCGGCGGTCCATTAGTTGAGTTCCACGGAATTGAATTTACTAAAGAGGTAGTGATTTTTCAAATCCAGATTTCACAGTATTCTTGAGTAATATATGAACATTTCTTTGGTCCATCTTCATAACAATAGCAACGTAAACAACGGACAATAGACCTCTTGTATAGTTTTTTTAAATTTCAAAGCTTGTTAGCAGTCCCCTGAATTATTTTTAAGCTTACGAATTACTCTTCTTCGGAGATACTATTTTAATGTCAATAGAAACATTTAAAAATTAAGATTGCTTGGAAGAATTAGAAATATTGTAGTATGCAGAATAAATAAGTGAAATTTAAGTTACAAAGTCTTGAAGAAACAAATGCGCCAATGAATTTATAAAATGGAGCACAACATTAGATGTCAGATTTAAAAGAGATCCCAATCCCGCTACTTGAGACAAATAAACAAGAAAATATATAATGAAAATATTAATACCAAAGTGTGAGAAAACTAAGGAAAGAGCGAGTTCTCCACAATACTATTTGCGGTAATGTACCCGAAAATAAATGCACTTTCCACAAAAAAGTTTTTCCATTGAATTAGATAAATTATTTCCAAACCAAAATAATTTGTTTCGATTTTTTATAATTTAGTAACGAGATTTGTTTTCATTGATTTGTCACCTTGAAGGGTGGTAGGAACCTCTACACGCACGTGTTAAAATCAACCGTGAAATAGATGAGAACGATGATGTGATACAGCGTTCCCATCTACGGGATTCGAACCCAGTTTAGGCGTTAAGGGAGACGTTCACTTCGATCCCCTGCGACGCCAAGATGACATAATTGTTTAGCCATAAATATTTTTGAGGTCCTGGGAACTTCTAAAACGAACTATTTTCATTCTAAAAACTTTGTAGGTGACAGCTTTGCTGCGTTTTTAATATACTGAAGGTCAATGTGAAAATACTGGACGATCGTGTCAAGTTAAATTTTACGGATTTTAAATTTGGAAATATTGTAGTCTGAAAAATGAAGAAATAATAATAAGCGCTGTAAGAGAGAGTGAAGCGGCAAGAAGCAACACATTTGAGACAGATATGAAAATAATATTGATTAATTGTTGTGCATAAAAATTATTTTCAATTTTATTTTATTTTCAGAGCCTTAAAGTATTTAAATTGTTGTAAATTAATATGTACTAAATTTCATATTCATTTGAATGCGTATGCCGTATAATTGTATTAAAATATAGTACGCTTTGAAGTGTAAAGAACTAGGATAAAGCAATTATCTCAATAACTTTCGTACCTTCACTAATAGCAATCGCAACTCTTCTTTGCCATAACATTAATTATATTTTCTTCCACGAATAGATTATCTCATCTTCTCCATTCACCTTTGCTTTTACGTTTCTGCTCTCATAATCTCTTCAATTCCCACATTTCACTTTGCTACATGTACTTTCCATTAATATTGTGACATTTTACATTCTGACATGCAATTTTACTTCCTCTGCAATATGTGAGTAAAATATGTGTTTCGGTCTTGTTCCAGATTATTGTCAGTCTGGTGAAGGATTCTTTTTTCTGAATTTTTCCCAGTGTCTTAATATATATAGTACTAGTATATTCGCTTGTTTGCCTGATCTGGTGTACCTTTAAAATTATTTCTTGCCCCGAGTAAAAAATAAATAAAATTAATTTCTTTGTCATATTAATAATCTTTCAAAGTTCAAAATCGAAGGGAGGCTACCAGAAGAATATATTGTGCAGGCGATTACTCATGTCAGGTGAGAACCTCCAAGGTTACATTTCTTTTAAAACCTTAGAAAATTTACTCCATTAATAAGTGAAAATAGCCCAAACCTTAAATTTCCTACAATCAAAAACAAAACAAGAAAACAAAGTATCTAACCGTCACAATTCTTCAGTTACGATACAAAGAAACCATGATCCAGAATCTGTAACCCGAGTTACCTTGCACTAAAAGTTGTCGTCTGCAAGAGTGACCTTCGAACAAGTCATTGAATACAAAATTTATTTCAAAGGTAAGTTCATCCTCTGAAAAACAGTTCATTCATACTCAAGAGGACTAAGTAGAAAATAAATAAATCATTATAAATTAACCATATTCGAAACAACTGTGTCACAACAATATTACTTTCTGAATACTTGATTTTATCAACTTATATACATTGCTGAGCATCAATACACCTTCTACAAGCAAACAAAAACATGTCAAAAAATAAAAGGAATAATAGACGAAAAATAATTGTAATGACATTAGCATAACACAATGACTTCAACTTATCTAACATACAAACGGTAATTAAATTATGGTATACTCTCAAAGATTCCCGTAGTATCGTCGATCACTCAACCCGCAAAATTATTACGCCAAACCAGTCATTACCATGCAACTTAACAACAGCGGCTCCTACTCGGGGACGAGCCACGCACGTACGCCGATGCGTATCTCTTGTCGCACCGGCGCTATGGTCCAGAAACAGTCAAGAGCGATCAAAAATGGTTATCCCCTTTTAACACCTGTAACTCAATACTGTGTTTATTCTATAAAATTTGAGGATTAATTATGTGAAAAATAATCTGACGCGAAGTTGCGCTACGTGAAGATATAGCGTCACAAAAATATCAATATTTAGAAAAGAAATATCTATTTTCTACTGGTAATCGGTATTGAATTGAATTTTCGCCAGATTGCTTTTTAATATAAACTTATTCAGTTAATAATGTACCACATTGATTAAATATTTTTATTTATCTGACCTTTTTTTATGAAAGCCAAAAACAGATAACATGATCCAAATTTCTTAAAATGTTCTACATGTTTTTTTGTCTAGAATTTTACATGAAAAATCAACAAAATTCAAGATATGCAAGACGAAGGTAGCAACTGTCATAATTTCAATTTATACTGAAACTCATGATAATCTTATTCTCTTTCAGTAAATTTATTTTTATTTCAATGAAACTCATGTTACTTATTTAATAAATATATATTTTATTAAAAGAAAACCAATTTTTTACAAACAAAACGTAATTTTCTTTTTGTGATAAAACCTTCATATCTGCATGTAACTTCAAATATTCAAAACGTCAAATCTTCATGTAACGCATCTTAGGCCAAGAATTTTTTTTTTCGTAAAGGTTTTTTTAATCCTCGATCTTTATAGAATAAGCACAGTATTGAGTTTCAGGGGATCACAGGGGATAACCATTTTTGACCGCTCTTCGCCGTTTCTGGACCATAGTGCGGTGGTGTGGAGTTTCATATCGCCTTCTCCACGCGCTATCCGCATTATCTAGCCATTACACGACGGACACTCCCGCGTGAATCTTTTCTTATCGGAAGTTGAGAAGGAAATTAAAAAAGACAAGAGGACGCGGACGAGCGATTGGAAGACTCGCACAATGAACACGTTCGTTTGAAATTAATACATCATTAAACGTGAATCAACGAGCGCGAATCGTCCGCTTGTATCGTCGTGATTGCTATCGGAACTCTCAATCTTGACGGCGTATCTTCAGTAATTACTTAATAAAGCGAGCGAAAAGACGAGCTGGCGGTCGAATGAAGAGAAATAGCTATCGACGGATTCTGATGGAGTTAGAAGATTAGATATTCGCAAAGAATAAATATTAGAGTTCATTATAAATTAATGAGAAACCTTTTAAATATTACGTGAATGAAGATGACAAATGGTTTTGATACTTGTCTGTAGTCTGAGTTAATTGATAGATACGGAAAAGAAAAGTAGATAACTTATCGAGTTGAATCGAGTGTCAAGAAAGTACCTTTAAAAGAATGAGATAGTAAGAAAATTGGCAAATTAATAATTAATTATTAAAGGTTTTTATACCCTTTGAAACAAATTCGTACAATTAAATTCAGAACAAAAGATGATGAAATTGTAAAAAAAATTGCATATGAGAGTAAGGGCGTATCCGGCATTTTGAACAGGGTTGAGATGGAAGGGTTGGGGAGGTCTTGACCTACTTCTTCTCATCTCTCCAATAAGAGCGTAACACAAAACCCCTAACAAAGTTTCTAGATCTCGGGAGTTCATCTGTTATTTCTCAAGCAATGTAAACAGCAGACGATAATTTAAGAAAATGTACGTTTGGCGATATTGATATCGCCAGACCTCATTTCATTTTCAATAATATATTACGATTTCGTAAAATATATGTTAGATTTTCACTTGTTGACCAGATGATGGATTAACTCTCGGGAAATTTGAATGTCTTTCATATCTATTATTTTCCTTCGCTTTTTAAGATTCTGTTTTGTTTTTTTAAGTTTTAAGGAGGATTATCCCTTACTCCGCCATTCCCCTCCCCCTCCATGGCTCCGACCCTGCTTCAGAGGCAATGATGTTTTATAATTATAATAATAAATTTATTGTCAAAAAACAGTACAAACTGCGTATGACCACGTGGAGGAAAAAAAAACTAATTTACTCTCCGGAAGCAAGCAAGGGACCATCCCATCAATTCCGATCAAGGGCCCTAAGGCAGAGGCGGATTCAAAAATTTCAGCAAAAGTTCCTTAATTATCATTCGTTTAATCTGAGGGAGTTTAAACAAAAATATACAACGATTACCAAGTGAAAAGATTTACTTGAAATATTTTCACAGATACGTTATTCTGTAATATATTTTGCTTCTTATATTTTTTTTTAATTTTATACTCACATTATCAAAAATGTAATGTTTTTAGAAATGTTTTATAAATAATGATGTTTAGTTCAATGCAAAAGTTACGTTCATATGAGGAAGAACATCATGCGGTCCCCATCACAATCTTCAAATATAGATATGATCGTCAATTCATTTATATTCTCTCTCAAATTTAATATTTTATGTCAAATGTAATATTAAATTCAAAATCTACTTCAATATGTTCGTTTTCAATATTGAAATACGATTTTAAAGTTCTTGGTAATATTTGCATATCCGTGCAAACAACTCAGAGCACTTTTTGCCTCAGTAAAGTTTTATTAATACGAGTATTATCAGCCAACTAAATGACGATTTCTAAGAAATTTAGTATATTTTAATTAGTATAAAACAGTCTGTTGAATCTTCCTGTTTCTATTTCATATGGTACAAAATATGATAGTTATGGTCTTAGTCATTTTGTACATTAATATGCATATGTCTCAGAAATTTTTTAGATCCTTTCCTGCGTAAGAGTACGGTGTATACGGAATAATTCACACAAATAAAGCATCCCACATTACAGCATAAGAAAGATGTGTAATGATTTCCTATTGTATCATATTTCCCCTTTATCTTCCCGATATAACAGCATTTAAAAATCACACCAAGAAAAGGATCTATTTTTTTTTCCTTCGAAAAGGATGTATATTGACTACTTGACAGAAGTTGACCTAAATTTACGGAAAAACAATACTGGTACAGTCCTGATCACACAGTGTGGTTTAATCTTCGTAATACTAGTACTCCCATATTTGCGTAAGCAATTAGCATTCGATGTTGACACGCGCGTATCAAGATCCTTTTATTGGGACCGCGCCCAGCTACCGCAACACCGCTCCGCAGTCGCTTCCCTCTGATCGTCGCTGCTCGCAATGCACTCAGATGCATCCTAGTACCCCCCCCCAGGGGACTTACATCTAGTAAGTACGTGTCTGGCGAACACGAGGCCCCGAGCTGAGTCTGGCATTACTTCCACTTACTTGTGTAAGGCTCCTTCCTTTCTCTTTTCTGACCTCCCTTGGTCACCTCTTGTTCTTTTCGATCCCGACGCTATTAGGACTAGGGTATCTTTCATTTTCCTCATTTTTATCCCCCACCCTAATTTTTTGTCCTACCTCACTTTTTATTTTTTTCCCTCAATGTTTTGATGAATGTTTTGAGATATGTATTGGTATGTTGTAATTCAGGAGGGTTTTTGGTGGGTATGGTTGAGTCATTCGGCGAGTCCCACACGCGGGGAGAGTCGTGTTGGCTCTTCTTAGTGCGTAACTGCATTTTCCCTACCTGTACAAGTTTTTAGGGCTCCAATTACCTTTAATGTCGACATGAGCCGTAAAGCCCCATAAAAAAAGCATCCTAGCATTTGTAAATGGAAAACGTAGCGTGCTATTGAAGCTTATCTTCATGGGGCGAAAGAAGGTAGGAGGTGGGTGGTAGGACTATTGTTAGTAGGTGGGTCGCTTAGCTGGGTTTACCAACAACTTGTTCCACGTGGAGGGGTTAGTAGAAGTATTTAGTAATACAGTTATTGATACTAGGAGGAGCTAAATAGAGGAAGGAAGGTTTGCTTTTCAGTAGTCACAGCTATATGAAGAGGGACATTAATGTGAAGAGCTACAATTTTCTCTTAGTCCCATCAGGAATTGAACCTGAGATGACTTGGTGAGGACCAAGAAAGTTAACGAGCCACTGTTCCAACTTAATCCTGTCATTGATGCCACACGAAATTATCGATATTCAACATTTGTAAGTGACGAAACGACAACACACTTCAAGCCTTATTGTACAATCTAAGAAAACTTTGTCAAAAAAAACATGGACTCGTCATACTTACAGTATCTTTAAAAGTTTTATTTTAGTGTACATGTTCGTTTGTTAGTGCGTTAGTTTTGTTGAAATCTTGCAAGCAAATTTTGAACTAATTCCCGTTGTCGAAATTGTCTAAAATTTGGGACACGTATCAACTCGTTGACAATTTAATATGATATTTAAAGCAAATAAAAACTTGTTCACAAGTTGTTACTTACATTTTTATGGTCGTTTTAGTGAATGATTCTAGTAATACTTAGTATTGTCTACATTAGCATTGGAAAAGAAACTCTTTGGCAGCCATACCGTTCACTATGCAGCTTGCGTTATGTTGCTAGGAATTTGTTCAAATTCGACGTAAATGTTCATTACAGATTTCAATGGTCATTCTCCCCGCCCTTAAAAATATGAGCTTTGAAGACTATCACGTGATTGGACATGGTGTCATGGTGCCGGAACATGCCGGAAAACCGTTCCGGCGCTGGTTTACGTTTACTCATAATTAGCAATACAAAAATAGGCCCGTTTTGAGGATTCAAATATTACTTAAACAGAGACAGTGGTTATAATTTCATTTCGAGAGTCAAGAGAGTCATATCAAATATAACTTGTGATGAATACTCACAATTCAAAAAAAAGGGGAAGGTAAGAAAAAATACAGGCCCAAGTATTAAAAACCTTTTTTTAGGTTACAGAAATGAAGTTATATTGCCGAAAATACTACCCGGAAGGCGTTTAAAGGTACAAATTAGCACATCAATTAAAAACATTTCCGAAAAGAGGGCCCACTTTTGTAGGGATGTATGGGGAATTCAGCGTTCCGGCACTGCTAAATTCGCCATGACACCATTGATTTTCACCTTTCAGACTCGTACTTAAATCATCAATGGAATCAAGTTGGAATCATACAAAACCATAACAAAAATATTCAAAAGTTTCTAAATAGATTACAAAAGTTGCATACCTTGATAAAGCTATTTCAGAAATTGAATTTCCAATCATTTTACTGCGTTTAATTTGATAAATGAATCTGTTACTAGGAGTCGTATACAGTAAATACACTCAAAAATTATATTTTATAAATATTACTTATAAATAAATAATAAACTTTATGGTCAAAGAAGCAGTTATAAACTGCGAATGACCACGAGGAGGACAAGCTAATTTACTTTCCGGAAGCAAGCAAGGGACAATCCCATCCATTCCAATCAAGGGCCCTGAGGTAGAGGCGGATTTAACATTTCACCATACTCCTATCAATAAATATTGTTCGGTACATGTTATAATATTAACATAATACCAACAAGTTTGTATTTAACAAAACATGAGAAAATAATTTCACAAGTACGTATTATTATCAAACTATAGATTATCCGCAAAATATTAATGATAAATCGTAACTATTTAATAACACTGAATTTGAGATTTATTATTTCAATAGATGCCGCCTTTAGGCAAGATCCTAACGAGTCTGGATAAAAATATCCGCCTCTACCCGGAGGAAAACCGGAGGAAAACCCGGGCCAGGATGGATACTTCATTAGATTATCAAGGTACGTAAATTTCTGATATTTTCTGATATCGAGATCAAAGCCACAGAGAAAGAGAGAAGAGGAAAAAAACACATGGGAAAAAATTAGGAAAAAATAAGGAAGGAAAGAAAGGCAATGCAGAGAAATGATACGCCCGCGACAAGGAAGGCGGCACTACAGAGGAACACAAAGGGGAAGAGTGATGAACGCGAGTCCTTTGTCTCGACTTATAGCCGTTCTCAGAAGACGCTGTCAGCTGTTAAGGGATTTGTTTATGTTTCAAGGCTCAACATGCGGGTAAATGCCACTACAGCGGTGTAATAAGATCTTTTGCTGCTCTAAATGCACCTGCGTCATGTAATATTTAAACGTTGGTGAGATGGAGATTATTCTCGGAGTTAACAGAATATTTGAGATATGTTTAATATTCCGATTAGAAAAAAACTAGAATGATGATTTCTTTCCTTTCACGCACTCAGGTAATAAATTTCCAAAAGAACATCTAAAACTCAAAAATATTACTGGTTGTGAACTCGGCAAAATATTAAAAATATATGATTTGAGAAGCACATTTGTTTGTTCGCTATAAATACTCATCTATTCGCATTCTCATCACTTTGTTACAATGGTGTCTCACAATTCGTGAACTTACAAAACAAAATTTTCAATTTTGGAAAAAAATAATGTGAACGAAACAAATATTTTACTATTCCTGTGATACATTTTGAAGTACACGCTATATTGTTTTAGAAACAAGATTTATACTGTATAATTAATACGAAGAGTCGAAGTGCCTTGTTACTATACATAGAAACAATAAACACGCATTATTTAATGGTTTTCCAAGAGAAACGTAAGACAATTCGTACAGAAGGAATAATTATTCACCAATAATTTTTTTAACATGTACCAACACATATTTAGGTTTTCAAGTAAATACTTGCCAGTTAATGAAAACAAAAGAAATTTTAGCATGCAAAGAGCAAATCAAATTATCCTGAGATGTTCAATGTACTGTCCTTGGTATTCATAGGCAATTCTCCGTATCTTCAAGAATGTACGTCCGACTTTTCCCAAAGCTCCCTTTTATTGGTAGTAGTAACAAACCTTTCTGATTCTTTTAGAAATCTTTCACTTTATTTGATGGAATCGGACATGCCGAAGGTATATCGTAACAAATTTTCCGTGATGAAAGGAAGGGCAAACAAACGGTTGAACTGTCCTACCTTAGACCTGAGACTGAGTACACAGTCTGAGTAGGACTGGGGATCAGTTAGGACGCCAAGAGGAAAAATCTCAAGAACTCTCAGATTTTATGACATTGTCATAACATTGCGCAGAAAACATTTCGAAGTAGTGCATAATCATACCACACGTTCTTGTTTACCGTACAAAATACTTGTCTTCCACCAAGATCAAACGGTCTATGTTAACCTGGCACTTCACTTGGCGTTGCGGTATTTATGCAGCGTATTCGCTGTATTTGGCTAAATATTTGACGAACTCACAAATATCACAAACATGCCATCCTCACATGGTCCGAAGGTGCAAATAAGACAATAATATCGCATGTTTTCCTATACCAATAATGGACGGGATGTATTTGATATAATTCAAGAATTATTTATATAGTGTTTTGTTTTCCCAGCCCATATAAATGTTCCAGTTAATATTTAAAAAATTGAAGAATAAGTAAAGTAAAACAATATAGGTTCAAGAACCAGAATATCGATAAATCTCGATCACGCGCGCTCTACTGAGAGAAACAAGGCAAACCAAATGTGGACGGTTCACACAAATACTTGCCTTATTTGAGTCCTTTGATGTACGACTAAAAACCGACAAGAGGACGGATACTAATGCTGAAGCATTTGCCACATTATAGCAAATACATCGAATACAGACAAATAGCTCATCTACGCTTGGCCGTTTTGGCAAATACACAAATAGGCAACGCCAAGTGAAGTGCCAACACTATACTTTATTTTTCAAAGTACAATGTTCTACTTCCATGAGAGTGTTACGGAAAGAGTGAATGCCTCGTTTGCTGGGCGTGGGTGGATAGCTACGTCTCCCATGGGGCGGCACGTGCCAGCAGGCGAGGCGTCGCCCATCGGGCGGGGCTAGGTGTCGCTTTCCGTCCGGACCGCCTCGGGCAGCCAGGCAACGCCCGCCTGGGGCAGTGACACGCCCGGATGCGGCGGCGACGCGACACACCGGCGACGCTGCAACCTACGTCACTGCGAGTGAACTATCCGCGGAGTAGTGTTTATTGCTACAAATGAGAATCTCACTCGATGGGAGCGTGATAGAAAGGAAACAGATTCACAAAAATATAAAATTTTACATATAACGTTCACACATACATCTTGAAAATAAACTACCCTATTCTACAAATAAAAAAGTTAATGAATGAATTAAAAAAAGATAGTTAAAAGAAACATATTTCAAGAAACAATTTCGGCACTCGCCTTCTTCAGTCATGTTAGGCGAAACCCGAAACCGCTTCTTGAAATATGTTTCCTTCATGCTATTTTTTCTATTTTTTCATTAACGTTAATACTTTATAACACAACAGAATATCTCATAAAATACTATAATAAATGTATTTAAAAAATTTCATTGAAATAACTTTAATAAAAATTTCGTTCATATAAAATCGGATTAGACATGAAAACATCGACTATACCCAATCTCTTAATTTAATTACTAATCTTAAATACAGATATCTAAATATACGGTTAAATCAAAATGGTCTGAGACAATCTGACATGCGTTAAAACTTGAGAGCAAGAGCAAGTCACAGAGAAGAAATTACTGAAGTACTCAACCCTGTAATTGACGTTTTACATTACGCAGTCCCTTTACTTCACTTAGTCACTTTCTATCCTCTCAACACATCACGTACTACTAATTCATTGATAAAGGAAGATAACAAGGTATAAGTTTTCATAATGAGAGAACATCTATAATTTTTGTTTCGTACTTGTAAATGGGAAATGTCGCGTGCTATTGGAACTTACCTACATGGAGCGATAGGAGGTAGGAGTCGGGCGGTTGCTATTGTTAGTAGGTGGACCGTTTAGATGGCTTTACGAACAAATTAACGAGCAAAAAATTATCGGAATTAAATGTTTTCTTGTGAAAATATGTTTTTTATGTTAATTTATAATAATATTTCACTGTTAAAAGATTGCTTTACCTACGATAGAATGAAGCAAATTGATAGAAAATGTCGGAAGAGACACGCAAGATAACGTTAGAATATTAATCAGAGATATTTTTACAACGCTATGACAATTATGGAAGATGCTGACAAATAGAAGTCTTCAGATATAAATTTTATTCATCAATTTAATTTACAACGCGAAAATTAAAATATTAGGTTTAAAAAGTATCTCTGTTGAGTACAACACTCATAGTCAAATAAGGAAATTTAAAAATGTTTGGATCTACGTACCACAAAATTACCGATAAGATAAAATAGGTAGTGACTTGAACCAAGAGAGATTACAGATGATGGTTGGGGTAAGGATATTTTTCAAAACATTTAACATAAAAGATGGATTGTACTGAAAGATGGATTGTGATGATTCTTAGTTTTGAAACAAATTATGAAACAGTTATCTCTGTAAAAATATATACAATGAAGTGTATTTTGTCCAAATGTTATTGTTAAAAGTACTTCTGCTGCGTTTGTTTTATAACAAATTGATTATGTTATGTTCAATAAAAATGGGATACGGGATCGGAACTTTCAGCTTAACGCGCTGATACGCTTACCAACTGAGCCACCCCGTTCGTGTCTGAGCCCAGTCTGCCATTGACATTCAACTTGGACTTAATATGTTGCTGGCGCTGAAGTTCACCGCAAATTAAGACATTTCTATACGTTTATAACAAATTAACTAATAAATTATGAAATGTATGGATGGCGGTGCTGAAGAAGATAAAAGGAAGAAGTTCTGGTATGTTGAAGATAAAGTTAAAACGAACGAAGAAGGATACGATTTAAATGTTTGTCACGGATAAATAAGATCATTAATCTGTAATTTGTGTTGAAATAAGAACGGAATAATTTGTGATGGAATATGAAAAAATTATTAAAGCCTTTTGTAACACTTCCATGAATACCTTCAAGAAGCACTGTTCCACTTAACCATTTCTTAATATCATCCTCAAATACTTATTAAGTAAGAATAACGAAACAAGACCACTAAATATGTAGAAACAAAACATTAGTAAGCAATTATGTAGCAAAGAAATTTATTAGACAATTATAAACACTATGAAACAAAATAAAAACCGAAATTTTTTTTGAAATGTTTCTGTTTATCAAGATGTCATCATTTCTTTAAAAAAACACAGCGTCTGTGATTATTACAGTTATAATTACTGGGTACCATTAATAACACCGCAGTAATTAATGATTCACAGTACGACTGTCAGACACCATTAAAATTGTCGGTCACGTTCACATTCAGATGTACTTAGCATTCGCGTTAAGTGAAAGACAAATAGTGTTATTTCCTGTGTGCTGCTTTTTTTGCCTTATTCCTTCTTAATGAGACAAGGACTTTCATATTAATGTGGTTCACATAAAACGTTTATTTACAAGAAGAGGAAATGATGAATGAAAGAACTATGTAAGAAAAAGTGGATAATGTTACAACACGTTACCGACTAAAGAACACGCTTTAAAAAATACTTCACTCATCACACAAATGAAATGAGTAGCTTTAAATCTGTTTACGATTCCTTATTAAAAAGTACTAATTATTATATTCTCATTTCCTTCCTCATTGCTCAAAGTGTGTGAATTAATGGGGTGTTTCCATAAATATTTTACATGACGAACGAACCAAGGCAAACGTATACACACCACAAAGCATAAACGAATTAAAAGTCCGAACAAAAAAAAGACACAGCGACGCGTTAGCCCTGCAATTTATCTTTTCATTTATTTTGACCAGCCATGATCTCGAACAGCTACTCTGTATGTAGGTCATTACTGAGCTCATTTTAAAAATTAATCAAATTATCATTTATGCCATCTGACCCGTGGCGCAGTGTGTAACGCGCTCGCCTTCTACCTCTGGGGACGCGGGTTCAAACCCGGTCCGATCCAAGTAGAATCCGAGGTGGTGGACGGAGCGGTGTTCGCGGCAGGTTTTCTCGGGGTTCTCCCGTTTCCCCTGCCTATCATTCCACCAAACCATTCACTCATAAACATTCACACCCATTTCATTTCATAAATCACCGCTTCAGGGGAGGTGCGTCAGGAAGGGCATCCGGCACCATGAATATTCCCCAGCCAAATCCTAAGAAGCATCATATCCATCCTATTTGCGCCGACCCCACACTAAGGGTTATCTATGAATCATAAATTTTTATCATACAGGGAATAAATTGAGGATGTGTGTGATTGTCTTAATTATTCCCTATAACTTAGATTTAGTTCGATTCTAGCAGGTAAACGTGAAATTTTTGTCTACATTTATAACGAAGAGTTCAACAGAACAAAGCAACAAAAGCTCCTGTGCAAATCCGGACAGAGTCGACAAATTAATAATAAAGGGGTGACTTATCAATAAGGGAATCAATTCCTTATTTATCCCGTATTTTCAATTATCCTCTCATCTCGTATCATCCGGTTTCTTTGCAGAAAGATTCAAAGCCCAGGGAAAATAGACATGTAACACGTAAAATTCCCGATATTTTTTTAATGATTTCTTTAATTCTATAGGAATTTTTGTTTATTTTAATTGGGATATTTGCATTTCCGTATGGAGGAAACCGGACAGAGGAAAATGGGGCTTAGGTATAAAACAGAATGAAGGAATTGACTTCCTTATAGGTACCATCTCCACATAATTAATCCTATGACACATAATCGTGTAAATCACGACAAGTTGATGAATGAGGTGGACAAGCATTAACCATCTATAAACGATATATTTGGACAACATTATTGGATAACGGATGAGCAAGAAGAAAAGAACATTATGTTGAAACAGATAGGGCATAACTTGATAACCTTGATAGCCGTAAAATACATCCATAGAGAGAATAAAATCAATAAACAAGAAAGATTTGTTTGTTTACACCCAAGCCAGTGACCATGATCGCTGTCTGATAGAAACGAAAGTGCGGGCGTAACGGTGGAGGTCGACGTGTCGCGGGACGAGGCCACGACAAAAAGGAAATATACCTCACCATGAACATATTCATTGATTATAACATTTGTGATATGAATAGGTTTGTGCACCAATCCATGAATTTTCGAATACGAATTCAACTTACTTGAGTTGGTCGTTTCGAATCGTAAAGTCACTGGAAAAGTTTAGATCTACGGGTGAACTGCCATTGTTCACATATTTTATTCCACTTTGTACTTGTAGTAATAGCTCCTCGCTGTTACAGTGCACCCCCACCCCTAGACTGCAAAACTATTGTTCTACACTTAAATTAAACTTTTTTGCCTTGATTTTTTTCTCGTGAACGAACCCATAAAATACTCAAAAACATATGTGCAAAGAAACATGGAGTTTGTTTCACCCAATTTTTCTCGGAACCAGGAACACAATATTTTCAGTCAATGTTTCAGTGAATATTAAAATAGTAGACGAAATTAATCTTTATTACTTTTCTTTAACATAAATAAAAAATACTGAACAACCGTTTCAAATGTTTTTTACTGCTTTCATGGTAAAGTAGATCCACTGATTGGTACTCTCAGGTTAATATAACTGCGAAATTTTCGCATGAGCGTACTAATTATGCTCATTCTTACACTCTGTAGTTCCTAGAACAATTCGTTTTAAAAATATATTTTCCAACAGTTGAGAAGTATGTCACAAAGTTCAAGATCAATACATGTTAATTTCTGTTATACATTCCGTAATACATTCGTAAATCGTGAGCATAAGTTTAAAAAAATTCACCCACAGCTAAACCAATATATTTCGTCGGATAATCTGTAAACATATAAGCCATCAATCACCAAACAATCTCAAAGGAACAAAAAAATCCAATACCATCGATACAAACTGTTGTCCCTTCGACCCTCCCGCGATTGATGTCCATAGCCACTTATAACTACGCTGGCAGACCCCCACCGCGAAGAATAGTGTAACATGAGTACTGTAACCCCATTGTTTCGGCACACATAATTCTCCCCGGTTGGCAATTACGCTTGCCCTTAGTGAGGCTACTTGCTTCTAAGCACCTGTCAGCGAGGCTACGTTTGGCACCCTCTCACCCCCAAAAGTGCAGGCTACGGTGGAATGCCATTGTTCCGAGAGACGCCTTTCACCAGGCAGCGCGCTATTCCTGCAGCTTCTATTTACCCAAATTTTCACGCATTAGCATTGAGCTTCCTTAGCCCGCCGTAAGATAGTGTCAGTAGACGAGCATCCCTTCACTTTTTCAGTACCCCACCTGATCTGCTTCACCCTAGCATAAGTCTCAATCGTCTACCACTTGCCCACTCAGACGGACATACATGTTCGCTCTAGCAGTCACCCGACTTCAAAGTCGGTCTTTCCTTTCTAAGTCTGATTACTTAGTTATTTTTATTTAATTTTCTATTCATTTTATTATAGAGCGAGTAACATCAAGTCGTATTGTTAAATTACATTTAAGAGCACCTTCACAAGTTGCCGCACGCGACCGGGATCTGCTCCCATTCTGTATTTCCATTCGTGTGCGCGTATGCTTCTTATTACTATACTTCAATTCGCGCCCGCCAACTTAGCGTGTGCATCATTGTACTCCCATGCGAGTGCGTGTCCCGGCACTTCAAGACATCGAGCTACAGACCGAAGACAACGCCAGCTGGACTCCAAAGATTGAGTATTACCATTTAAATTCTTAACGTACTGTGTTTGGTGACAATCCACGTATTGAATATGTGTGGGTGTTCATGACTTGAAACAAGAACTACTCCGCAATAATTGGTTACATGTGTTCCTTTTGTTATCAGTTATTTCAATAGTTCTCTAAATGGTCTCGTCAATGTAATCTAGAGCAGAACACTTTTCTTTCTTATTACGAGACAAATCTCCACTGATTATATCAAATTCAGAAGGAAAATACAATATAAAACATTACGGAGTGGCATGATCTTGAACACTTGATTAAATGCACTCGTAATAAAGAACCTTTCATTCTAATAATAAGTCATTTGGTTCTTGGATATTTCTTCCACTTTATCAAGCAGTACTTCTATGTAATAATGAAATACGCAATGTTGTGTTGATCAAAATGTACCATTAATATAAGGATTTCCGTTCTAATCATAAGTCTTGTTGACTCTTGGATATTTATTTCACTTTATCAAGCAGTAATTCTATGTAATACTAAAATACACAAGTAGTCTGTGAATTGATGGATAATGGTGTGCCAATTGTGTAATTATCTAGAAAGATTACTGATTTAGTGATACTTAGATTCGTATTTCACCATTCTGCTTGATCCAATTTTTGATTGCTCAATTGTTTTTTTAAATGTATTTTTTAGTTTAATAAGTCAAGAGTGAATTAAATGTTTATTTCATTTATCACATACAATGTTGTGACGATATTCAATTCATTAAATTTATGTGGGTTATTTTTGGTCTTTTCCTTATTTTACATCCCTCAAATTGCTTCCTCGGAAGCTGGTCCTCCGTCTTCATAAATCTGTTGTGTTCCGTGGCATCCGCCAGAGGATTTCCCAATCATTCGTACGTCGCCCCGGAACACCCATTAACGAGAAAACATAGCTTTACCCCTAAAAGATACGCTCCGTTAGGAAGAAGCACGGAAGACGGTTCACTGGTCGATGGCGAGTGGATTAAAGAAAATATTTACAGTTGCCATCCAGAAACTGGTTTAGATTTCTATCTATTGTCAGAAGTGCACATTTACAATTGACATCCCATAAAAGGGGATTGTAACAAATGTAAGATAGTAAACTAAATTTCTTCTTATAAACCTAATTAGTGTGATCAATTTGAGGTTTTTGTACGGAGCAATAAATATATCTGATATAATGGTTCAATAAAAACGAAGCTTCACGTACCTGTTTGGTTTCGGTGTTTGGTTTCGGGCAATTTCTTCTGTGTGTCATTATACCACATTTTCTGTTATAAATTAGAAAAACAAAATTAATAACGAGAAATGTATAAAGAAAAACATGTAAAATACAATTTATCAATGGGAATATTAAAAAATAGTCTTTTTTGAAAAGTTGATGCTATTAATGTCACATTATCAAAATTTGCAATTTGTTTAATTCAGATATTATTTTCAATTAATATTCTTAAGGGTTATTTTGACACTTCTTCTACTGTCTAACTGTCATTATGTAAAAATAATTTCAAAAACAATCACAGTTTGTGATATTTTATTTACTAGAATTTAAGTACAAATCTTTCATAAATAGGAAATTCCCAATAATTAAAGTAATATATTCTCAAGTAAATTTATTGTCACAAAAAATAGTGGAGTTATTTAAATGAAATATCAGCGATAAACCTCTACATAAACCCTTCTACATGACTGTTTCATAAAGAAAACTTATTATCCCTAATAATATCAAAGATATTTGCAAAATTCTTAATATGCATTCATAGAGGAATCTGGTTTTATGGATTGTGACGATTAGTGATATAATTAGGCTTCGCAGAATATACATCAGGCTTAACCAAATATCCCCTCAGTGGTAAGCGTGATGATAAAATAAATTGCATAGTTATATTGGGAAATGAAAAATGTTGTTCGCACCAAAAAGTCGATCTAAAGATTACACCAATACATATTGGGAGCACCCATAATGTAGCAATCCGTTGGCTCGGGAGTATATTATGACTTCCTATATTATATTTTTTTAAAGTAAATCATTGTTAATGCCTTAAATGTGTCTTTAGGTGGTAACAGTTGTTACTGTTAGCAATAGATCCACTCAAATATATTCATCAGGTAAACATCAGATTTTGGTATAAAATGTTTCGAATTATAATGTTAAAACATTAAATACTTGTATTTTTGTATTCATTTTAATAAAGTACATTAATGTGAATTCATATACAATTGTTTCCTCAGTCATATAAATTTCGGAATATAGTAGTGGTGGTCTAGTGGCAGCGACCTCGCCTCCGCGATATCGTTGAGCGGTAGAGCATGGATTTAAATCCTGCTCCGCTGAACTGGTCGAAGTTTCCAATCTGCCTCACCTACTCCAGTCAAAATCTGAGTTCGCTACCATAAGCTCCCCGGCAACCCAACATCTCTCCTTCCAAATTCCTTTACCCAATTCATGATTCCATGGAAGAGCAGATCTCATGACCTGAACCTCGCCACCAGTCATTAAATAAATACAAATAATTAAATCTAGTCCAGCACAACCCCAAACAGTATTTTTTCATAAATAGAAACTTGGTCCCTTGTTTGCTTTCGGAGAGAAAAGCGTCGAATTGTTTCCCACACAGTTATCATGGTCTTTTTTGGAAAGAAAATATTTACGAGTGATAGTAATGAGGAAGAGATTTAATAATACAGTGTCACTCGTAAAGATACGAATCGGATAGAATTCCAGAAAAGAAAGGAGCCTATGCGGAAACGGCAGAAAAAATTTGAGAAGCGTAGATGGTGAGGGTGGATGAGGTGTGGTTCAAAGGATAGTGGGAGAGGGGGCGGTTCGGTGAACTCACAAGAATCTCGCCGAGATCCCGAAGGATCACCTGCGATAAACGGCGACGATAGCCACGCGGTAAATCAGACAGTCCAATAATTCACATAAATATCCGATGTATCTCGACGCTGCCTCGCGGGGGTCCACTAGCGACTGGACCAACAGCCGGCAGCGGCGTGGAGAACTCCCCCACTCATCCACAATCCTTCCCTGTCGTCCATAGAAATTCTTCCCAACGCCGGTGGCACAACGGCAGGCATCCTCAGTGTATTACATGAAATATTACGCCCCCACATGTATTTCCCAAGAACGGGGAAACTTGCTTGTCGAGTTTTAAATTTTCAACTTTAGATCTGGGAGTGTTTCAGATGAGAATCGCCTCCGTTAGAATTCCTCTTCTACTCGTGAAGATTCGCCAATGACATTGCGCCGTTCCGAGATACTCATAAATTGTTACCTTTACTTCCGTAGCAACAATTTTCAAAGAATATAGTCTGGAGGAACGTGCTTGCCGTCATATGGTATTTATTTACAGGGAGGTAGATTTCGTAGAAATGACAAATTGTTACGACTGGGAACATGTATTACAACGAATTTACGTAATGGCTTCCATAAATGTAAAAAATGTATTATTCTTTGATATATTATTACATTATTTCCATGTTTGTTCAGTACTTTTCATTTATCTTCTTCTAACCAAAATTTTCTTTTTACACCTAATGGGTAAGAATATTTATTCATAAGACCAGAGCAATTGCTGTATTGCTTTTACACATACTAAGACATAACTTTTCAATGCTTTCAGAGGGGAATAAACGATAATTCATTTCATAATGATTTATTCCAAGCAATTTGCTTCTTTCGCGAAAAGTACGAATAATCATAGTCATTCCGAAGACGAGACAGTCTCGCTACTGATGTGACGAACGTATTATTTGCCTGACGCAGGATTAGACATTCTAACTCAATTTTTGTCGTCATGTCACAATATTTGAAGAAACGTAATTCAGAAAGAATCTGTAAAAATATGTTTAACAACTCAATTCTTTTCCTTTCTATGTTCGTCCGCTTTTGTACATTTTTCAAATGTAAAATTCGTAATCAATATTTCGTCTTACCAGTTTTCTTTTACTAATACTTTATGTTGTCATTTTATCTTACTAATACTAACCATTATTGCATACATGTATTTCTACACCGTGAAGAATGAATATATTTCGCAAGATTGAAAATTAATTCAATTCATGACATTTTAAAATATTTCTACATATAAACCCTTCAACGCACACAGTAAATGCTACCAGCATTAATGACAATGATAAAATCTTACATTATACCTATCCTATCCATTTCAGTATAATCGTTAAAAAAACTGAAATTCAATTAGATAAACGAATTAATTGATAAATAATTTCCTCATAAATAATACAAAAACACTCGAAATTCAGGAACACAAATGAACAACTGTGCCCGAATCGGAAAGTTTCCGTTTTTCTGGAGGTCCTAGGAAACAACTGGATGTACCCTGGCATGGCTGATCGTTCCGTAAATAAACCATTGTGAATACGAAAGTCGATTTGTTGTTGTCAGGAAAATAGCACAAAGAAATCGTCTGAAAACTGCTGTTGGTAAAAATTGAAATTTTGAATGAGAATAAGAATACAATAACAATTTATTGAAAGAAGTAAAGATAACTACGGATTGAACATAATTTAAATGAATGTGACTTGTATTTTGTTTTGAAGAAAATTATTTTTTTGTGAATGTCACCAGTCTTTTCATTTACAATGTATATTAAAATTATGTATAACACCCCATTAAAAACGCTGTATCTTATAGGTGTGTGCTCTGTTAACAAGTTAAAAATGCGGGCCATTCCCCCGACCCATACAAGAACCACAACCTCTACGTCTTGGAAGTAAAAGCTGTTATATGGTCTCTGTACAGGGAAACCCACCGATTCAGTGATTCAATTAAACCTTCAATAACTCATCGCTTAAGACAAAGACACGACAAAAAATAACAGTAAATGCCACAAGACAATCGATGCAATAAGGGCGGAGAAAGAAAGTTTCGGCGAGCTATAGGTGCTTTCTAGTCGTAAGCGAAACGATAAATCTCTTCCCTTACCCGCCCACAAAAAGTCGCTCCAGAATAGGGTACTCTGTATATGGCGACCTATCATGACCTTACCATGCACTTGGTTCCCCAGCCATATAACACACTCTCCGCGAGTTGCACGAACGCTGTTCACAAAAAAGTTCATTAAAGAAATGCGCTAGTGGTCGAAGAGAAGGCGGGTTTTCAAGACAACACAACGCGAAATTTATGACCCACATGCTCTTTGAATGGGCTCTTCGTAAGACAGGAAGCCCATTTGGAAAGGTTGTGGCGTTCCAAAGGCACAAAGCGGATCTTCCAAAACATTGTGAGAAGAAAAGATCGACGTAAAATGCTTTTTTAATAACGAAGTGTGTCCATTTCAACTTTTTGATTTAGAGAATTTCCACGAAGATACATATTCAGTTGACACTTTTGTCAACTGTTACAAGTAATTATTTTGACGTGGATTTTAAAATATATTAAATTTAGATGAAAAGTAAATTTTAATATTGCAACATGTTCACCCTGGTAATGCAGAAAATACTTCACTTCAAATAGAGCGTTAAATTTATAACCGAATATGTGACTAGTTCATGGCAATTGTCGTTGCAGTGTCGTTAGTTAAAACACATATCGTTAGTTCAGAAGATTTGATCGGATTACATTTACAATATCATTTGATACATGCTCTCAATCTTATAGTAATATCAGCGTTTTATCTGCTTAAGAGATACTTATTGGTGTATTAACTAAGAGTATTATAAAATATGAGAAATATACTTATGTAGTTAGTTCCATCCTAGAATGCCAGGGTGTTTATTGTATCTATCTCTAGTAAAGAATTCATACGTTACGTTATTCAGGCTATTCAAATTTGCTAGTATCTTATGATGCTTGATTACCAAACTTTGTTTATAAAATCATTTCGATCCCAACTTTTGTCAATCTGTAAAGGTATCAGTAGAATGTATAAAAATTGGAGATACAGCTCTAAAAAGTGCCATAGTGAATTAAATACCAAAATAGAAAAGTCTACGGAGATCTCAAGGCTCACGAAGTGGCGTCAGAGTTAAGTCCCTGATCGATTTTCCAAGAGAATACCATGAATGTTTTGCACTCTATGAATATGAAGTGAAAGGAGTGAAGAAACTAAGAATTCTGCAAACTAGGGAAGTGTAGAGGAGAAATAATCATATAACAAACTTAAGACTGGTCATCAAATTTGGCACTGATGAAAGGGAAGCATTTGAAAGACAAAATTAATGCTTTAAAGAAATTTCCACGTTTTGCCAAGGTAACAACTTTATTTGCGTCAAAACATGTTTTCGACGGCATGGCCGTCATCATCAGTAAATCTGGTGTAGGAAATTTCTGACGGGAAAATGGAAAATGGCATTTGCAAATGGTAACTATGACTTACCTCCTTCATATTTGAAAATTAATGCTCCAAATTGTCTTACCAATTAGATCAACTAAGACCGAAAAGAAAAAGGATCTACAGGCTATGATTCCTTATTTGTTTAAGAAAGAACAAAGAGAATTAAAGGCCATTCTGTAAAGAATGTGTGGAACATATTATGAAAATGAGATTGGAATTAGCACCTTTCACAAATTATATTTTTTCCGCTTTAATTTTATAGATATCATGAAACTTTCATTTTGTATGACAAAGAGTTACCATTTGTTCCTTCTCTTAAGTTTGAAGAACAAAGGAGTAAAAATGTTTCACATAAATAGTATTTTTACAATAACTTTGTGTTCACAAATATGGCACTTTGCACCCTTCTGCTGATAAGTGTCCAATGGCGACGAACCGCGAATCAAACCTGAGCTCTCCTAAGCAGAAAATATAACGATAATAGTAACCCTTCTACATTTTCCTATGAAGTCGAAGTATCTACACTAGATTCCGCGTCAAACATTACGTCACCTGAACAGTAGCGAGGACGGGTGGAAACAACTGAAAGGGGACCCGTAGGGAACAGATGAAAGACGGCTTTGTGTGTCGCTCCTCGCCGGCAGGGGCGATGGCGGCGACGCTTCGTCGTGGGGGCGTATGTGTGCGTATGTGTAGGCGCGGCGACACTTGCCGTATGTACAGTGCAGCCGCTGCTATACCTCCGCACCTGCTCGACGTTCCCACGGAATCCGAACGCGCGCTATCGATGCTGTTTGCGTGTGTCCTTAGCCCAGATAGAGGGTGCGCGGTACCGCCCTCACGTCACTCTGCATCGCACTCCATCTTCGTCACGATACCATCGCCGCCCCCGCGGACGCCAATATTCCATCGCATCTGGCTTAAGAACATGTCGAGAGAGACATGTCAAATGGCGTAAGGGATCAATACTAATAAAAGTAAGTTCAAGGTATTATCTGTATCATTTGATCTAAAATTTATTAAGACTCTTGTTAAGGATTTTTGCACGTACTGTGCAATGCATTTTTATAATTAATGGAAGAAAAAACGAAAATAAAATAAAAGCTCGGTTATATTTGCTGAAGTTTTATCAAGCTTACTGACATACCCAGTAGAGATTAGTGGTGACGCATAAGTCAGAAATCTGACAATCCATTCAAAGTATTATGCACGTGACGTAACCATAGCAACGCGTAGAAAAAGCTATTAAAATATTATTTTCATTCACATAACCTAAAAATTATTTGAAAATCACAGAAAGCTTAGGTCTTATCTGCAGGAATCGTTCACTTTCCTTACACAATGCGTTTTATCCTTCGACCTGGAATTTGAATTTACTCGTAATTATGTATATTTGAATACAATCATATCGAAATGATATAGAGTTGACTTAGAGTTAATATAAAATTCAACGTGAGTCATATTTTGAATATTCTTACGAAATAAAACGTAGTTTTCAAAATGTGGACAAACCTGATTCCCTATAAGCGGTATGTCGTATCTGAAAGTGTAGAAAAATAAACTTTACATATAACTCTGCAATTTTCCTGAGAAAGGCCTTCATTGGAAAATTATTCCAAAATGTGTTTTTAGAACAAACTAATTTCAATTAAATTTTCTTGAAGCGGATAGTCGAGTAAATACTATTGTTATATATTTCACAATACACATTTTCGTTCATTAAAGCACTTGGTTCATTAAGTTCACCATGTTCCTTTAGCTTTACTACATTCCAAAATGTTCAGCAGCTCCATACTTTTAATTTCATAACTTTCTTTCTCCATTTTATACAGCCGATCTTTACCTATTATTATTTTCCAGCTTGGTAAATTAATACCTTAGACATGTTTGTACATTAACATCTTGGACTTGTTTTTAACTTTTTTTTTCTTATTCAAATTTAACCCAGTTTTAGGAAAAGAAAAAATTCAATCGAAATACAGTTTACTCGTACAAAAGAATTGGAGTCGTACTTCTTGAAAATTGTCGGATTGAACCAATGAAACTGAAAGTTCTCCAGAACGTTTAGTCTTAGGGTGAAGAGATCTGAGATAAAACAGCCAAACATATTTTCTAATAGTAAGAATAGAGAATTAAGAAATTTGTCTTCTGGGTTGACTTATTCCGTGTACAAGGATGTGTCCCAGATCTGTTTTACGGTGTCACTCCGGATTTGTAACGATGTACAGTTTCAGAGGCAAACAAGTGGTACAGCGATCAACACCCCTTTGATTAGTTCAAGATCTCGGTTTCGATTTCCGAATAGCTTCCATTTTCATCTCGCTGTGGTTAACGAAGAAAACCTTGAAGTCGCATCTAGGCATTTTTTCGTCCTCATCTTTGTAATTCCGTGGAAAACCGATGGAACGTAACAGCACGACAAAAAAATACTCTGACAAAAGCGACTTTCTTCTCTCTTTGACATTTACCCTGTTGATATAGGTGAGGTGTTATATTATTTCTATTTATTGTGGATCAAATTATTTCTATTTATTTGAAAACATTTCTTACTATAAGGATTACATTTCTTACTGTAAGGATGACTGAAATTTACAGAAATCTAAGTATCCTCGACTTTGGTGGGTGTCTAACCCCCACTCTTCTGCATGTGGGATCATGACCTCGCCACTTAACCGTCGGGTCAGCAACACTTTTTTCCCTCATACTGACAAATTAATTTTTCACAGGTTCTCCAAAATACTAAGCATGAAATAAAATTTTAAATGTTATATCCTTGTTTGACCTGGCCTCTCATATCTAACAAATGTGACCAACGTAACCTCTTCCCCGTCCTCCTACTTGTTTCACAACAAGCATTTGTTTGTAAAAAGCTGCGTTTGTCTATGTCTGAACATCTGTCCCTTCACTCCTTGCGTAGTGACGAGGAAGACCACCATCTGTTTGTTTTCTCCTACCACTCTCTTCCTCTTCCTCCTCCTTTCCTCCATCCCCGCATTCTCCTCCTCCTCCTCCTCCTTCTTCCCAGCACCCACACCCCGGACTCATACGAGATACCGACGGACACAAGAGGGGACCAGAGAATAGTCGTAGAGTTTGCATGCAGATAAGTGGTGCATGTGTGTTGTATTGAGTACGCACTTTTCCCACTCCCACGGAGTGAATTCAACAGGTACTCCTTTCGTACACAGATAAAGTCCTTCGCAATTGGTTATGACGGATGTGGAAGCACTGTTTCTGACTAAGCAAATGTGGAATATCAGTATTTGAATTCGATATCTTCTACTATGTAGGTACTATGATTGTTTTGACTCACAACAAACCAGTGGAGAAATACTGTACATTTCAAAAATATATACAAATATAATAAATTAAATAAAAAAATATCTTTCGTAGGCGCTTTTGAAGAAAAGAATTTCGTTTTTGTTTTAATGACTTCATCGGATTATTAGCGGAGTTTGGACCGAAAACCTTCAAAGATACTCAAAACTGATCCACCGCTTGTTAACTTCAATGAACTATTGACGTTTCCCTAGTTACCTAAAAGACTTAATAAAATCCATTTCAATATTGAAAGAATTATGTTACAAAAAATTTATACCATGCATAAAAAGGCTTAATAATAATTTGACATTTTTTCACACTAAATGCGTGACCTGAAAGTTGATTTTTAAGGGTCTTTGGTATGAAACATTCATTGAGTTTTTTTGTGAAAAATAGTGACTAAGGATTCAATATAATAATAATAATAACAATAATAATAATAATAATTAGTATTACACTGAACGAGTACCTTTGTTACCATAATTTCAGCAACTGGAGTCATTTTCAAAACACTGAAAGGGCATCTTGCAAGTTTGCCATTGTCTAGAAATGCACTGTCAGAAATACAGAATTTCGTTATATTTCAAACATGCCACCTAAAAAGGAAATTTCTTAGTCTCGACTAAGACCAAACTTTATTTCCGGCTTGGCGTATAAGCCCGCCCCAACTACCTGTTTGAAAAGAGAAAATACAATTGCACAATAAGAACACCAACAATAACAATAATATGAAATCTGGTTTGGAAAAGTGCAGAATGTTTAGTAGTCGTAAAGGTAAAGATTTAGTAAACCCTTCAGGGAGTTGATACAGTGCAGAGTAAAATTGGGCTAATGACAGAATTTGAGTTTTACAAGTATGTAGGAATAAAGCAATCAAAAATGATAACACATACTGAAATCAAGAGAACTCTTACATCGGAATTTACCATCAGACAGGAGAGAATCTGTAGAACAGAGTTAAATAGTAATAATTTGATAAAGGCCATAAACACATATGTAATATCAATTTTAACTTATTCATTTGGGATAATATATTGGTCGACCACTGATTTGGAAAATATGCAGAGAAAATTGCGGGTAAAATCGACGAACCATCGGAAACACCACGCAAAATCAAGTAATTTGAGAATGACACTTCCAAGAGATGAAGGCGGAAGAGGAATTGTAGATATATAAAAAACCTACACGACAGACAGATCGCTCAACTTCGTTCTTATTTTCATGAACGGATGTAGGAATCTTCACTACACGCCAGCATTTGCAGCTCAGACAACAATTACACTCCATTAAACCTATTAGAAGCTAGAAACTTAGACAGTGAAAAAATTTCAACAGAAGCAGACAAAATTTTGGAATGGAAGAGCATGGCACTGCACGGAAGACACCCGCATGACCAGAGCAACCCCAATGTCGCCAAGAAAGCGTTGAACGCATGGCTCAGACGAGGAAACAGAGGGGTTTGTTATGGCCATCCAGGATCAGGTTATTCCCACTAGGAATTATAAGAAATATATTATGCAGGATTCCCATAAGGAAAATGATAAGTGCAGGAAATGTGGAACTGCTTCTGAAACAATTCAACATATAACCGGAGCTTGTAACATGTTGGCATAAACAGATTATTTACATCGCCATAACCAGGTGGCTAACATAATTCACCAAGCATTAGATTTAAAGTATTGTCTTATAGAAAATAGCACACCTTATTACAAATATGAGCCGGCTGATGTTTTAGAATCAACAAACTTCAAATTATATTATGACAGGTCAATAATCACGGACCGTACGTAGTGCTAAAAGATCAAGTAACAAAGACAACCTATTTGATACACATAGCTGTGCCAAACGCTCACAATCTTCAGAAAACAATTCAGGAAAAATATCAGAAATACAGTATCTTTAAGGCTGAAATACAAAGAATATGGAACATGGAGAGAGTTTACATAGTACCGGTAGTAATGTCCTCTACAGGAGTCATCCCTATCTCCCTCCACTATAGTATTATCATGTTAAAATTGCGTAAGACCATTTATGTACAACTTCAGAAAGCTGTTTTGCTCAACACATCAAGAATAGGCAGAAAATGTTTGGATCATCCAGATTGAGTGTGCTTGGTGTAGCCCGTACCTCACTACGACCAGCGGAAAAAGCTGAGATCCTAAACGGAATAAAACAAAAATAATAACGATTATGATGACAGGTAGGCATCTCGCGAAGCATACCTATATCACTACTGTCCATATGCCTATATACGCCTTCAAGATTCGACATGCGGTCAATTGCTGGCTCATGCTTATTATTATAACACATTTACGTTCTTTATCGCATGTAAAACGTTCTAGCAAACAAATGATCTTGACAAAGTCGACAAGTGACTGAACGAGTACCTTAGTCGCCATACGAAAGAAGCTCGAATACCTAGATTTAGTGGATTATTTGTCTCAGAAGATTGATGAGCAAAACAACGTTTTTAATCAATTCCAGCTACGCCTGAGGTCTCAACTTTCTAATAACATGTTATGAATTCTAACAAGCATTAGCATGCTCATTATCATCCTCCGTATTTCGTCTACAAAAAATTCCTCGAACAAAAATTCATCTAGAAGTGTTATTTGTATATACATCTTTGAAACATTTAACTGATTATGAGCGGGATGTCAGTGGTAATCACTATCATTGGTTTTCGAGATGAGACACAATATTATTGCAGGACTTTAATTCCATCTTCAAGATTTGAGCTTCTCAAAACATCGCCCCAGGCATAAGAGTGCTGGCGATTCTCGAAAATATGGTTATCTTGAGACACAGTTGGTTCCCATATTTTGTCCACATATTACGATATTGGTAGGTCTTATTGCATCTTGAACATTGTGTTGGCTGTCTCCACCTACCTTTTTCCCTTAATCTGCCGTTAGAGAATCACCGATCTCTCAAGTCTTTAAAAGCGCTGGATTCTGTTGTGCTGACTGACCCGTGACACATCCCCCTCGATGGAATTGTGGCCCGCGAACACGGTCACAACGAACAGTAATATTCCCTACAGCAGGGCTGTTCATGCTAGCGCTCCACGGAGTCGCTATGGTTTGCTCTGGCTCGCAGTCCAGAACGCGAGAAATACGGGTCTGACGTCACACAGAGGGCGAATCCCATGCATTCGTTACCGAGTAAGTCATTGGATTTATACACTCTGTCACGTTTCTGACATTGAAATAAATAAAAGTAAATGCTATTTTCATATAATACCTCTTAGAAAAAACAACTCTAATTCTCCAATAATTTAAATACTGAGAATAATACAATTAAAGTATTATACTTAAATTCACAAAACAGTGAATTTTTTATAACTGGTATCTTATAACTGAAAAAATAGATTTGGCAGTTAAAGTTAGAGAATCAAACATATCCACAAAGTTTATTATAAAAACAAGATAATAAATATTTTAGCTGTTTTTCCTTCATTTCTTCATGTTTTCTCTTACTAGGCCTTGATTATGCAGTTCATATGATTGATTGTGACTTAAGTTTCTGAACACATTTTAAATTATAATCGGATAATACACATCTAAGTTTAGTTTCACACATCTTTATGAGTGAAAAAAATCGCTCACAATTATATGTTGAACCAATCAATCTGAGAATCTGACCATTATATCGGTGAAGTTTGGTAAACGCATTTTCAGAAAACGTTTAAGCAATTTGCAAAAATTATTTCTCATTTCGAATATGTCGTTTTACTTAGTATCGCACTGCAAGACTATTATTTACACATGGAGTTCATGGGTTACGGAAACAATATCGACAGTTTCAAAAACCTTTAAATCTTCTTCCAGTCACGACACATCTTGCAACCTGGAATCAAATTCTGTGCATATCCAAGACCCAATTGCTATTGATAGCAAGACGATACCGCTACGGCTGACGACTTTGCAGCAATGCTCTTCCGTGCGCTACAGCTGTTTGCCCTGTCACTCCTCGGAGCTACTTGCTCCCGATTAAACGGTCCTGAGCAACAGACGTCTAACAGTGCTATTTCAACAATTTTTATACCACGGGTATTTGTGAACATTTCATTTTCCTACCCTTTTGATTAATCCGAGAGAACTAAACAAAAGTGGAAAAAATATTGCATCACGATATGAAGCGAATGAAAAGGCATTGTTATGTTTAACTATTCTTTTATAATATTCATACAAACATATGTATTTAATTGCCACTTATATCATTACTCGTCATTTTTTCCAGTTCTGTTATTTTATGAGATTTTTGCTTAGACTATAACATGAAACTATTTAAAATAGGTTATTGTTTCCTTTTTTAACTTTGTTATTATATGTACTCCTTTGTGACCGTCCTTTCGTCTATCCCTCCAGTAATAACGCAATCCCTAAGATTCATCTATTTTTTGTAATTTACATTATAATGTAGCAAGGTTCATGTCTTATGATGATAGTAAAGGAATAGAAGGATGAGATGCTGGGTTGCTGAGGGACGTAATATACCAAATATTGTATGAGGTGATAATAACCACATCCGAAAACTTCAACCAAATCAACTCAGCGCGGGATCGAACCAGCTCTCTCTTCAGTGCACAGGGTACCGATGGCATTATCACTGTCAGTAATTGATAAGAGCTCTCACAAAAAATGTTTTATCCAATTTCAAGTGACGCGTCCACTGCGTCACAGACTACCTCAAACCATCAAAACAGAAAATAGACGGAACTCCTCCCACCTTCACACTGATAAGAATCCGGAACCTGCGATACCCTCTCTCATCGAAACAGTTACTCTTTTGACAGCTTTATGTACATTATAGTACCGTATACATCATCCTATCAAATATACATTTAACATTTACCTTCCTTATCTCTACGCGTTTCAGGAAGACCGGTCCCATAAACTGCATACCGAAAGAGCCCATACGAAGTCGTCCTCCGGGGACTGATGGCAGCGTGTTTGTGTTGGACAGGTGTCATACGCCACGGAACTTCTTCGAGTGAAGGAGAGGACATGACAGACACTTTGGAACATCTCCTCCAGGAACTGGACAGTTGCTTTGCTATATCTCCTCCAGGAACTGGACATTCGCTTTGCTGCATCTACTCCTCGTGCAAGATAGCGTTCGCGGTACAATTGTGATCGCTTTGCAAAACTGAGTTTTGACATAAGACAGACTGAGCATCATTCTCGCAATACACTTCGCTTTAAAGCAACCCCTAACTATTGATATAGACTATGGAGACGTCTTCACGTCAACAAAGGGGGATCTTCTTTTTGTAGAAGGGTAACCGGTATGTAGTATTATGCGAGATAAGACCTCGAAGCTCACATTGAGCGTGTGTTGTCATAGTTCAGAGACGGACAGACGACGTAAATAAAATGTTTGTACATAATAAATTATACTAGTCGAAGTTCCTCGTAACTGAACCATAATTTAATTACAGTTCATATTATGCAGACAATACGGATAAAATTATAGAATACATGAATTACATGAAAAATATTTAGCTCTCATCAATGAAATAAATAATTGCGAACTTATAGTTAAATACAAGTAAATAAATAAATGTATATTAAAAAATTAGTATGACCACATGGAGGACAATAAACTAAATCTCTCCTGAAGCAAGCAAGAGGTTGATCAAGAGCCGCAAGGTAGAGGCATATTGAACAGGTCACCCCACTTCTAAGATAAGAATAAAATATAGTTAGCTACTTATCATAAAATCAACACAACACTTTTTCTCTAAAATTAAAATTATTAGAAATATTTATATTTCAAATATTTAAATTTCATCAATACTCGTGGGCTATTCCTCAGTCAAAATCATTGATGAAGTAGACAAAATAACTTGAAAAATATTTTAATTTCGAAGAAGAAAATAAGACAATCTTCTTGAATATGTTTATAGACGATATAGGTCTTACATAATCAACACACAAGAACTTGAAAAATAATGACTCCTTTTTTCAGTAGTAAAATTTAAAATAATACTTTTTCTCCCAGTTTTCTTTTCTTAATTTATAAAAGTAAACTTCCCTCCATATATCTGGATATCTATTGTTAGTAAAAATAATCTTACTAATTATGACATTTAGTTTTCTTAATTTATTCATATATTTTTTGAACATTTTTCGGTTTTGCACAATTTATTTTCTTTGAAATATTGATTGTAAATTGTTTAAGGTAATAATGTAGATTTATCACAGATGTAAAATATAATTGTGTTGGTACCTTCGTGTTAATCTCGTCGTGGGTGACCAAAATCGGCAAAAGAGACCAAGAAATTAATTTACTAAAATTAGATTAGTGAAACGGTTTAGACTTTAAATAATTCTTTACGAATCGTTATGGAAGTGAACTGCGCTGCAACTCATCAAATATGCAAAAAACACAACAAATGTACAGACACAGTGATAACCGTCTAGTAATAATTATATAGATATGTATTTAGAAATAAATAATACAAAAGAAGAAATTACGATAAAAATGCATTACTATCAGAAGTCCTTAAATTAAAGAACTTTTGGAAAATTCGTCCGAAAATTTCAGAATACATATAAATGGAGAAAATATATGTGTTACTGATATAATGTATTTATTTTCGCACATTTGTGAATTGTATTTGAGAATGAGGATCAAAAATGCAAATATTTTCTGCTATTTACATCAAAGTTTCCCCTAATAGTTCACGAATGTACAAAAGGATAAGACTTGATAAGAGTCCGTCACCGTAAGATCAGTTGAACAAATAACCTGAGGGGAGCAGCACAGTCTGCAATCCTTCTGACGGGAGAAGCATCGGCTCAAAGCACAAGGAAGCAAGTTTGCATTCGCTGCTATTGAGTGCTTATCAAGCGGTGATAACAAGTGACGGTGCTCTCTCAACCAACGTCTGCCGCCTTGGACGCTTGCTTGCCTCAGTTCCAACCTATCTGCTGCCGGAAACTCTGGGAAGGACCCTCCGGACATGTCGCTCTCCCACGCCACAATCGCTTGCCTCTCCCCCTCTCCCCCCACTCTTCTCCTCTTAGTTTACTCTCCCTGTTGGATTTCGTCATTGCTCTAAACAGAAGACTGTCAACATTAGAGAAGGCCTTGGCAATCGTGTTCACAGGGATTGGGGATAAGTTAGATATCTGTACGATCCACGCTGAATCATTATGTTCTACGTGGGGATGTCGTATGAATTTGAAACTTCATATTTACTTGATTTCTAGAAAAAGAAATTAAAAACTTGGTCTCGAGAAAATAATCCACCAAAGTTTCTTAATAAACTCTTTCTTCAGTTTTTTTTCTTTTGATTTCAAACAGTTTGGAATCATCCAATGCCTCTTCTGGATAGAAGTGTTATGAATAAAAGATGTTGGGGTATGTTCGAATATTGCATCAACAGAACATTTCCTTGTCTCTCCAAGAAACATTTTAAGAGAAAAATATATCCCCGGACATTAAGAACATACACGAGAAAAAAAACTCATATAAGCATTATAAGTATTTGTAGTGTCCTGCCTGTTCACTTCATGAACAGTCACTATGACTCGATTGAACAGCGATACGTATGTAATACACTTGCTTCCTAATTAATTTTGAACATAATATATTACCTTACATTTTGGTTGTACCAAATGTTATAACACTGATAAACATGAGTATGATAAAAAATTTGATGTAATAATTGCTTTGTCAGTGCAACTTTCTCTTTTACGGGCAGTGGTTGTCACACAGGTCATGTGATCACACTGATCGGGAATCCCTGCTCGGTTGGGCTGGGAGAGGTTTACATATGGGTTTTTCCCTCATCTACACCAGGAAATGACGGTATGGTACTTCCAAACCCACATTTACCTATCAGAATTATGCGATGCTGTGTGGCAGAGCAAATCAAAAATTAAGGCATAAAATGTATTTAGTGAATGACAATTATTGAGAGGAGGTCCAAGGATATTGAAACAAATTTATACGGCCAAAGTATGGACCTCCTCTCAATAATTATTATTTGCTATGCATCCTGGTCCAGGTTTTTGTCCTGTTTTTTCTTGGGGTAGAAGCGGAATTTTTTTATACAGGTTCTTTAGGTTCTGCCTCTGCCTACGAACCCTTGATCAGAATTGATGGGATGGTCCCTAGCTCGCTTCCGGAGAGTAAATTAGTGTATTGTCCTCCACATTTCATACGCAGTTTGTACTGTTTTTGACAATAAATTTATTATTATTATTATGTATAACGGGATCGAAAACTATGATTTAATAACATAATTTAAAAATTGAAACCGTTCATAATTTTTAAAAGATACTGATTTTCTAGAGATATTCAGATAACTTATTACCCTCTATATTCGAAATAGACAACAGGAGAGTATATTAATTTGAGCGAAGATCGTCCGCACGTAAACATCGTCTGACAATGTACTTTATTACCATAAACAGTTGTATAAACCACATCCACTCGTTTACGGAGATTGTATTGAAACGAACCGACATTGATGAAACAAGTGAAGAAACAGATATAATACAAAACGGACGACAGGTTGAGTGACTAAGATTGTATGTAACGGCAATAGTATGATCAACGAGCCCATACAACAAGCGACAACTGTAACGAGCAAACATACAAAGGTAACGAAGTCTTTGTAGATGTGACGGCATTGACAAAGGCGAAAGTCAACAATGTCGAAATTATTACATAAAATAATTCGGAGATAATAATAATTAGAAAATAGTTATTTAAATACATAGGATTCAGATAAACCAATTTTCTCTCCGAAAACAAGCAAGGTACCATCTCATCAATTGCGATCAACGGCCTTAAAGCAGATGCAGATTTAACATTTCAGCACACTCCTAAGATAACAATAAAAATAGTGAGCTACATGGAATAATCTCAACAGAATATCAACAATATTTAATATTTGGTATTTTATAAAACACAAAATGTTATATCACAAGTATGTATTATTGTCAAACTACAGATTATTCGTCAAATATCGTTACAAATCTTAAGTATTAAAATAACTCCAAATTCGAGATTGATTATTACAATAGACCATTGCCCATAGTCAAGATCCTAGAGAGCCTGTATATAAAATCCGCTTTTTCCCGAAGGAAAACCGGAGAAAAACCCTGGCCACGATTAACAGTAAAAATCTAGACCATTATCCATACAAAAAAACTAATTTGTTCTTTTGCAGCACCAATGAAGATGTAGAAACCTCTGGATACAGAACAGTGTGAAATTTTCTCGAGATCAATTCAACTTGACAAAATATGTTCAAGAAGTGACAAAATTCATTACAGTTCTGTGAAAGAAGGTAATGATAATAATATTCCTGTACAGCTAATCATAGAACTGACTACAGTGAAGGACTACAGTGATCGTTGTGAAAGAAAAATAATGAGGGAGGTAACTTAAAGACTACGTTAAAGACGAGGAGCCAATGTCAGTATTGTGAGATTACCGACATTTCCTCTCCTTGTTGACAGGAGACCGCTTTACTCGTGTCAGCAGAATTTCAGTGAGTTTAAGTTAGGATGCTGCCGCCAACATCAGCCGATTCGTGGAACCGGCAGTAATTGATATGCCAACTGTGACGGACAAAGGGCTTGATCTTGAACCTTTGGTCTGTCTGACACCGCCTAAAGTTAGTGTTTCACGGATTAGAGTAGCCATGGGTGGGTGCCGTGGAATGCCGTCTGGAATAGGTGGAGACACGCTAGAGCACCCCTCGTAGTACACATTTGACAACACAGTGCTTTTGCTCCGTTGGTCACATCTCGTTACTTTTCTTTCGCCGCGAAGACTATAGGAATCGCGATCTAGATACGGAGACCCGCAGGGGTACCACATAGGCTGAAACGCCAATCCCCCGAGGTGACACCCGCCCGCGCGAACCGAAGAGCGACGCTCTCACGGCCCCTACACGCCGCGCTTTTTGCGGCGATCGGACGTCGCCCCGACGACTAACGAGCCGCCTCCTCGCAGTAATGACGGAGCCTGCCCACAGCGGTATCGGAGGCAGCGTGGTGGATACAACGCCTCCGGGAAGAACAAGGTCGAATATTCGGGATCGTTCTCCCTCCCCTGATCCCTTTTTCTGGACACGACGAGTCTACACGCGGTCACACGCTGTCTCACGCGACGCCGTTCATCGCGGACAGTTCTTTCGAACATAAACACTAACAAATCCACTACAACAGGTACAGTAGCTACCATCTCTTTTCTGTCACTGCACGTTGCAAACTGTGTTTTAAATAAATAAATAATGTCAAAAGACAGTTGTAAACTGCGTGTGACCACGTTGGGGATAATGAACAAATTAACTCTCCGGAAACAAAGATCCCGTTTATTCCGATCAAGGGCCCAAGGGTAGTTGCGGATTTAATATAAATTATTTAATAAATACGTACCGTTATCCTTTTATTCTTCCAAAATTAATTTTAAGATTATTTTTTAAGGTCAGATCATATTTTAATGTTAGATTATACTTTAAGGCAGTACATTCTTCACGATTAATTTGCTTAAATCAGAAATTTTTCATTAAAAATACACATGCTGAAAAATGACTTTCACAAGAAATGATTAACTTTGAAGGAATCGAACTTAAATATGTCATCTTCGAACCACAATCCCGCTACACAAGTATCACGTATGTTATAATAATAATAATAATAATAATAATAATAATAATAATAACAATAATAATTTATTATTGTAACACATTGTCATTATTTATTATTAGAACATTATTATTATAACATTATTATTTTTATTATAACATATTGTATTAATAGTTATAATAATAACAATAATTAATATTATCATTATCATCATCACTATTCGCTTCCAGACCATACGCTGGCTGGGACACTCCGCAGGTGTAAATCTTTCAACTGTGGAGGAAGAGATGCAATAACTTCGCACATATGGAAATGACCACGAATTAAAAATCGAACCCGGGATGCCTTTCCTCCTAGAGAGCCCCTTGAAGACTTTAATAACGGAAAACTAGAAAAATCGACGGAATGGAGTACGAAAAATTCTTTTAGATGTTTGTAATTTATGAAAAATTTATTTCTTCCAATGACCCTTATAAAATGTTAGTATATTCGGAATGAAGTCCTCGCAGTTTGAATTTTTTACGGTGCTATTCTAATAAGTATTTTAATTCTACTGTATTACATTACGTTTCATATGAATTTGCGGTAATTACAAGTACACTGACAGAACGTACTTTCGAAGCGACCTGAGGAAGTAAATAAGAAAACGTGTCAACAAACGCTGCTGTATCTGAATATTTAGATTCTTGGAATATTTAAATAAAATTTAATAAGCATTTTCTAAGCCTTCCTGACAATGGACTAAATAGGTTCGTGAAAATTTAGATGAAAATAAAAAAATACAACGAGATCATTTGAAGTTTGAACGGTGGCAAAGGATATAGCAGGTACATTGTAGTTATTGTTAACACGGGAAGTACTTAATAAATGTCATAAATACAATTTTTTCATGGTTAGAAAAAAAAGTTGTTTTTTTTGTTTTCGTTTCTTTTTAAACATACTAATAACATCTGCTTTGAGAAGTTCACAGTTGTCCATAGGTTTGGTTCTTTTAAACGATTTATCATCATCTGCAAGTAGAAACTTCATTTCACTTCTTGACCAACATGTCACCCTGCCCCTATAGCATCCGCAAAACAGGGTCCTGTTCGCTCTTAACCTTTTCTGTGTTACACACAACGCAACTTGGCNCAGGGTCCTGTTCGCTCTTAACCTTTTCTGTGTTACACACAATGCAACTTGGCCGGACAGAGAGTGAACCGTCCCCTCCACGAGGAGGTATGCAACACCTAGCTCTTTCTCATTCTAATTCCATTGGAATGCCATTTGCGAAAGCCCAGTTGATGTTATGTACTCTTCAAGTAAGTTGTATTTCCATAAACAGCGATGTAATGAAATATGTTCAATCAATGATAATAATATATAAAAGAGCGAAGATGTAAGATGAGAACCTTGAGGAAGCCATAAGTAATCATTGAGAAGTCGACAAGTAATTTCTTTACCAACACAGTCAAAATCATTCGAATAATCTCTCATAAGCGACTAAATTGTTTTTTAACGCTGATTTAACGGATGTACCTTAAATAAACCCGCTTGTTTTGTTAGATATAAATTCCCAAATTAACACTAGTGAAGTCTAAGGTTCTCAAATTGATAAAATGTTTTACCTCTCGTGCGCCTTGTCAATTCACATCCTCCATTATTCCCACAGATCATAACTCTAATTCAATTCCACTCTCATCATATATACTTAGTTCCATTATCAAAATATACTGGAAAAAATATATGAGAGAATTCGATATTGCTTGTATATGTTTTGTACTATATAATGAATAAATTTCGTCGTTTTTATGAAATTGTGTGAACAATCAGGGTAAATAACGAAAGTTTTGGTTTTTTGCTTTACTGAGTTACAACGAGTTTATATATAGACTATAATGACACAACAGTCTGACATTTCATCGTTATAAAAATATCATGTTAATAAGAAATCGTACTTTCGAACGAAAATGCGGTAAATGATCTTTAATCGCATTCTTCTTGACTGTTAACATTTCCCAGAGCATTTGTCGTGAGTTAAAGACACATATCTTGAAACAACACGTGAACAAAAATAGTTTCACTTACGCGATATTTTTTACTTGTTCCTAACGTTTCGTCTTATTTAGAGGCTTTTAAAAGCATTTAAACTTATTTCAAGAAGCGTACATTCCTTGAAGGAAAATTGCCTAGAGTTATGCTTCTCGTAAGTCTATAAGGAGTGTTGGGTGGTAACGATGGAATTAAACCTCTTTCTCTAGAAAATAATCATTCAAGAATTATTTGTAAACGAGAAGAAGAAAATAAATTTACTAGTAAGTGGACAACACGAATTTTTACAATTATAAACGTGTTGAGAACAGAAGAAAAAAGTGAATTCAAGGAGAGCATTCCTGTCCACTTGTTAATACTTGAAGGTACTTACGTCCTTCTCAATTTAAATCGGTATTAACAAGGAAATAAATATAAAAGTATACCATTACGAAATTCTAATCATACCAGATATTGGTTAGTATTAATAAACAAGAACTGCTTTATGAACTGAAGCAACATAACCTAAAATGAAAACTTATTATACATGCTTCAAAGAAATATTGCAGTTTATGGGTATAAAGTCATGGTGTATGACATAAAAAGTTTTATGATCCCTAATTTTCCGTTTTGTTAAATAATGCTTGTGTTAAGTTCGAAGTTGACAGAATTGAGTCAAAGCAAAGTACTGTACTGTAAGTTAAAAGTGCATTGTGCGTTAAGTCAATCTCCATAATCTCAAAACACGTCTTGGACTCATCAGAACTTAAACACAGAGCACAGATTCCAATCCAATTTTCTTTTACATTGTATAAATCTAGTGTTATATAAAATATTTAAAATATGATTAAAATATGACATAATTCAGTGGATTATTCATTAACAAAATGAAACATGGTGTCAAAACAAAACATCGTTAATTTTCCGTTTTATGATTATGGCAGTTTCAAAAGTTCAGAGAACACTCATTAAATGAGAAAAGCCAAAGAGTTGGGAAGAAGGTACAGAATACTGTTTCTAAATAGTGAAGCATCAGCTTACTGCATCTGCTGTCACATTCTGTCGGTATCTGTGGGTATAAGTTTAAGTTTCAAGAGCACTTAAGAAAATTTTTTGGATATTTTATCTCTCAACTTCCGAGTACCTATTCGTGGAAGAGTGTTTGCAACGTCAACAGTCAGATGAAAGTTGCGACGAACTGGGGCTCGAACCAGGGACCTACTGCAGGATATGATATGCGTAGATATTTTACGTTTTTTAAAATGAAGTTTATCAAAATAAATAAATCAGAAAAAGAATTAGACTTGGATAACTTAGTATATTGTTCTCACGAATATCTATTCACTGAATTGGCGGAGAGATTATGATCAAACAGAAATGAACATAATCAGTTAAAGGTCCAGTACTTTTAAAATTACACTAAATTAAAGTCCTGGTATTACGATGGTCACAATGAGATGCACCCGTATCTTGCGATAACGGTACTTTCACAAGTTCAGAGAACACGCTTTAAATGAGAAAAATTAAAACATTGTAAAGAACAGGCAACGTGCTATGTATAAACGGCGATGTTGATGGTTTCAAAATCTTGTATTAGAATTACAAATATTAAGCAATTTTGATTCTCAGTACTAATGGAAAATGATAGAAGATAGCGCAAATTTATGGGAGCTATTCTTCTTCAATCAATCCAGTCTTACAAAAAAAAACTTAAAGTTATTTCAGTCTTATAAGAAATTTTCCGATATAAACAAGTTGAAGCAATCAATTTTTAAAGAGTAATTTGAACGTATTCAAAAGTTTTACTTCTATAAAAGGTGGTTATATGAAGATTTATGAGCACATATAACCTGTACTTCAGCTTCCAGTTCAAAACGTGGAGTGTAATTTAACTTAAGATGTATTTTGAAAAGACAAATTATTTATTAGCGACAATATTGAGTAAAAATACTCTACTTATCACCACGCTTAAGTGTATAATTTATAAATTATTTTGTCTCCTTACGTGTATTATTGTTGAAATAACAATAACAACTAAAAAAATTAAGATATAATATCATTTTATACTAAATATTTAAATTGCTATAAGGAACTTGATAGATGACTACGAAAGTGCTACTCATTATATATTATTACCTGAACACCTAGAACATATAAGTATAGAGAATCACTCTCTCTTCCGCTATTATTTATCATCTTCGATACGAATCAAAAAATAGACAGTGATTCCCACACTCACTTACGTAGCATTAGCAACAAAACTTGAGCAGAATTCCAAACAAGCAATTAAACTCCATGCTTACGTTTTCTGTTCCAGCATTCACGTCGTCGCCAAAGGAAACGACCGGACTGCATTCTAACGCCGTCTCCAGAAATATATTGAACATTTACCACTCCAAGTATGAAGTTATAAAACTGAGGTATGAGAATAAAAATACAGCTTCGTTTCTCTAATGTAAAATGTGATCAGAGACATATACCCTCTGGAGTATTGCGACAAAGAATATAGTATATGTGAACTCGGAAAATGTTATGGGAATTACGAATTAAGGTGTGAAATTACGAGGGAAGGAGAAGACTCGGTATGAATAGTAGTATAGGAGTAGTAAGTAATTTCATGTAACAATGATACAGTTATAAAAAGGAATAATTTATTGTAATTAATTATATTTCATTATCTAATGAGTAGTCTGAACATGTGAGAAAATCTAACACAAGAGCTCATGCTCGAAAAAGGCCGAAGTGGATAACCTATGATTGCTTAACTTCAACCGAATATATAACAATTTATGCTACATTTTTCTTAAAAATAGCTCAATGCAAAAAAAACTAAAAAATGTTCCTAATGGGTTTGACTAATTTGTTTACTTAAAAAACACGCTTTTATTTAACACCTGAACGAGCGTTGTATAAATAAACCGATTAGTTTTTGGATTAACCGAGTTCACAATTTGAACGGACTGAAACTAATCATACCCGAAACTGTGCGCGCGATTTCGGTCGGTTATTTGTCCGCCCCTAATACGTGCTAAACAGTTTTAATGAGACTGCGTGCACTTTCAGGGTTTGACATGAGATGCGTCCACCAAGGACATCACTACTAGCCAGTGAAATGGATGATATTGATATTGAAAATTGGAACCAACTAGTAAAAAAGGGGCAAAGATAATTTTTTTTTTTCAGAGTGAATTTCGGAGACGTAGATATTGACTAATTAGAGGTATTATGTATTATTTACTAATACTACAAAAGATACGTCAAATTGATAAAAATATCGGAGGAATAATACGGAAAAAAGGATTGCATGTGGATGAATAAATGAATGAATAAACTTTATCGTTAAAAAAGCAGTTGCTAACTGAGTATGACTAGTCGGGGGATAATAAACTAAAAATTACCCTCCGGAAACAAGGGAGGGATCATCCCATCAATTCCGATCAAGGGTCCAATGTCAGTGGCGGATTTAATATTTACCGAAGAAATTATTTCATAAGAACTTACAGTTATCCATTTATTATTCCAAAATGAATTGATTTTAGATAATATCTACTAAAATCAAAATTAAAATAAAAGTATTAATGGTATTCCCGCCCATGGATAATCTACGCCACTATCAGAAAGAAAACCTGAGAAAAACCCGTGCCAGGATGGGGCTACAGAGATTATGTACATTACAGTGTCAAGGTAGCGTACAATAAGAAATAAACTACATATTATAAATAAAAAGAATTAAAAACAACATGCATGAAAAAAGGAATTTAATCAGTATCAAGAGTACTATAGAAATAGTGAGATTAAGTATAAGAGAGATTAACATAAATTAAATCATCCGAAGTCATATATGGAAGTCATAGACTTATTGGTAAATTGAAACCCTCACTAATTTCTTTTATAAAAAATCAGCAAATTCTTGCATGTTAATAGAACAATAAGCAAAGTATCTAGATTCAATGTCATCATAACTGATCTTTTTGACAAATTCGCACCGTGGATAACGTCTAAAGTGACCCGTTCTGTAGCTCTTTGGCTAAGTAATGAACTAAGATGTTTAATGAAAAAGTGTGATTCTGCCCACCGAGTATAAAAAGCTCCGTAACTCGGTAAAACAAATCCGAAATGCTAAAAAAAATATTTTTTGGATCTTTTAATTCAAATTCATCTTCAAAAGAAGTTTGGAATACTTTGAAAAACTTAGGCATAAGAAAGGAGATGCCGACCCAAATAGTCGTCAACGTTCCGCTAAATGACCAAAATAAATATTTCACAACTGTCGCAAAACCAATTGATCCCACCATTAAATTAGAAGTTTTACAGACTCTAGCACCCCAAGGGCCGATTACAGAAGATACATTTTATTTTGATAGTGTAAGTCATCGTGAAGTAGCTAATATTGTCTAAACACTTAAATTTCATTCAAATGGTTCAGATAATATTACTGCAAAACAGTTAAAAATAGTTTTGGACTTTGCTCTCCCAGTCCTCACTCACATAATACATTTTTCATTAATGTCCGGGACTTTTCCTCAGGCATGGATGATGGCACGTGTTTGCCCGCTCCCAAAATCGGACACAGCTCATTGCCCGAGTTATTATCGTCGTATTAGAATGTTACCAACATTATCAAATGTATTAGAAAAGATAGTACGTAAGCAAATATAATTTTTTTAAACTAAAAACAGCCTTTTTGACAATGTTCAATCAGGATTCAGAAATGGTAGGAGTACCAAAACCGCTCTTATAAAGGTAACGGAAGATATGAGAAATGCTCTAGATGATTCGTTTCCGTTCTCACTCTATTAGATTTTAGTAAAGCTTTTGATTCCGTAGATAATGATATACTGCTAGCGAAGTGCAGAAAATTGGGTTTCTCCGAATCCACCCTTTCCTGGGTAATGAAATATTTTGAAAATAGACATCAAATTATAGTAGTAGATGATAAAAAATCTTCATTATGTCCTGTTGCAAGAGGCGTCACACAGGGATCGGTATTGGGTCCCCTTTTCTTTTTAACCTGTGTAAATGACTTCCCTCAAGTATTATCAAATTGTATATATCAATTGTATACATATGATTTACAGACTCATGTGAACGGAAAATAAAGTGAGATTTCTTCTTTAATTTACCAAACAAATTGTAATTTGGCATCTGTATACAGTTGGTCAATGCAAAAAGGTCTTCTTTTAAATCCTTCAAAATCAAATGATGATACTTGGTTCTTCGAGAGCGCACAAAGTTCTGAAGAATACGGCTTTACAAAATGTTGTAATTGATAACAATATATAGTACCATAATCATAGCAAGTCAAAACTATCAGAGTAATTATGGACAATCTATAATAATAATAAAAAATTTATTGTCAAAAAAGCAGTACAAACTGCGCATAAGCACGTGGAGGACAATAAACTAATTTACTCTCCGGAAGAAAGCAAGGGACCATCCCATCAATTCCGACCAAGAGTCCTAAGGCAGAGGCGGATTAAAAAATTTCAACAAAAATTCCTAGATAAAATGAAAAGTTAGCTACGAGTTAAATTACTAATAGAATGTCAATATGTTTGTAAATTAACGCAAAAAAATACGTGTACAAATTATTATCGAACTATAGATTGTTCTGAGTATAGTGTTTAAAAATCATAAGAATTGAAATAACACTAAATTCACGATTTATTGTTACAATAAACTCACCCCTAGACAAAGTCTAGAGAACCTGTATAAAAAATTCGTCTCTACCCGAATGGAAAACGGAGAAAAACCCGGGCCAAGATGGGGCTGCCAAACTCAACCGTCCCAAAGTTGAGTACACATAAAACTAAGTTAATATGAGCAATAAGACAACACAATCATGCAAGAAAATAGTTTTTAAGAAAATTGTTATAATTTATTTAAAAAGTACTACAGCAATGGCGTGGTAAAGTACAAGACGGATTTAACTTTTATTAAAATCAATAAATTCTTTTACATTGTAGAAGCACTGGTGCTGGAGGTAGTTTTTAACCGCGGATTTGAAGAGATTCAATTTCATAATATCTTTTATATTTTTGGGCAAAGAATTATATAGAACGATACCCGAATGATAAGGTCCTTTTTGTCAAAGAGTGGTTGACACTCTAGGGCGATGAATATTATTCCTANCTTCAGTAATTCGGACTTAACAAACACGACTGTTTCATAAATATAAATGCAGGGAAGTGTTAAGTTATTTAATTCCTTGAATAAAGGTTTACAAGAGTTTCGGGGGTGAGATTTACAAATTATCCGAACTATCCTCGTCTGAATTCTGAAGTTTGAATACTCTGAACGGAATTGCTTCAGAAGGTAATGCCGTAACATAAATGGGAGTAAACGTTTGCAAAATAAACGCAACGGGAAATACGTGGACTAACTGCTTTAACTAAGATTCGGATGCGTAACACAATTTGCTTAATTGGGAATTAAGATTGTCAACGTGACAATTCCATTTGAGGATGTCTTGAATATGGAGACCTAAGAATTTTGTATTCGTAACAGTTTTTAATTGTGTTCCGTTTAAAGAAAGAGAAA
>NNCF01126417.1:841608-856468 GCA_002313205.1 Laupala kohalensis | reverse complement strand
TGTAGTGGAAAAGGATTTCCTTAAACCGTGTTGATCGTCAGAGAGAATGTTATTTTTTGATAAAAAATCTAGAAGACGCTTATAGAATAATTTTTCTAGTATTTTTGAGAAAGTGGGTAGTAGAGATATTGGTCAATAATTTCCAATATTAAGTTTGTTTCCTTTCTTGTTTAAAGGTTTCACTTTAGCTCTCTTAAATATGTTAGGAAACACCCCTTTCCATAAAGAACTATTAAAAATATTTATGAGTGGATTTAATATAGAGTGGGACGAAAATTTAACAATAAACTCAGATATGTCATCTACGCCTTTGAAAATTTGTTTTTTAAGGAGCTGATGATTCCCATGACTCCACTGGCGTTAGTTTCGGAAGTGAACATAGAATTGGGTATGTGGGTGGATATAATTGGAAGACATTGATTTGGATATATTGCGTTCGTTATTTTACCAATTTCTGAGAAGTGGGAATTAAACAAATTTGCGATGTCCTGAGGATTTGTTACGATTTTTCCATCGTTTAGAAAAGAAACATTTTCTTCGCGATTTTCAGAAGTTGATGTGTAATTGTTAACAATATTCCACATGGCTTTCATCCGGTTGTTCGATTGTAGTATATACCTGTCGTTTTTCATTACTTTAGCTGCATTGAGTACTTTTCCATGAATAGCCTTATATTTACGAAAATAATTATGGAATTCGTGTGGTTGGTTATAGCGTTTTGAAATATAATATAAACGGCGTTTGTTTTTTGATGAAATCCTTATCCCTTGGGTGATCCATCTATTGAATTTCTTTGTGTTAATTAACTTGCGTTTTATGGGAAAGTATTAAATCTATTAAACTGGGAACCTCATGTTCGTAAAGTACGCCAAAAAGTTTAATTCTTTATGCATTCAGTAAAATGTGCGGGAAAATATTTACCAGTAAAAACTGAAGAAACTAATAAAAAGTATGCTATTTCCTCATCTGAATTATGGTGATATGATCCACAATTATTTAAATAAATCATTTGCTGAAACATTTCAGAGTCGAATATGTCTGTATTCGTTTCGTATATAATGTAAAAAAGTATGATCCTATTTCTGTATATTATGAATCTAACAACATTCTGAGATTAGAGCAAAGATGCATGTTTCATTGTCTCTCTTTCTTTTCAACAAAATTATCAATTTTGGTTCTCCTTCATACTTAACAAATACTGTTACAATACTAAATTGCTCTAGACTTCAACGACAAAAATTATGCAGCGTCCCAAAACGTCGTACAAGTTTCTTAAATAAATCCTTCACTGTAGCCATAGCAAGTTCATGGAATAATCTTCCTCCATATATTAGAAACAGTAATTCATTTAAGAATTTCGAAAACCATCTAAGGAATTTCGGTCAATAGTAGTACGAAGGAATAAGTGAGCACTAAAATAAAATAAAATAAAATAAATTTACAGTCAATTTAAGAATCTGTTTAATGAAATCATTGATGAATGATGTTGAGTAAGCTACATTATTCTTTTAAAATTACTTTAAAATGTATTATGTTAGTTTGTATTCTTGTTCTTCCTGTAGTTAAAAAGTTATTTGTTTTTTATGAAAGATCTTTTGTACAAATGTGGATCATAATATTATTAAGAATACAAATAGCTTTTGATAGTCGGTGGTAATATTAACACTTCTGTTTGTCGTAGTGTAAAAACGTTTTTTGTATTTGTAATTTTCAATTTTTTGATTTATGCAATTTAAAGTGTAAAAATTATTGAATCGTTTCTTGTTTATTATTCTAACTATTATGTATGTATGTTTAAAAGTGGTTAGGGTAGAAGAGCGGGCCGGATGGCCCGAGCCTCCCCACGTAATAAAGACAATATTATTATTATTATTATTATTATTATTATTATTATTATTATAACAATAGCTCATTAGAAAACCTTTCACCATGAATTTGAAGAGATTCAATTTATTTGTATCTTTGATATTTTTTGGGAGGGATTATACAAAATTATTTTTGGGTGATATGGGTCTTTATGTTGAGCCAATGAGGTGAAAAAAGCTAAGCGATGGCACGAGGATGGGGAGGAGTGATGGAGTAGGATGTCATAGTGTAGGAGGGCTGTGAGTTCGCCAATTAAGCAGAATCCGCTAACCCACGCTTCAAGAGCTGGCGGTTGGGTGAAACCGCGGTCTACCATAATGACAGGCGGCGATTAGTGGAATCGATTATCGGGTGAGTGCGCACTGACGACTTAACCGCACGTCAAGAAGCCCACAATCGTTTGGGGGCGTTCCCTCTCGTCGAGGTCCACGAGGGTGCCTCTTCTCCAAGTCGGTTTCGATAAGAAAACAAATTCAGTTATTATCACACTGCATCTGCGGTTGTAAAAAACTGAACATTAAGAAAACGAGCGCCTGTGATTTTTTTAAAGTATTAACAAATCTCTATGACTTCTAAAAGTATTATTTTTAATTGGAGTTTTAAGGCTCACCATCTAAGAATATTAATAAATTATCATCAGTACATGTAGGATGTATAACTGTAAATAGTTTGATATTGTTTAATATATGATATTTAAATGTTATATTGCGTAGAAACAGAAATGTTGGTTCACTAACTAACCTGCATGACGATGGAATAAATCAGTACTGAAAAGTTGAAGATTCATTTAATTAATAAATATTGAATATCTACAACAATGTTTTTTAATGAAATATAACAAGGACTAAGTTGTGGGAGTGAGTCCAATAAAAATTTCTGGGTAGATTAACTAAAGTTTGTCAGTAGTCCTTTAGTCGCACCCTTAGGTGAACTACGAAAGAAGGAGGTAAGGCAGATGAAAAGTGTTTTCGACACTAAAAACTGTTTGGTTGGAAGTATGACAACTTTTTTGTTTACTAACAAAGATCATCTCTGAAGGAAAAAATATTTAAAATAACACGTATTTAACAAATGTATAAAAAAGCAAACACACAAATATTTTATTGAATCAACCCACCTCTAATTGAAATAGTAAAACTACTCATTTTGAAAATAAGAAAAAAAGCGTTAATGGAGTCCAGTTAATTTATCGGTATAAGAGTAAAATATTCTAAAAAAAGTAAAATTCAATTTCTCAATATATTTTGAAAAAAGTATGAAGACGAAGCAAATGATCCAAATTGCCTATAATGCTGGTCTTTGTGGTGAGACCTAGAAATGTTGGGGTTCTGCGATTTATGAAGCGCAATGGTATACAATCAGAGCTTTTTAAACTTCCTGTGACCCTACATACGAGGAAGAAACATGGAAAGCATTGCTCCTTTCTCAACAATAGTACAATAGATGTAATAAAACAAAAAAGTTATTAAAATATCGGAGAAATATTTGCAGAAGATAACTGATTAAGACACTAACGAAATGGTTATAATTTCTTCTATTTAAAAAACTATACAAAAATTGTCCGTGATATATAAAACATAAGGGTGTCTTTAATTCAACTTAACACGAATATTCAGTGAGAACATAGTGTATGATAGTCCATTACGGCTTTGGTTCATTGATAATATTTATCGAATTCATAATATGATCAAATGCTTCTTTCTGGTGAAGAATCTTATTTGTGTGTTCAATCTTGACATTATCTTTATCCTTCAAAGTGAAATTATAACAAAATAATTATTATTATTGTCATTAATATTTTAATGCACAGATAGTGTTGCCCTTTTTGAAAAAAATTTCCTTCTTCACGACAATTTTCTGAATAAACGAATACAAACATGCAGAGTATATTGAGAAATAAAAAACGGCAAGTGATCCGACACAAAATATTTAAAAGCAAGGTATTTTTGAAAAATACGGATAATTTATGTCTTTACCATACTATTATAATGATAGAGATAAATATAATTCCTAATGGATATGAGCAATTTACGTTTTGCATAATACATCTCGTAATTTACACGACATAATTACTTGACTACTTGAGTTGAGAGTAGTTAAACCATGCTTAAGACAAACTTCTTAACGACGTCGCTGAGTTACACCATTAACATACCAGATAAAGTATCTTTTTTCTTCAACACACGTTAAGCAAAATCATTGATAATCCTAAGTATTTGAAGAAGAGCCCCATTTTCCCTGTTTTTTTTGTTTTTTTTAATTTTGAAAAAATGCTTTTCAGAATATCTCGTTGACTTTCACAATTAGATCAACTTTCCTCGTTCTGTCACAAAAGTATCAAGCAAGATAATTTGAATGCCAATAATGATGAAAATTTTCCACAACCGACTTTCATTGCCAATAGTCAACTTATGATGTATTCACAGAACAAGTATTCCCTCATCTATACCGAATGGTTGACTATTTTTCTCTCTCCCTTCGATTTATTTTTATTTTTTGTGGATTTACTAAAATTTTTCATAAACTTGTTCTTGGTCTATACAACAAAAATGATGTTTAGTAGTATTTTTGACAATTTTTCGTCAAATTTTGTCTATTTTTCTCCATTTCAAGCTTAATTCGTTGAAATTAGTTATAGATTCTCATCTACTTTTTCTGTTTTCTTCTTCACTAGAAACATCAACAAACTATATGGATTAGTTGTTTTTTTTTCAGTGTTTAGTTTTGTCTACTCTGGTATTAATTGGGAGAAACATACACTGAAAAATTCAACGAATCTTTATTGATGAAATTAGAGGAAGAAATGTATAACAAAATCTAGTCGGCACAGCAGAAAGTCGTCACTCTTCTGTTCGTATCGTGTCAACAATGAAGAAACAATTTTACCTGTGTTGAGTTCCATTAACATTCACATTTTGTTGCAACATAACTCCAACAACCTTTAAGAGTCGTTGAATTTTTTTAATAAATTACTAAGTACTTTTTAGAATACAATAGAATATTTGATGGGTTATGTTCAGACCATCAGGAATGTTCTTCCGCCAAACCATGTACAGAAAATACTCCTACAAAAAAAGCTAATTTACAATAATAATTAAAATGAAAGTAATAGTTGAAATTTAAAATAATTAATAAACTAGAAAATTAATAAGTTACAATCATAATGGAATTTACAATAATAATTGAATTTTGTACCTTCTCGCCCGCACGATACGTGGTAGATAGGGAAGTTACTTCATTGCTAATTGTCGTTCGAATATGTCATATAGATCGAACTATAAGTATATATCTCACAACCTAACCAGTGAAACCGATTTCAAATAAAGGAAATACCAAAAATAACTTCACTTCAAATTAGATCTAACCATTTTGATCATTTCTCCTGTGTCGAAAGTATATTTTGTTTTCATGAAGAATAGCAAAGGTATTTCTCGTTATTGAAGTTTCAAACTGAGAGCTACTTCAAATGTTCTCTCGAAATGCGCTTCTTCACATTAAACCCTGATCAATCATTTGAACCTTAAATATAAGTGGATCTCGGAACTATAAAATAACTTACCATGAATACTCACAATACATTTTTTGAAATTTGGGGAAACAGAAGATTATGCACGGAAAATCGAAAAAAGGTTATCTTTTCATTTTTTTATCCAAAAAGCTATTAGTTACATAGAGGACTCTTCATTTAGTTAGTAATAGACTGTAATAGTTTTGGCGAAAAGGTTTAAGAATAATATTTTAAGACGTACTACCGTGCTCAAGCACAGAAAATCCAAAATGAAGTAAATTCAATGGAAAAAATTTACAATAGAAACTGGCAAAAGGTTTCTGTCCTTGAGTTATAATAATAATAATAATAATAATAATAATAATATTAATAATAATAATAATAATAATAATACTTTGATATCATTGCCACAGTCTTTCGAGGATTGCTTTATTAGTATAGACTAGCTGAACTCTGCGATTCAACCCGCATGAATTTGGTGGATTTACACAAATATTTTGTCTCATTTCATCATCGATATCTAGTAAATATGTCATTCATTATATTGTGGTTTGGTAGTGTTGGTGCGTAATGCACATGCATTACTATCGTTAATCCCTTCATTTCATTGAGTCAATATGGAAAACACTAAATTTTGTTTGCATTCGTACCACATAAAATTTTCTAAATGAATTGAAACGAATCTGTCATGGTATTAATCCTCATGTCGTGTTTTCACGAAGCCAACAATTGGATTCCAATGAATGAAATACACTTGTTGACTTCTCCAATTGACCTTGGAATGTCCACACGATGCAGCTCATTGACGCGGCCAGTACAGCCGAAGTAGCTGAAACACAACAGTAGTTCTCAAGAAACGCTGCCTGATGGGATGGAGAGGGAATGGGGAGGAATTGGATGCCAATGGTTGGCCTGAGTCTACTCCGCGGAACACTCATTGGCATGCCAATTGTGAAGTCAATGGCTTCTAGAAACCAACCAGTGATCTCCAAACGACGCCAACTATTGACTTCCAGTCATTGGAGGCCATCTATTGGCATGCTTATTGGCATCGTGAAAACAAGGCATTAGGGTATATAAAAAATGTAAGAAACTAAATTCTCAAACGGAACAGTTACTGTTTTACTGTACATTTAGATATATAAATGGAGGAACTTTCCTTATGGTCCGCCTCCTCTTCTTAAAAACCGAGCAAACTACATTAATCCTAAGATACCATCCATAGTCGTTGTTGTCGGCCATTTCCTCCCCTTCTCGAGTCATAATGAGAGGTGGCGCAAGGTTCGAAGCCGGAGGCGCCACTCGTTACAAGGTGTTAATATTCAGAGCGCGGCTGCGGCAGAATTTCAATGAACTCGTTGACTGCGCACCGCTCTTGATCTCTGTCAAAAGACCGTCCACGCAAACCCCATCTTCGTCGACTTATTCCTTCCTACTGTATATTTTGTGTTCATGCTCCGCTCACATGGGCGCATATTACGGGTCGTAAAGTGGTTTCGTGTTCATGGTGTTCGCGAGTACCGTTCTAAAAGTTCGGCGGCTCGGAACAAAAAAAGAAAAGCTGCATCACTTGTTTATTCAAGTACTGACCCTCCGTAAAAGGAGAAAAATATCTCAAGAATGTGGATTAGTTGTGGTTACGAAGAATGATATTGGAAATGAGAGTAAATATTGTGGTTACTCTGTGAAACCACATAACAATCACACCAATAAAATATATATTACTGGGAAAAAGTGACAGTAATAATGAGACTTGTGTAAAAGTCTGTTGTCTAACATTTTTGACTAACAGTTTCCTATTGTTTTCACGAGGTATGACTTCAAAACACCAAAATCGTTATTTCAAAATCGTAATGAAAAATTATCCTCAGTGTAAATAAATTCCAAGGAGAAAATAATACACTAAACATTGGAACTTATTCAAAATTTTATAAAACAGGTTAATCGATATCCAATACGCAGAGTTTATGCTCATCGTGTACAAAAAAAACCGTCTGTTCTCCATTTATTTCGTAATATTTTTACTCTCCCTCTATCAGGAGACGTATGACAGTAACTTTTAATAAAAACTGAATTTTTCAATATTTGTCATTAAGATTATGAAACACAATAGTCACAATTGGTGCCCTCTTACTACTTATTGAAAGATATGACACAACGATAGAAAAGATATATTTAAGAAAATTAATTGGTATTCTTGAAACGAAAATAATTTTCGTTAACAATAATAAACGATTGAAAATAGGAAATTACATTATTTGCAATTTTATTCATACAGAGTTAAGAAGAGGACTGTTAAATATTAATGTTAATAGAAGTTAAGATTATTGAAAACGCGAATAAGAATTTTGAGAGATGAATAAAAAATTAAAAGAAAATTGCTTAGATGTGCACTTCGGCATTCTCAGCATGTAAATCAGACGACAGACCTTTCATACGCAACCAACACATGTGGAAATATACTACCTCTTATATAGATACATATTTCTCGCACACAGTTACATCGCGCACAGAAAATTATTTACGAAGAAGAAAACTGCAAATTATTTTACCACTGATAAAAGTTTGGTCATAAACCGTGCTGGTGGGATTGTGTTTTATCGCGTATTATTGTGTAATTAAAAGTACTGAGTTATTTAGCAGGCAAAGGTTGACGCGGAGAAATAGGGTAGATTTAATCCAACTACGTATATAATATAAGCAGGTTATCTTGATACTGAGCAGACGACCATTTCATAATAATTTAACCATTTTTTATTAACATCAATAACTTTCAAGAAAGGATTTCGAGAGTTTGTAACACATAATAATAGACGGATTTTCTGATAAGGGAAAATGCATGTATTAGGTACTGGCTATATATTGTACCAAAACATTCACCTATCAAAATTCTGAAAATATTAAAAATGAAGTGTGAAAAGAAAAGTTAAAATATTTTTCCCCTAGAGATAGTATTACTCATATTTTAACATAAGATACTTAAAACGAGAGAATTGCATATGTAATCACCTATACAGTCGAATATCGAAATTGTAATACGAGTCTCATAGGGTACGCGACCAAAAACAGAAAGGAATGTCTCCAGACTTAGGGTAGTACTAGCGCAGGCAGAGTTAAATCATAAAAATATCTTAAATTGACATAAATAAATAGAGTAACATATACTTATTGAGATTTCAACTTGAAGAATATATCTCACCGACCATTTAAAGAAAACATTTGTAATTATAATAGATGGTGCAATACATTTTAAATCACGGAAGTGATGGAAGTTTGCTTTGAGTTAATACATTAGTACATTTTCCATAGTATTTTTACATCACTTTTATTTATTGGTCACCAGACATTTGAGAAAGATATTTCACGTATTCCGAGATGAGATGCATGAATCACGAAATCGTCGTGCTCGGCTGCCATGTCTGTAGTACATGTTCTTACGCATTTCAAACAAGTCAAGGGATTTCCTGAATATTGTTTGTCCTATATGTTAATTGCTAGATATAAATTAAATCATGATTTTTGTTCATAATCATTCACATTGTTGTGTTTTTAAACAATTTGAAGATTAAAAAAGAAAACAATTATATGTCTTAGTGATTTGACTAACTTGGAGTGCTGGTCCCACCTTACAATGCAACTCAGGAACATGACTTTCTATGATTTTGACCAAAGAAATCAATAAAATACATCATACTCAATGTAACAAAATACTCATGGTATGAAAAAAACTATGTAAAAAAATCGTCACGTGAAACTTATACATCAGGAAGAACATATATCGACACAAAGAATACACACGAAAATAAATTCCACTCCGCAGTGATATAATATTTCCAAACTGAACCCAAATCGAATGGTACTTCATAACAAAATCTTCAAGTAATTAAAATATTTTAAACACCTAGATGACCAAGTGTAGAGAGTACAACTAACAGCTTTTGAGAAGAGAAATTCCTGAACCCACACTCGTAATCAATGTACGATGTTCAGAAGTCCCCACCTTTTTTAACCAAGACTTGCTTCATTTACATAAATATTTCGCATTCATCGGCCGAGACCAACGCGCCATAAATATTCAAGATTCATGAATTCAAATACGCTTAATGTGATTTATATGGAGCACTTTTATTTAAACAGTAATACATTTGCCCTCTTCATGGTCCTCGAATCTAATCACTTCATAAATTTAAAGGAGTTTGCCTGTCTGATGTTTCGTCTCTGACCAAAGATAATTTTGCATCGAATTGATCCTAAATGTGTTCAATATTTGAATTATGATAGATTGATCTTTAGCCATTTTGGCCCTTTCAAACGGTGGCGTAAACACATTTAAATATACACAGAGGCGGGGGCATACCTCATGGGTCTCTATTTTATGCTTGTCTCCGAAAACCTAAATGTTCTTCCTCAAAGTCAGTAGAATCACGTGTACACGTAAATTTACACAAAAATATAAAATTCATAGAAACAAATATAGTAGCTAATGCATTTTAAACACGAACTGTCATAAATATATCTTCACTATATATCTATAGAGCTATAGAGTAGACTACCGTGCGGTTTACTAAGGTTCAATCATCGCCACCTTTCCAACCCCGACTAATTTTCACATACACTCTTGCGATGAACGACGTTTGTACACGATATGATGAAGACGGCAAAAGAAAAATATCGTTTACTATTTATCTATTATTAATATTAAATTGCAATTATCTGTGATTTTACCGGACGTGACAACTTGTGTAGTAAAAGACTACGGGTAAAAAATAAAATATTGCTCTATTGCAAAATATACAAATTTTAGATGGTAGGTTAAATCAGGGGGTCGGCTACCTTTTTTGGCCGCGGGTCAAAATCAACCAAAATGTGAGTATTAAAGAGACGTTTGGGTCACTTTAATGTATATATGTGTACAAGATCCATGGTAATCGAACTAAAATGTTGTTCTTAGTATCTATTTTCAATTTTTTTAATTCTCAAAATGTTTGTTTCATGTTTATGTTTTATAATATATTTTTATATATTATACTTTATTTTCGGAACTAAAGTGGGTCACTTGAAATTATCAAATGGGTCACTCGGTGACCCTCGGGTCATAGGTTGCCGACCCCTGGGTTAAACTATAAGTACTATAATAGTACTTTTTATATTAAATTTATTTTAATACTAAGATTAAGAAATGGAAGAAAGATTTGTAACGTGACATAACAAATTTAGAATCAGCAAAATTATAAATTAATTGTGTGTTTCACGTTTAGCTCAGTGAAATTCATATAAATCCGTCAATCCTCAGGGACACTGAGACTAAAACTGAAGTTCGTCCATAACACAAAGGTGTTATTGTAGCGTATGCACCAACTTCAACCAGAGTATAGCTGACTACAGTATACCGGAAATGGGGGTGGAAAGGCTCCACCTGCTCTACTAATCACAACCAAGTGTATATTACTCCTCTCAACAAACATTGTGTCCCATCTTTACCGCACGTGGTGCGCGATCGTTAGAGAACTAGTTCCATCGGACGGACGGACGCAACTTCCGGCGCGCCGGCAACCAATCAAACCCGAGCGACGTGCACGCCAGACAAATGAAGGGCGACTAAGTTGAAGGTGGCGAAGGGCGTGCTCGGGCGGGGGAGAGAGAGCGAGTCAGCTCAGGGACTTCCCTTCGGCTCCCGTGTAATTATTAGTTGTGGTGTAACTCGCTTCCTCCCCCTTGCTCTAGCTTCGTAGTCGAAGCCAATCCACCACCTCCGTATTCTCCACCGCCGTCGCAGATCTGTCCTTCCGCAAGGGTCTCGAGGATAAGCAACGTGTGCATTCCCCACACTCCTCTCACGGCGTTGCTTGCGTCACAATGAAGGTTTACACCGCCACTACCACAACACATCACCTCCAAGACTCACCTCCTTCGCGAAAGCAATACCAACACCACCGACGTCGCCGCACCCACTGTGACACCATTAATATATCCATTGTCTTCCCGCTACCATACGACCTCCTACTAATGCACCACCGCGTCACACCCCAATCATGAAATCTCACAACCACCCCCGCTGCCACCACTGTAACCCATTACCTGCCACTACCTTAATACCACGCCACCAACTCGCAAATGCACCTCCCCGTCTGGTCCCTCTGTCGCGTCGCGCCAATGTCGTACAGAAGGGCGTCCCAGTTGCATCGACCTGATTGTGGGAGCCCTTCGGAGGGCATGCTGTACCTGCCGTCGTGTTACATCTAACGAAGACTGGATGAAACCTACGCCATGGAAATGCAATGTCCTACTTTGGAAAGAAGTTTGTGAAGCGGGATTTACAATTTGTACGGGAGATATGAATGGCATTTCCGAGCGCATTTTTCGTATTCCAAAAACATATACAGTGGAATGGAAAATGTATGGATGAGATACATTCGGAGGTGGTGTAAATACTAGCTCTTTATTCCCTAAATTCATGAAAATTTATGCTCCACATCTTATGTCCAGCAGTAAACGTATAAACTCGGAACTTTTTAATATGACTTTGATGTAAACATTCGATATTCATTCCCCATTAAAAATTTAAAGAAAGATACACTTTCAAAGCAATACTCAATTCTAGAAACAAAAAAAATATTTACTCTCAATTCGATTACAAAAAGTTTAGAAAAATTTATATACATGTACGAAATGTTGCAAACCCCTGACTTCCTTCATCTTCGAAAACAAAAAAGAAAATACAATCGTCAGTTAGTTTATTGTACAATATTTTGCAATCCCAAGACAGCAAATGATAAATAAATTTGGAAGTAAACTTAGAAAGATCAGAACAAAAAAACGTAGCTTTACTATTTAATTATTTACTTACATTACTGGCACAAACAGATGTCGAGAAAATTGAGTAAATATACTAGTATTTTAATACATTTGTTTATTAATAATTTATTTTTATTACATCGGTATTACGAAAGTCAGAATTTCTTTTACTTTCATTTTGAAAATTCATCAGTTCTGAACAAGTAAACGAATACAAGTTCAATGTAGATGAGAGTAATATACTGAAACAATGATTAAGTGTTTTAATTCATTTCATCAAAAAATAGAAGACGCCGGAATTGTCCAATTTATCTCTGCTTCACGTTAATCAGTTCCGAATGGACAAGAAGAAATTTTCCAACAAAATTTAACGACATCACTGAAACTGACCGTAGCAAGTGACCAATTCCGAAGACTATTCGAAAGTTGTTTGGAGAGAGACAGCGACGGATTTTAGTCGCAGAGGGAATCCATTAGCGCCGTAGTAACGGGTTCGACTTCCACGAGTGGCGTTCCATAAAGCGCCACCTACATCGACGGAGCTACTTCTCCCTGTTCTTCCGAAGTGTCGTATTCAGCATTGGGAGTGTCATTACTCGTGTAGCTGACACAAATCAATATCCTACTCCATCTAAGATCTTACTTTTATACCCTTTTCTTCTTGAGGTCTAGTGTCTTCATCAATCTAACTCTATCCCACCTGCAGCCATTACCATTACCACCTTTCCACCCCATCCCCGAACAACCCCCTGCTGCAGACACCGCAACCAGTCCGACGCTAGCTGTCGTTGCCAAGCAAACAGCACGGTAATGCAGCGCGGGTTCCGTCGGCCCAGGGGTAATTTGCTTCGTCCAACGCCTCTCAGCCGCAGCCAGACAGTTTGTTGTTAACATTCCCACTGCCCTCTGCGCGACCCGCATCGCACCCGCCGCGCGACTCCTGCCCCCTCACCGACGTCCCTGTCCCGCGCAGCGTCGCGCCGGTAACCTGCAAATCCGTCCGTCGGTAAGCCATGTGAACGGGAGGGGGTAGAAAAAAGTCACGGCGCGCATACACTCACGTGGGGGCGATGGGAATGCACGAACAAACTCCCTTTTTTTATCTCCCACCGCGTCCAGTCCGAATTACATAGACGCCGAACTAGGTTGCGGTCCCCGCGCTTAGGGCGGCGGCAGGAGGACCTCGACTGGGGGTAAGGGCACTCTAACTAGATTAGTTCTCGCGCCCGTACGTCCCCGGGAATGCGGGCAGCGGGATTGCGGAAACGTCCAGGGGTGGAGGTGGGAGACGGGATGAGGACGCCCTTCGCCTCCCCCCTCAAAATACGATCCCGCAGATGCGTCGCACGTGGGCACGCCTGCACGTGACGAGGGGCGCCGCCCTCCGTTTGCCAGCCCTGCATCCCATTAGCGGCGCGACATTGTTCCCAACTCGGACGCCCACGGACCGTCCGACCGCCGCCGCCGCCGCCGTCCGCCGCCACCTCCGCTCCGCTTGTCATCGCCACCTGCGTAGACAGAGGTTTACCACCGAGACACCCATCACCGTCATTTCTACCTCCGCTCCTCCACTCCCAATTGCCAAAGCACTCCCACCGCCATCGCCAAACCCATTACCGCTGCCCGGAGTTTTACAGACGGAGAGGCGGTGGTGGTTCGGCAATCTGTCAGATTACGTCCGATCCTGCAGGGCCGACGTAATGAAGTGCGCATTGCGCTTACATTACCCACCCTTCATCACGCGTACACACAAAAAACAGGTTCCATATAAATGTAAAAACTTCATTCCGATTTGTTTATGAAGTCGAATTGATGCGAGGCGGAGCAGAAAAAAATTTAATCGTGTTCGGTGACTGTCTGGGTTGAATACGGTGACAAAGGGTCACAAAGGGATAGAATGTCCGCGGACGAAGGGAGTTTTTGTTCACGCGAAGAATCAGCTAATTTTACGGTCTAGATGTGGCAAAGCCCTGTTATATATTCGCCGTGTAACGGAATTCGGGCGTGAATTGTAGCGCACGGTTTGGTGCGTTCGTTCGTTTATATGAAGGGCTTGTTTACGTTACACCGATCCAAAGGGTTCTGCAGATTCAAAAAACCGTAAACATTTCCTAACTTAAGTTCCGAATATTTCAAACAACAACGGTTCATAAAATTGTATAACACCGCGAATAAAATGATGTATTATTTTGATCAGACAATCTATTATTATTATTTGGAATACATANGCCCTCAGAATACCAAAATTCGTTTTTCATAAATTCAAAAAAAAAAAAAAATTATTACTACTAAGTATAAAATTTTATTTGGAAATTGTTAGTAAACCATGGATAACTCTAGTAGAGAAGGAAAACAAGTTTAAATAAAAACTTGATAACGTTAATCGACTGGTATATTCGAAAATTAAAATGTATGATAACAAGTAATTTTTTCTTGAAAAATTACATAAAAATCTAAAACAAAGAAAACACAAGGATAAAAGTTGCTACTTTTCCCCCAGTAATAGATTTGTTTGCAATAATATTATGGTAATGAATCTGTTGGTCATACCAAGTTCTCAAAATTTTATAAGCGCGGTACATATATTTATTTCACTAAATCTACGTGTGTGTATATATATATATATATATATATATATATATATATATATATATATATATATATATATATATATATATATATATATATATA
>NNCF01126417.1:774828-841429 GCA_002313205.1 Laupala kohalensis | reverse complement strand
TTTTTTTTTTTTTTTTGGTATGGGCTTTACGGCTCGTCGACATCGAGGTCATTAGATCCCTAAAATTCTGTACAGGTAGGGAAAATGCAGTTACGCACTAAGGAGAACCAACATGACTCTCCCCGCGTGTGGGACTCGCTGAATAAATTAACCATATCCACCAAAAACCCTCCTGAATTACAATATATCAAGGAGAAAATGAAAGATACCCTAGCCCTAAAAGCGTGGGATCGAAAAGAACAAGAGGTGACCAAGGGAGGTCAGAAAAGAGAAAGGAAGGAGCATGGCACAAGTAAGTGGAAGTAATGCCAGACTCAGCTCGGGGCCCCGTGTTTGCCAAACACGTACTTACTAGATGTAAGTCCCCTGGGGGGTCGGCCTATAGAGAGAATATACCTTGTTATCGGCGAAAGAGTCGTGCTTACAGAATACCACGATGGTACTAGACGGATTTTGGACGGTTCGTGTACTCCCACTTGCTGTATTACACTCATATCTGCTCGAAATAATGACTTAAATTAAGGAAGTAAAACTTATTTTGATCAGACAATCTAAATATTAACATCTTCCATGAAAACCCATTGATGATCAATGGAAAATTTCATAAGCTCTAAAATTAAAAATATTATTCTATTTTCAAGCCCGTGAATTGTTTTACAATGGATTTAACAGTTGGGTCATCATGGAATCTGACACGTTTCATTTGTATACAGTAAAAATTTACTGAAACTTGAGTTGTACCTAAATCATTATCACAGTCACATTATCACAACTACAATTAATATGACTACATTTCAACTGTCTAATTTACAATGTACCTTCTATCGACTCATCAACCAAAAATAAACAACGGTGTATGGTCATGCACAGTATTAGGTACATGTACATTTCCTATCTGCACAAATTATTTGAAAAGAAAGAATTCATTTGAATGATAAAATCATGCCAAATACAAAAGAAATTACAATATTAAAAGCCCTACATATCATCTCTTCCTTGTATTTACAATCCTAATCATACCTCCCTCTAAATCTTCACCTGATTGTTCTCGCGCCCACGTTGAGGGTGGACGTCGACGGCTCTTTGACAACACGCCAAAGCCAAATGGGTGACTGTGCTTAGCGGGTTGCGTCACAGGTAACCTGTTGCCCTTTAACGGCAACATCAGGGTCGCACAGGGATATGGTGCAGTGGAACATGGAGCGTATCATGTACTTATCAGAACGTGTTTTAAAACTGTTATACATTTTTCAGGCGTTTCAAATAATATTAATTATTTATATTCTCAAGGATTATGACTCTGAACATAAATAATTATTCGAACTACAGTAATTCGATAAATACGAATTAATTTTTCCATTTGTGATGAAATTAGGGAAAATTATAACAATAAATGTTAATTACATAACCTAATTTCTTTTATACTGGTAAATATTTGACCCATTCAACTGGCATCGTCGTAAAAAGCCAGGGGAAACGATGGCTAGTTGAACCTAACCATTAATGACATGCTTATCAGTTTCTCAACAGATTAATCCTGTAGTACCCAAAACCAGTTCCCATCAAAAATAGAAAAGTACTTGTTATAATGTGGACTTGAAACCAAACAATGATTCTTTTGCATACTTCGCAAACTCATCAACTCTGATACTGCAAAAGATACCAACACACTTCTGTATTAGGATCGAAATGTTTCGACAGATTGAGATAGAATAAGTTCAAAATTATTTTTCACGACAAGGTTCATAAGATTAAGTCTCTATACATCCTACCCAAAACATCAAATATATAGGATTCCGGATTGAAATTACTAAACGGAGACCAACTGCGAGAAAGATGAGATAATTAATACTTTATAGAAAAAACACTTAAAACTGCATACAATCATGCGGCGGACGATCAATATCCTCTCCGGATACAAGCAAGGGACCTATAATCAATTTCGTTCAAAAGACCCAACGGCAGAGGTGTCCAAAAAATTCAAGCTTCTCTTTTTCATCTCAGTATTTATTTACATATGCCGCAGATCCCGTGTAATGGTTTGGAGTTGGACACTAGAGAACATAACACACTATGTTAACCCTCACCGAGGACACTGGAGGAGCCATGCCAAATCTTTTATTAAAGAACATAGAGTCGACAAAATATACAATATGACTTATGCCAAGATGGAATAAGAGTAACGTAATGAACTCACAATTGTAGTTCTCTTTTCAACTTCGTAATCTTTCAAGTCATTTGGAAAACAAATTATTTGTCAGTAACATTCGCCATTTATTAGTCAATTTATACAACGTTACGACCGCTCTTCAGACATTTACTGTTTATTCAACGTTTATAAACCAAACCTTGAATAAACTTACTACTACATTGGGTGTAAATACGTAATAAACTCAGTTCATAATGTTTCTGTCAAACTACAATAGCATCAAAAAATACGTTGCTAGTCTATACGGATCGTCAATAAAATAAAATAACTTGCCCTCATTCTCAATTGCATGTGTGTTAATTGAAATATTGCTTATCGCGTCATATTTCTACAAATTGACCCATATTTAAATATTTTATAAATATTATGATTTCTTTTGCGCATATATTGTTCATAGTTGAAGTCGATATTTATAGAAATAGTTTTGCTTCAAAGTTTCACTGTAATGACTAACGTAAAATGCATCTTTAAAAAGTTTCGTAAAAAGACAATTTCTACTGACATTTATAATTTTTCCACTACATCATACATGAATATCGATGGACAAAAGTCAGAAAAGTTTCATATATTCTCTGAGTAATAAAAAGGACAATGTTTAGAATGTAATTAATATAAGTGTTAAAACGAGACTGTATATACGACTAAATTACCCTGTTTGTCTACTGCCTCTTCTCCAAACTGACTTTCGTTTACTGGATCAGAGGGCCAGTAGTATTACATTATTCCCTTATAAAGTAAATAGTAAAATGTGGAATAAATGAATACGTAAGAATTATTTTATATTACTCTTAAAATATAGATTCAGGATCTGTCGTGGTAAATACAGGAATACATAGAGGGAATATTTCCGGTATTTACCACAATTATTCTGTAAAATATATCATATATGCATATTACAGAATAAAATCTGTGAGTTGCAGTCTAAAATACCTCCACGTACTTCAAATTAACGCACTTTTTTAAGAGAAGTTTTGGATGTTATTACCATTTTGAAGTAAATGCTCTCATCACCTGCGTTTAATATTGCTATGTCCAATTTTATTTACATTTATATTTTGTATAAATCCTATAATATTTACTGAGAGCTTAAATTAAAGTTAGATTTACCAATGCGGAAGAGTATTGAATTTAAAAGTTTACCCCCTGTAAACGTTGAATTCGTTGAACGATTGACAATTCCAACAAAAAACGAAAACTGAAACAAAAGACAAAAATCGAAATCTAGTTAAACAATAAAGAAGTATACAATGAAGAGCATCTCGAATTTAAATGTCCTTGAAAATAAAAAAAGTTTTCGAAGAAAAGGCATTGTTTCTTCAGTCACGAAATGGATATTAGTTTTGTGTTTCAGAGAAAATTTATTCAAGTTTTAATTCTTAATTCGAAAACGGCATATTTTAAACCGGCAATCATCTTACAGTGAAATATTTATCGATATGAACAAACCGTCGTACATATATTTCAGGTAATAACTTTTGGTATATTATTCAATATACATATAACGATATCATGATAAAGAATATTTTATTCGGGTGTCTAAGACTCAAACAATTCGATCATGATGTGAACTCTTCATTGCTTCGCACTACGCAGCATCGTTTTTTTAAATTCATTTAATAGGTAAAACCTGCATTGCCTTTCCTGGATTCGCTACACATAAAATTCCTAACTACATTCTTCCGACATTTTTCCGATCCCGGTGTCCACGAACAAAGAGGAAAAACTCGGGCGTAAGAACAACGTCTGTGACGTGAGAGTGCTTATTCATAGTATGAATGGCGCACTTGCTTTAGTTCTTTACTCTCTCACAAGGCAGCGCGCTTGTTCTTTTCGTTCGGCATCACTGTAACGATACGGACAAGAGGTGCGAAGCAGAGGTTAAGTTCGGTTTGGCTCGAAACAGCGGTGGTTGTGACGATGCGAGGAATAGCAAAGGAGAAGAGTAGTGCGACGCACTTTACGAAGCAAAAGAGAGGGAAAAAAAAGACGATAAAAATAAAAGGGTCGGCAAAAGACATCGCGACAGTGGCGGCGGCGGCGCGACTGAGACAGAACGGGTATTAAATAAGCGAGTTAAAAGGAACAAGTCGTTGCGAATCATATGCCTTTTAAGGAGAGGCGTCGTGTTTACAAAAGGGGCACTTTCTCCACAGAGACCACCATCACCATTGCCAAGCGAGGTTTCCATAGACGCCGAGGAGGTTGGCACGCTGTGAGCAGGTGGTGTCGAAAGCGCACAGGTTGCATAGGAAATGGCTTTGACGGGAGATAATGCGATAGAAAAGGGTTATTGACTTGCAAGGATCTGAAGTCAAACGCTCTAGTGGTTCTTAGGAAGAGTTACATACGACAAAGGTTTTGCATCATAAAATAGTAGTTTGTGGATGCTCAATTTCCTAAACGTGAGCCTTCAATTTATGTAGAAACTAATGAACTAAAAGAGAAGCGACCTTCTCACACTCAAACAAAAATTACTAAGATGTGTGTGTTAACTCGTGTATATTGCACTCCCACCAATCGTTGATTATGTTTTTAAAGCGACGTAAAATCCTTATATATTATTGATCGTGTGTTACAACCTGAGAATGCAGAGGGATAAGTAAATACGGTTTAGAGAGTTGTTTACACGGAAAGGCTACATGCGCCAAGGAAAGTTTTGGAATAAAATCAAAGACTTTTAACGGGTAATATCAAGGTCAATAACTTACTCTAAAACCTAAAGAAATCTCAAAATCCCAGTTTCCGAAATTTTTATAAATTTTCTTTATCAGAAAAATAAAAATCCTAATTATCGTCTTCTAAAATATAAGAGTTTGCCAATTTTTAATAATCTCATTTCAATGCATTTCACACGTAGAAAACCGTTTTACAACGTTTTCCACAATGTTGATTTTAGGAAGAAGCTTACATCGTTTACAGTAACAGAACGATACTTCAAATTTTCGGAATGGGGTGAATTGTTTGAATGGTTCAAAGCAAGGGAGTTCTTCCAGCGGTGGGGAAACAAGCAATATCTGAAAAAAAAATCAACCCTTAATAGATGAAGTAATTGGATTTGGGAATGGGTTTCAAATGTGAGGGTTTTTTTATCAAACATCAGCTTCTCGAGTTGATCTTATTCAATGTGTACCTATTCGAGCCCTAAAGTCCAAATTTAAAAATATCTGTACCCCTCCGAGCTATCTAAACGCGCTGTGTTTGTCATCTACCTTATTGTCTTTCGCAAAATTGCTGAATTTGACACGCACTCTATGTTAGTTGCTGTAGACAATAATGCACACCACCTTTAATGAAGACGTTGATAATTGGAAGTCCTCCGTATGTTACATGAGTTAGAAAAATAATATCGTTTTCACAAACATTATAAAATCTTCATATTGAGCTCTACTTACAAGACGATCTCTACAAGACGACGGAGAAACAATTGCAAAATGTATTGAAATAAATGACAAGAATAACTCAAGATTGGGTCAGTCGTAATCAATATGGTCGATACAGTACTTTCCGGGTAAACAAAAAAATATGAATGGGTCATTCCAATAGTCTCATCAGAAGTATAATCAATGCGTAGCAAAACATTGCATCGTTGCTTAATTATTCAATACATTTCGCTCGACCTAATGCTTTGATTCGTTTCCAGGCAAGTAATAATGTTTTCCTTTTTTATGATCCTCTCTTCCTATGTAATCTTGTAACATTTTATTGAGATGTGTATTTTATGAAAGTTTCAAGAGTATGACAAATGCCATAAGCTAAATAAATAAATTACAATACGCGTTGTATGATTCAATATACTGAACATAATAATGGTAAAAGAAATTCATTGAAATATTAAGGCAGACGTTGTTTTCTTAAAATCATAAATTATTTTATATTGTAATAGAACGCCTCATAATTTATTATTTTTTAATTGTGTTGCCAACATTCCACAATTACCAAGTCACAAGTCGTTTTATTTGTTTTGTCGCCCGCACCTCAAAATTGCTATTTTTGGTAGCGGCAAGGGAAAAAGTCATTTTATCGCATTGTAATCAGTGACTACAAAAACAAGTGGGGTAAATGCACCAATGTTCGACAGTGCACCAGTACTCGGCAAATCGAGTTTTAGATCCGGTTTGGATGCAATCTCGACTGCTTATAATTTTGACACATAATTACTGAATTTCAAACCGAAACAAGTATATGAGGAAAACGATGCAATACGACAAGTCTTTTAAGAAGTAGATTTAGTTATTCGTGTGAGAACACTTTACTTTGATTTTTTCGTCCATAAGATATTAAGCATCAATTTAATATTACCATGCATTTTTATTTCCGTATTAGAGGTAATTCAAGAAAACTTACACTTCCCAAAATATCTCCAACCCTTCAGATAATATAACGGAATATAACAAGAACATTGTCTCAATTTTTTATAATTTTGTATTAAATTTTCACTCTGAGTTGTATTATCGCAGTTCAGAGTTTCGAACTAAGCTCTACATTAAAAAACAATCCGTAGAAAAATGTGACATTGAGTACATTAAAGAAGGCTTAGTATATTAAAAATTTTGAATATGAGTAGGAAAAAATTGAAGTCAATAGTGAATCCGGAAAAAAGGCGAGAGATATAGGAAGTGATTAACGTGACAGAAATATGCAATGGCACGGTGACAAAGCCTTCAAAGATGTGTATTCACAACGGACATCAATGACTGTTGCCACGAGTCGACAGATAATAATGGCCAATTACGAAGGAAATAGTCAAGACAATGGGAATCGTAAATTTCAGGGACACGTGTTCGCGAATGAGGAAGTTGTGGAGTATAAGGAAGATAAACCAAGAGTGACTATTGTTTGGTTTTACTACTTGTGTTTAAAAAATTAGGAACATTAAAATGAGTAATTTTATATCTGTGGTACGTGCAATATTGTGCATTGGTGATCTATATTTAAGAGAAAAATATGTATATTTAAAAACGAAAAAAAATAGTTTTTCTTAATATAATAGTGTTTTCTAACTTTTCAGTTTTTGGAGGGCCCTAATGGAGGATGGTTACCTGCGGTAAAATTACACATACATTTGAAGCCTCAAATATTAGAATACTTGTTTTCCATTCATGTAATTATTCATTATCTCACGTATCTTACTTTATTTTTAGAACAGTTCGACAGAATATTGAGTTAAGTCTCCAGTTAGAATATGTTCCTACATTGCAGAGCTACCAGTCCGTCAGTGACACATCAATTTGTGCACAAAAGCGATATCTCGGCACGGATTGAAAATAGTGTTTTCTCTTAAAACTTTTTACAATTCCTAAACCAGACTGAAACGAAATACTGAGCTATATATCAACAACGTTGGCAAATTTATGTGATATTCATTTACAGTCCTTGTTTTCGTGTAAAAGTTTTCACAAAATATTATTTTGGTTTTTCTGCTTTAGTACACAAATACTGGTTATATTTGGAAAAAATACTCAACTTAAAATATTGTATTGACTAAATAGTTTTATTTATGTATGAATATAATTTAAAATCGTCCTGGCAAATCTATTTGAGTTAATAGAGTTTACACTACTTTTTCCTAAGGTAAATTAAATTGTCAGCCAGTACTTTTCATACAATATTTATGAATATTTTATGACTGATTGTGTAATTTAAATATTCTCAAGACCTCAATATTGATCAGGTAATTTAGAGGAAAATAAAATTTTATTGAAAATTCAAGTAGATCTACAAAGGGAATGGCTGTGCGAAATATCCGAGTGGTGTGTACTATGTAATACACAACTCATACCAAGGAGCTTCAGTATAAGTCCTACCATCGACACGAAAAAACTATCGCCGTATCGCCACATACCGTTTTTATAAATCCCATTAAATTCCGTTCATTCTTTTCCCGTCAGACACAAATGTCACAGAGTAGAGTGACGGCTGTGTTACGTGTTAAAAAAGACAGGTAGTAATAGAATGCTTATAAGCAATGGAGATTATGACTTGCATGAGCCTTCAGTGGAAATGAAACTGGGAATGAGTGGAGGGTATAAAGAGGGCTAAAGTAGGGAAGTGGACAGAGAATGGTTAAGTCGCTCAAGGTGCGTGACAAAAATGAAAGTATCAAATTATATAATAAACTTATTAAGGGCGTCCTTATTCACGAAACAAATTGTTATACACACCTAAATATTTAAATAAGAAAAAGTAATTACAATTGGGTAATGATGGTGTTCTCTGTTTTAATTTAAAATAGAAAGATAGTTACTGTCAACCGAAAAGATGTTTATTATTATTATTGTAATTATTATTACTTTTCTAATTATTATTTTAATTATCATTATTATTTTACTAAGATCATTTTACGTGTATCTACACATATTCCTGTATCTTGATAGAAGGTCACCGAAGATGACAACATACACTGCCGAAAGCCGTTTTGGCAAAATACGCGTCTTATCGGTTGACAATAACTTTCTTTCTATTTTTAGGGAAAACAAGTGTACGATGACTGAAAAAATCATAAGAACATATTAATATTCATTATTTCAAAATATAGTATCAAAATTCTTTTAGTTTTGTGGCTAGTAGTTTTAATGACCAATTCTTGGTGGTCATTGCATTGTTTCCGGTCACATAACGTATCATTGAAGTATATGCAATATAAGTTAATGTAATTGAAACTTCAATAGTTGCTTTAAAAAATGAATATTTTATATTAATACTTGAGTATCATTGTTGTTTTAAGATTAATCTTCTGAGAATGCAAATATTTATTCCAGTATCTCCAGTTTCATTTGTCTTAACATAAATTCAGTTTTCTATAAAATGTATTAGAAAATCAATATGTCTACAAGTTCTAGCCTGATGATTATTATTTAAATCGTACGTTAGCTCTTTACCACAAGTTAATTAAACACTTTCCATTCTTTGATAAATCGCAGAAATATGTCGTGAAAGACACACAAATACTTCACGACATGACATGGGTACTGTACAAACGAGGGCCTCTAATGTCCTACATGTTGACGAGTCCTAAAATCCCAATAATAATAATAATAATAATAATAATAATAATAATAATAATAATAATAATAATAATAATAATAATAATCTTAGGTAGCTGGTTGTGGTCTGGAGATATTCTTAGATTTATCCGACTATCACAACCTCCAGTCACGAAAGTAGAGGATGATGATCATAATGATGATGATCATAATGATGATGATGATGATGATGATCGTGATGATAATGATGATGATGATAATAATAATAATAATAATAATAATAATAATAATAATATTAAAAAAATTTGTCATATGAAATTTGAGAAAGAAAACATGTATACCTTTGATCAGAATGTTTTATCAAAAGAATCGGGAAAAAAATTGAAATACAGGAACCTCTCCAATAAAATGAGTAGAATCTGGGATGTTAAAACAAGTAATTCCAATAATCAATGGGGTTTTCGGAATGGTAACAAAAAATTTAAGTAAAAACCTAGCAAAGATCCCTGGTAGTTTTAAGGACTGTGAAGCGTAGTAAATTGCATTATTGGGAACAGCTCACATTCTGAGCAAGGTACTTTAAAAGCACGAAATTGAAAAACCTGATCCTGAGGAAGCTGGTTGCAACCTGCACTAGCTAATAACAAACGAAACCGATGCTAACATCGACAATTGTGAAGAAATGATGAAATAACAGTAATAATACTAATAATAACCATAAAAACGAAGTCATAATTTCATTTGTACATTTTCCATTTTACGAGTTGGAGGAATTCTAAAATGTATTGCTGCCAGTTTCGCGAAAATAAACTATGCATATTGTGCAGTTATCACCATTGTGTTTTTACTATTTGTTTTTACTTTAATGCGTGATAAAGGTAGATATGTCAGAACAAACGGGAAAATGGAAGAACTATGCGATAATTTTAGATTTGAGATACGTGAATAAAAATAAAGTTTGAAAGATACATAAAAAATATGATATACTAGTTCCAATAATACACAACAAAAAGCAAACCATAACTAAAAATGTAAAAATGAGTTTATGTAGTCGTGTATGTTCTTTCCGAAAGGAAAGTATACAGAGATGGAATATGGTAAGAGTTTTAAGGAAGGAAATTAGAATTTGGATTAGAGAATATATGTGAAAGAACATGGAATCGAGATTGAAATTGGAATCAATTTTAGACTCGCGGTGTGGTTCAGAAAGCAAATTTGTTCGTGAAATGTGTTAACTATTCTTAATATTTATTTCTCAGATCAACCCGAAGCCATTACGTGTGTAGTTAGAGAATATAGATAAAGAATAAGAAATAATAATTACAGGTTAGCCAATGAAGCTCCTGAGTAAACTTAATACAAGGTAAGTGGTATTTACATGAAAGATAACTTAATATGACGTTTAAGGTAATTACATGAAGTTGAGGATATAAGAGTGGAAGAATTGCAGGTATGTTATTTTATATGATCTTTTGGGTAGGATTTCTTAATCCTGGAAATGTGTGAACTAGAACTGGAACAATTAACGTCAATGCTTTCCCTGGAAACGGAAGTGCCAGTTCAAATGCAGTTTATGTAGAGGCCGTTCGATGCGACCGTTGGAGACGACACGGCGTCGGTGGCAATGGGGACGTACAGTAGCGGAAGAGTCGTAGATGTCGAAGCGAATGCACCTGTCGCGAAGAGAAGAGGCCACTCCGCTTGCAGATGGCTTCGAACGGCTGCAGCGGCGATGTCGATTGCTTCGACGGTGGAGGAAGCGGGCAGAGACGGCACGCGTCGTCGCCCGCTTAACGACGCTCCCACTTCGCAATGCAACAGGGACCGACCGTTGCGAAGAAAACGGGGAGTGTGATCGTCTCGTCTAGAGGTCTTGATCGAGAGAGAAACGACAGTCATGCCTATAACTTAATTTCTCAAAACAGCTATATTTACTACACTCTAATTCTCATAGCCCCTTTGGCACCAGCTGTCACTCGATACTCGCCTCTTATTAGTGAATTAAACAGAAAGGGAGGGAGACACTTCACAATCATGTGACCGACTTCAGCTTATTGACACCACTATGAGAAACTGCGCGTTATATTTTGCGCAAATACGAGAAATTCCTAATTATATTTTCTCTTCTGGCGGTTCTCTCTCAATTAAGGTCTCTAGCCTCGTCCAGCGGCTGCGACAAGGCGGTTCAAGAATTGGAGAAGAATTGAGCGATGAGGTTCTTCAAATGGAAGATATGTGACAGCTGAGACTTTCCTCTCGCCTGCAAATACATTGATTGTACCATCCACGGTTTACGTAATTTCTGTTTATCATTTTGCTTTGGACAAAAAAAAATTCCAATGAAAAGTTGTTCAATCGTCCGTGAATGACACGTTCAAATAATGTATTTTTTCTATCTTGAAAACAGTTCTATGAACCCCCTGTACAATTGAAACATTCTCAGATTTTAATTATGATGAAAGTTTTTTATCTCCTCTTTTTTTCGAAAAAAAAGCAACGCACACGACCCAAAAACTCCAAATAAGATGTGAGTTATATCGTGAGCTGCTAAGAAATATGGGTCAATGCGTAATACAATTTGTTACATGAATTAGATCATATCGCATTTATTTGAAAATTTGGTCGTAAATTTGACATCGATCGTCCAGAGATAGGGGGAGAGAATCTCAGAGGAAACAAAAGCCTAAACAAAGGCATTGAAGATCTGTAACTTTTACTATCAAAATCTTGTGCTTATTACGTTAAATTCCAGAATATAAAAGGAGATGACAATCTGAAGGATATAAAGGAGGCAGTGTGCGTAGTCCCTGAAATTTTGAAGTATGAGAAGTTGGAATATAAGTTGCCATTATCTACGATTCTTGGCTAGTGTTTTCTCATTTTTTGGCTTATTACAACACTGGCCGTTACAGTCTGTAGATGACAACCGATACATAAGTTTTTCAAGTTATGTCCAACACATCGCATTAAAAAATGAACAGTACGGTCGGTAAATTGTTGTATTTCCTATTAACCATCAACCCCAAAATGTCATTGAATTTTACTGGTTTTGAGGGTGGATCCATTCTATTTCACTATTAGAGTTTAGGAGCTGTAGGTAAACGTCAAGGAGTAAATATAATTTCGAATGGGAAACTTGCTCAAGGGACACTAAGGCACTTTAAGATTAGGTATTCTCGTGCCGCCATTTTGGCCCAAACTCGGCTTATGCATGTTGTAATTTCCGTGAAAACGCATCGGCAACAACATCACTTCGGATTTTGTTTCCAGAAGAAAGTAGTAGTTTTTATACGAAATATTGAGTTAATAGCAAATATTTTCTGTCATTGACAAAGACTTATTCTCATAGTGCCTTAGTTTATCGTATGTGATAGAATTCCTTATTTGAATAAATGATAAATATCTACGAATATTTTTATTGTATTTATTTCATCTTGTCAATCAGACAGTATAAGTATCATTATAATATTTTAAAGTATGAGTATGTATTCATAAGCACCTCATTAAGGCAATATTTTGCATACAAACTGCTACTTCCTTCTGAAAACAAAATCCGAAGTTGTCCTGCGTTTTGAAGGAACTTACTGTTACCTATTCTTATAGTGCCTTAAGGGACACCATTTAGGACTCTGTCACAAGCTCTTAGGTAACATTACGGAAGGTGACAGATGGGGAAAGAAAACATCTCTCGCCACTTCCAAAAAATATCTTCCACTCTACTCAAATTGATTTAGAAAACACGTGAAATTTTGGACTAGAGTAACCGGACAGCGACCTCCCATTTCATAAGTCATGGGCTGCACAGATGTAGGACATGTAGCACGGGAGAAGCGGCAACTTCCATTTCATAAGTCATGGGCTGCACAGATGTACGACATGTAGCACGGGAGAAGCGGCAACTTCCATTTCATAAGTCATGGGCTGCACAGATGTACGACATGTAGCACGGGAGAAGCGGCAACTTCATCACTGAATAAGAAAGGTGAAACCGTGGAGACAAAGAATAAAGCAGACACAAATAACATAGGTTTCTCCAAAGGCTCTTCTGTAGGAGTGAATGGAGGAAAGCAGATGATGTTGGACGTGGAGTGATGGAGGAATGGCGTTGGTGGAGTGGCATCGGGAATGAGAGTGTTATTGCAAAGAATACACCTTAAAGAAAACGCAGGAGGAAGACGCTGAGTTACCGACGTGAATAGTGAACCGCGTGTTAAACGGAAACAAAGCGACACAGACTGAGTCGCGAAGGAATTTTCTACCTAGGGACAGATGCTAGCTCCAGGATTATCAAATACAAGAAAAGATGTAAATTAAACGATCATTTTATTTTCATGCCATTTATATAACCGATAAATATAAGTGAAACTTTCTAATTACGAAAGGATGACAAGGTTGCTAGGTTAGCAATAAATTCACAAATACTTTTAATGACACAGGCAGAAACAGTTCATATTTCAAATTACGTTTGTGTTAAAACAGGAAAATGGATTCTAATTGTATATTGACATTGTTCTCGTCTACTAACACTACATGATGATGATGATGATAATAATAATAATAATAATAATAATAATAATAATAATAATAAATTTATTGTCAAAAAAGCAGTACAAACTGCGTATAACCACGTGGAGGAATATAAACTAATTTACTCTCCGGAAGAAAGCAAGGGACCATCCCATCAATTCCGATCAAGGGCCCTAAGGCAGAGGCGGATTCAAAAATTTCAACAAAAATTTCTAGATAAAATGAAAAGTTAGCTACGAGTTAAATTACTAATAGAATGTCAATATGTTTGTAAATTAACGCAAAAAAATACGTGTACAAATTATTATCGAACTATAGATTGTTCTGAGTATAGTGTTTAAAAATAATAAGAATTGAAATAACACTAAATTCACGATTTATTGTTACAATAAACACGCCCCTAGACAAAGTCTAGAGAACCTGTATAATAAATCCGTCTCTACCCGAAGGGAAAACGGAGAAAAAACCCGGGCCAGGATGAGGCTGCTAAATTCAACCGTCCCAAAGTTGAGTACACATAAAACTAAATTAATAAGAGCAATAAGACAACACAATCATGCAAAAAAATATTTTTTAAAAAAATTGTTATAAGTTATTTAAAACGTACTACAGCATTGGCGTGGTAAAGTACAAGACGAATTAAACTTTTATTAAAATCAATAAATTCTTTTACAGTGTAGAAGCACTGGTGCAGGAGCAAGTTTTTAAAAGTGGATTTGAAGAGATTCAATTTCATAATATCCTTTATATTCTTGTGAAGGAAATAATATAGAACGATTCCCGAATGACACGGTCCTCTTTGGCAAAGAGTGGTTGACACTCTAGGGCGATGAATATTATTACTATTGCGAGTATTGTGTTCGTGAACGAGACTGTTTCCTTTGATGCAAGGGTGGCAATTCTGTAATTCGGTCTTAACAAACACGACCGTTTCATAAANTGGGGTACTCCGCAAGTAAGTGGCTTTGTTTCTGAAAGACAACGCTCAAGTATTTTATTTTTAGTACAGGATATTTCGACCTGTTGATATCTATCTTTTAAATAAGAAGTTAGCCATTGATGTGGAAGTCCACGAATGCCGAAAGAATGCAATTACGAAAGAAGAATTCCATGATCGATGACATCGAATGCTTTGGATAAGTCCAGAAAAACACACAGAGGATTTTCTCCACGGTCAAGAGATGTGGAACCATCGTTTAAGAAGGAAAAAATGGCGCTTGTAGTGGAAAAGGATTTCCTTAAACCATGCTGATCGTCAGAGTAAATGTTATTTTTTAATAAAAAATCTAGGAAACGCTTATAGAATAATTTTTCTAGTATTTTTGAGAAAGTGGGTAGTAGAGATATTGGTCGGTAATTTCCAATATTAAGTTTGTTTCCTTTCTTGTGTAAAGGTTTCACTTTAGCTCTCTTAAATATTTTAGGAAACACCCCTTCCGATAAACTATTGAAAATATTTATGAGTGGATTTAATATAGCATGGGACGAAAATTTAACAATAAACGCAGGTGTATCATCTACGCCTGTTGAAAATTTGTTCTTTAATGAGCTAATGATTCTCATGACTTCACTGGTGTTAGTTTTGGAAGTGAACAAAGAATTGGGTATGTGGGTGGATATAATTGGAGGACATTGATTTGGATATATTGAGTTCGTTATTTTACCAATTTCTGAGAAGTGGGAATTAAACAAATTTGCGATGTCCTGAGGATTTGTTACGATTTTGCCATCGTTTAGAAAAGAAACATTTTCTTCGCGATTTTCAGAAGTTGATGTGTAATTTTTAACAATATTCCACAAGGCTCTCTTCCGGTTGTTCGATTTTAGTACCTTCCTGACGTTTCCATAACTTTAGCTGCATAGACTACTTTTCGAAGAATAGTCTTATATTTACGAAAATAATCATGGAATTCGGGTGGTTGTTTATTGAGTTTTAAAAGATAATATAAACGGCGTTTGTTTTTTGAAGAAATTCTTATCCCTTGGGTGATCCATCTATTGTATTTCTTTGTGTTAATTAACTTGCGTTTTATGGGAAAACTAGAGTTGTAATGTTTTAGGAATATTGAGATAAATACATTGAATTTGTCATCAGTGTTTTGGCAATAGTGAATTTTTTCCATGTTATTTCACGCAAATAATTTAAAAATATGGATTGATTTGTGTCATTAAACTCTCTTGTAAACTTGTAGAGGATTTTGAGTAGGGTTAGTTTATTATTAATAGTCAATACTTGAGCAAGGTGATCGCTGTATTCGGCGATAAACACTTCAGAGAGATACAAGATTCCATTGTTAACGATAATGTGATCTAGCAATGTTTGAGATGAGCCGGAGAGGCGAGTGGGGTCGTTTATCGTAGTAATAAGGTTGAAGGAGTCGATAAGATTCTTGAATCGATTAACTGGTGAATGTGCAGAGTCGGATGTACTCAGGAAATCGATGTTGAAATCACCACATATAACGATAGATTTAGTAGATTTATGTGTGATATGTTTTAAAACAATTTCGAAGTTCCGAAAAAATATGTCAAGATCTGATTGAGGAGGTCTATAAATACACAAAACAACAATACCGGTGTCGGTCAGATTAACTGCAGAAAATTCGAACACACTATCTACGCAGAAGTTCTCGTAGCCTTGCACTGGAGAAGATAAAATATCAGTAAGAACGTAGATACACGTTCTTCCGTGAGGATTTTGTCCTTTAAAATCTTGCCGACAGTAGGAACTTGCTAAATAATAATTAGAAATAGCAGTATCGTTGATGTTGTTAGTTGAAAGCCAATGCTCTGTGAGGCATAGCAAATCGAATCGATTTTCGTGTACCAGAATTTCAATGTCTGTCAATTTGTTTGAAAGGGATTGGACATTATGATGAAACATAATTATTTTATTTTCGCAAAGTGTTTGTGATTCATGAGAAATGGAATCGACGTTAGATTGAGGAGAGGATTTTGAATTTGGTACAGCTTCTAGTTCCGGATCAAGCCCGCACACTGCACCTGAACGCGATTGTCACCTTCGAGTACCACATCGTACTCCTGAGCGCAAGTTGTAACTGTGTATGGGGGCGGCAGGAGGAATAGATGAGGACGTGCGAGATGAGGAAGCAGTAGGTGAAAGAACGGGGAAAGGAGAAGAAATGGGTGTCGAGATAGGAAGAGGAGATGGTGATGTGGTAGGAGCAGAGGGAGATGGAGGAGGAGATGAGGTAGTAGCAGGAGGAGGTGTAGGGGTGGGTAAAGGGGCAGGTGGATGATGTGAGGCCAGATGTGAAGCTAGGAGAGAACCGAAGTGATGTTTACCAGACAGTCTCAGATGTAAACCGTTCTGGGTATAGTCCTTGGCAGTCATNAGTCCTTGGCAGTCAGATGTGATTGCAAATCAAATAATGTGATTTTTGTGTCTGCCAGGTGACGTTTTAGGGAGATGTTTGCCAGGTTAATTTCGTAGTTTATTTGTGGAACGTTGAAGCGTAGAGGNGTTTATTTGTGGAACGTTAAAGCGTAGAGGCAGGCTAGAGAGTACTAAGTTTTGTGTGCTGAGAGGTCGTTTTTAGTTTTAGACGTGTTGATATTACCAACCTAGTTAATATCGTTCTGCCCACCTATTATGATTACTGTGTCCCGCTCTGGGTTTTTAGTGTAAGTGTCCAGTTCTCGAATATCTTCAGCCAAATGAGCGTTTGGCTTAAAGAAACCGGAGACAGAACTGGCTGGGAAGCAATCCACGCAAAACGGAGGAAATGTGACGACCGTGCGAATCAGCTAATGTGAGCACGTTTGATTTCTGCGTGGAAGTGTTGGTTTCATCTGTGGGTAGCACTACTTAACGTGGTTTTGGACGGCTGTGCTTACCAGTGCGTGGTTTGTGAACTGGTTTGGGTACTTGACGGGAGGGGATGAAACGAGTAGGTAAAGGAGGAAATAGGGACATGTCATCTAACACACTAAACCTATTCTGAGTGAAGAGTTGGGGTGGTGCATGTGTCGTTGGTCTAACCGGGTGATAGCAGTTGGAATGATGGCGAGAATTTCTTACTGTAGTCCAACCGCCGATCGTGTTCTTATTGACCTCTTGCAGCGCACTGATCCGTGTATGAATATAATGTATCAAGTCATTGCACGCCTTCTGAAGATCAGCTTTGAATGAGTTGAGGAATGCGATAGTGTCCATTGTTGTGTGTTAGTTAGCAACTTAGCGACAAAAGCAAATGAGAATACACGAAAACTGACAACTAACACTGAATGAAGGATATTAGTATAATAATATATTTTTTACTATGGAAGTTACAAATGAGATATTAAATAAATTAAATATGTAAACAAACCGACGACAAAAATGATTGAAATAATTATTTAGGGCGATTACTGGAGATTAATTGATTCGACAATAACTACTCTATATTATGTTAAAATGTAAATAAATACGAAGGAATCAAGAAAAACGAACTGTAAAATGATGTAATAATTCTATGAAATTAAGACGACGAAAACTTGGGTGCAACAATTGGGCAGGGTTTAAATAAGTAAATAAACAAACCAACAACTAAATGACAGAAATAATAATTTAGGACGAGAACTGCAAATAAATTAATTCGACAATAACTAAGACAATATTATGTTAGAGTGTAATGAATAACTACAAATAGAATCACGAAAATAAATGGTAAAATATTGGAATAATTCTATTTACGGCGACGAAACTTGAGCAGTTTAACAATAGAGTACGTTATTTGTAAGTTAATAATGATGTAATAGTATACGTACCAGAAAATCTAAATACACCAAGATAGTATTGATATATTTACTGCGACCTTGTAAGTAGGTTATAATTTATTCAAGTTCACGTTTGCCACCCGGCGATGAGAGTAAGCAGTAGTTGAAACGTCATGAACTTGAATACTGGGCTCTAATGACCTCGATGTTGACGAGCCCTAAAGTGCCCCCCCCCCAAAAAAAAAAAATGAACTTGAATAAAATATAGCCTACTTACGAGGTCGTATTGAATATTTCATTTCAAATTTTATATTTGATATAGAGGTATAATAATAGGGTAAAATAATATTATGTGTATTTAAATGTAAATATGTAAATTATTTATTTTGTATCTTCGGTTTTAATCGAGTAAACGATTTGTTCACATGTTTACGAAACGGATCAAACCAAGAAGTACGACTACAGTGTTCAACAACGTAGTCAAGCGTGCATTTGATATCCCCAACATGGACTTGGAAAATCTCGAAACTAGTAGAACAAATTCAGTTCAAAGAGCATCGAGAGAGGGAAGAAGAATGAACTGATCTGGGTAGAGGAACTAGAGACGTCTTCGCACGTCGGCAAGAGTGATTTCACCGCACGCGGGGGAAATGGCAACATTGTGTTTAATTACATCGCGAAGAGCGACTTTGCAGAACATTATCCCATACGCAGCGTCAGATAACTGCTGCGTGACGGCGGGATGCTAGGCGACTCTGTCGTACGGAGAACCCCAGTCGCCTCCCGCTTTCGTTCAAGGCGGAGTTAACTGTGTGTCTGCTATTGCGAGTTGTATTTCTCTCTTTGGACACACTGAGTACTGACCAATGAATGTAGGCGTACGAGTATTTGTTCCTCATCAAGCGCCTAAACTAATAAAAACACTATCCTTCAGAGGAAAGGGGAGAGAAATTCAAGAAAAAAAACAGTTTTTACGTAAGTCATTTTACAAACAGAAAATTACTAACAATATGAATAGTATTTGAAGTTTGTTGATGGAATTCAAATTAGACAATAATTTATCATGAAAAATTCTTGCAAAATCCTCTTTTTTTAAATTGGAACTGTTGCATCTTTTCTTAACTTTTTCTAAGTTATTTTCCGCACAATTTGAATCATAAAAATAGTATTTTTAAAATTTACCAAAGTTTCAGTAACTTAACTGTATGTTTGTCTGGGCTGTATGATAATGCAGTACGGCGTTACCAACACTAATAACGTTAGTAAATAGTGTTACTAATACGTAACAACAGTAATACAAGTCATGAATTCTTTCACACAAAACGGATGTGTTTAGTTTCTTTCTTGCCGAGACGTGGGCGAGAAACATTGTGTACATGACGAACAATATCAATCCCAATAATACTCCTCTCCTTGTAGTGCAACGGTCAAGATCGTCAAATGGAAAATAAAGGTAAGTTCTCATCTCCTGTACACCACACCTCCACTCTCCATGACCTTTCTACAACGAATCGAGTGTATATTATAACTACAAAGTTGTGCTTCCGAATTTTTTGTACACCTAATTGAGTTTTGATGAACTGTCATCCTTCTCAATGAACTCTGCTAATAACCTCATTATCTTTCCAGCAATAACATCCAGCAGAAGACATCAGCTCAAAAGCAGGACGCTGGAAACGTACACTTATTCTGATACATACCTTCAGTTATACTACACATTTCTGCTTAAGCATAAGGAGAATGTATAATTATCACAGCAAATTCTCATTTCTTATAATTTATTTATTGTATATTTTTCTATTTCATCTCATATTGTGTTGCATCCTTTCATATCTTTTGAATGTTTGTTTCTCTTCAACTTCAGCCTGACGATGACGAATGTTCCGTCGAAAGAACGGAACGCCCATAGGAATACAACAATGGAGAGAAACATTACGTTCAATGTTTTAATTATTCACTCGTATTAGCGAATGAAAATAATGAACACTCCTCACTAATTTTGTATGTCAATCAAGATATTTCAGCCCATTTGATTGCATAGTGTTGACATAATGTGTCATGTTATTTTCAGGATTCTTTTCCCCAAACTGACGTAAAATAAAGACAGCACACTTTTGTTTCTGGGTTAGCAAAATCACTTTTACCAACTGTGCGGAATAGTTACGTCTTCGGTGTCTCGCTCGGCTGAACTGAGTGACTGTTTCTAACGGTCTGAACTTAACTGAAGTTTCTAACACACAACTACGTCATGAAATAGAGCTATAATAACTTGTCACAGAATATATCATAGACATTATTAAAATTAATTTTTTTATCGTCTCCAAAAAATTTCAAAAATAATTTCTATGTAAGAAGAAGAATATTATTCGTTAAATAGAAAATATTTACATTTTTGTTGTACGGGACTGAAAGTAAAACTGAAGACAAAAAAATGTACATACTATACTATGAAATTTCATTTACTACAAAAATTTCACACAACTCTAAATTTAGTTCAAGAAATATGATTTTTTTTTTTTGTAATTCTTACTAGTATGATATTATAACTTACGTACTTCCACTACAAGTTTTTAGACTCAAATGATACATTATTTTCGAGAATTAATTGATGAAGAACTTAAACAAAAACAATAGACCTACGTTCCGAACAAAAACTCGAACCCGCTTCAATGATGGTTCCGTTTTTCCATAAACAATGTATGTAGGATATTTTTCAGTATACTGAACTCATCGAGCTCAAAAATAAAGGAAAAACTAGCAAATTAATTTTAAAAAATTCAAACATTCCCCGTGGAATAGATGTTTGCACGAAATTTCGGGAAATCCATGAAGTTAACTAAAGAGATATTAGTAATAGTGTTAAATGAACTGCTTGACAGAGAAGGTTGCAGTGTAACCTTCCATAATATTTTAAAATTTAAATTTTAACGGTTTTAATTACTACATACAATCCAAGCCCTGAAGAAGAGGTCAACCATATCTCAAAACGTTGACAAAGAATGTGGTAATCAAATGTAATTAAAGAAGAGTTGTATACCAATAATACAGCCTTCATAATGATTGTCTATAATTGAGACACACAGTGATTGGAAGGAGTTATTTACTGATAATATTATTTAAGTTTCTTCAAATTATCATGATTTTTTCCTCGTGCATTATTCCACGCACACAATGATATCATAATCCTCTTCTTAATATAAGAAACGAGAAATATGAGTCGCCTATGTACATTAATCTATACGTGATCTGAAGTCGTTTTTGTCAGTCATTGCGATTTATGCGCGTTGAGTTGTAGAAGTGAAGGAAAAGAAGAGATATCATAACGAGAGGAATAGCAACGCGGAGGACGCGCGATGAGAAAGGGTGGAGTGAAGAGGACGCGTGGGAAGAAAGGTAAGAAGGCGAGAGGCGAGGTCTCTACCTACGCTCGACGCTCACCTGTCACAAGGCGTGAGAACTCTCAATCGAGTCTAGTGCTTCCGGGAAGAGCGGAAACATTGATATCTGCATCGCAGTGTGCTCTCTCTGTCCACGACACCTATGCTATCCGTGAGAAGGGAAACATTCAATTTGCAATTCCGTGTGATTTAAATTATGTAATACAGACAGTTGAGGAATAAAATTTTTATTTCTTCAATAAAATATAAAATGCGGTACATAAAATGTCAGCAGGCATCCAGAGTTCTACATCAAAGAAGTATTTATCAGTATTTATAACTGCAAAATCGACAGCTGCTACAGGATCTTCGCTGCCAACGTTTCACTGAAGGGGGAAAGTGCCGATTCAATTTACGAAGACAGACCTAGGTGAGGTTTTCAAAAGGTTTTTTTTCTTACCTACTTCTGACAAGAGTCGGTAATTACAGGGGACTCCCTGGTAACACTCCGCGGTAACCAAATTACTCTCCTCGCGAACTTTCTTCCTTCCAAAAATGTGATTATCGGCAACAACAGACCTCATGCCCAAAACCTCGCTACCCTCAAAAATCAATAATCATTGTGTCCAACAGAATCATCATTGAGACTAAGAATGTTAGTTAGGGCTTGATTTCAAGGAGAATATGCTGAAGTTCATACACAATAATGAGTAGCTGATCGTTAGGTAAAAAATTAGTAAAATCAATCTTCCCCTTATTATTATCTTTTTTTAACAAAGTCAGTCGTAGAAATATTTTTCAACACCTTATTTGAAACGTAAAAATTAAGCTGGAAAAATAATAAAACAAACCAAATAAATTTGAAACCTTGAAAGGATTATATTTTTCAGTCTCAAAAATACTTCTCGAAATGTTGAGTCTTCATTGTGGTAAGAAAAAGTAATTATTTCAAAATAGGTTTCCGCATCGGACTTCATCTTATATTTACAATATTCCAATATTCCAAACTGCTTTGTATTAATAACCCAAATTTATGAAAGGTAAGATCTTTCAATGATACGTGGTTCTTTGCTTCTTGTGTGGTAAGTGTTGGCTCTGCAAAGCACTATAATGAACTCCACTTAGGGAATTAGAAACCTCCTATCGTAGATCTAAAAAAGAATACTCTTCTTACAATTTTAAGAAAATATATCAATCATTGCTTGTATCTAATAGGTTGAATTAAAAGAAATCAGTTTTTTTAACGTTATTCCGTGGATATATACATCACGTGTAAATGAAAGTCCGAAGTGGAACTAAAAATTAACGCGAATGTATTTTCATCATCTCCTTCCCTTTTTATCTTTAACCACACAAACGCGAAGGAAAACACAACAGAATAGTGCCAAGTACTGTTGTGACCACGCCACGACTTGAGTACTCTCGTTACATCGATGCTCCTCCCCTTGACGACAAGAACCATATTCTGCACACGCCGCAGTACCTTAGTCGTTATCTTAGCGACAGCACTTCCTCCGCTTACACCTGTTTATCCTACACACGCCAACGTCCTCAATTGGCCACTTCGTTCACGTTGTTAGCAAATACGCAAAGGGTATTGAGGTCAATCGGGAAGCTATTTGTCAGGTGAACGCATTGAAAGCGGTTATTTAGAAAACCACCGAGGGAGGCGAGTGAAGGGCCGGATTCCTCGTTTCGCATTCAGAGCTCTCTTAATTCAATACCACACTGTGCTCGTCTAACCGAGTGGTTACGTGCCGAGTTTATTAATTTAAGAGAGCACCCGTAAGAGATCATTTGCTTTTAACAAGGTACGTGGTTAGAGTTGTTTCCAAAACATGTACCAATGAATTTTTTGCTCCATTTACCATTACGGATTTTTAAGCAGTTCATAAATTTTATGTAACGATATAAAGTGAAAATAGTATAGCCAGTATAGCATTATCACTGGTTCGAAGAAACATTATTTCACTTACATGATCTTTTTTGCTTCCTGACATTCCAAAAGGTTTTTAAAGAAACGTTGGTTGAACATGTATTATTTGGTTACGGCGTCAATTTGTAAGTATTACAATTGTGTACACAAAACATAAGAGCTCCAAACGCGTTCACCTCTCCAGAACACAGCAAACCTCTGCTAACAATTCACCAACAACATTAAGGAAGAGTAAAAAACACAGCTTATTGTTGAGGTAAAAATTATCTGACTGGATGCTTACTAAAAACACTGTTTTATTGTCAAAATGACTTTTTATTGGTTCGCTCAACAATGCATTGAAATTGCTAAGTAAATTCACACTATTCAATAATGCGAGTAGTTATAATTTGTTTCAGTATGGAAAAATGACGATAATGAATTTTATAAAGATACAATACGTATTTTACTCCTTTTCCGAGCTTTTGCTAATACGCAACCTCGTCGCCATGCCTGTCTGCTCGCCAGCTGACTGGCGTTCAATTATCAGCAGTTAGGTTCGTGACGCTCTGTTAGTAGAAGTGGGAACTACTTTCTTCAACTATTTTTTGCGGACCAGCTGCGCTTTGTCGCCTCGGTGGTTCCGAAGACACTGACCAAACAAAGTATTATTATTCTTTGTTATTTTTTGAACAAATTTATCGCAATAAAAATATTTATATTTCTTTACATGTAGTACAGCAGAGAAGACTCAAGTAAACTATTGGCGTCCAATACCTCCACCACTTCAAACTATTAGTTCAGAACTAGCGACGTGTTTCAACTACTTCGTCTGTACTGGTCGTGTCAATGCGCTGCGTCATGTGGACATGTCAAGATCAATTGGAGAAGCCAACTATTATCTTCCATTTATTGGATACCAACAATTAACTTGTTTATTAGCGTCGAGAAAACGCGGCATAAGAAAAATCCATTCTCCGTGAAGATCTTGCGATTTATTCTTCGCTGACCTTCATATTTCCTTCTCCACGTTCGTGGACGGCGTTGAATCAGTCAGAAACATCCCTCACAACGCCCAACTACGCCTAACGTCCACGGAATGCACTAACGCGATGCAAAGGGTTTCCTTGGCAGGCGTCGCCCACACGAAACAAAGGTCCTTGCAAATGTCAAGGATGAACCAGTGGCACCGCGGTACAATGAAGAGGCGCCGATGCTATGCATAGCTCTCCACCTACGACACGTTCCTTAAGTGCATGCATGTCAGGATTATCTGTCGTGTTACTATTATTATTTATTCATTTACGTCACACCTTCATCAATATCCAATTACGTTGTTATCTTACACATTTATAAATATTTACAAATTTTTTAATTCCTTTTATATATCTTTTTCATCGCAAATATATTTTTTATAAATATGTCGCATATGATATGCCATTCCACGCATCTTTAATTTATCAAATACTCTACATATTCTTGAAAATATTTGAAACTATTAATCTGTCCTTATATCTACTTCCTTGTCCATTATCTATAAAAAATAGTCTCTGCACCACATCATAGAGGACACAGTTCCGTAGTAATGATCAATGGTTTCATGCCCATCTCCACAGACATTTCTTTTAAATATTAATACTTTTTTGAAGTCTTAAATCCATATAGGTTAGATTTTTAATCACCATGTCATGTCAATTCTTGAATCATTTCATTCCCGGGTGTAAAACACTTCCTATTTTGTTTTGTCATGTTGTTAATGAAGGATTGTGTCAAACGTCGACAGTGAAAACTCACAACTTTACACGAATGGACCAATTTCTCAGTTCATATCTTTCCGTGTTTCGTGCTTTAATGTGAAAAATTCTAATATTTATTAAACAGAACATTGGAGATCTAATGATATATTTTTACGAGAGTTTTCCTTCCCTTTATATCGTAAGGATTTTTTAAAAGTTCGGTGACACGTATTTATTTATGCACCTAAATATATTTGGCTAACAGGTTTTCGGATGCAGAAATTTGTGTTCTCTGGTAAAATAGGGTACAGAAATGACCTCTGCCTGGAGTAGGGGAGCGCATACTCCATCGAAAACTTCAAATTCGTCCTGAAACACTATCTCTCGCCCTCTCTCTCCGTACCTACAAAGACGATAAAGAAAATATTAATATGCTTCCTCAGGTAGAGATGACAGTGAAGACTGGTCCATTGAGAGTCGAAAAATAATTATGATACGTACGCAATTATAGATGTTATAGTTCTAAGCGATTCGGGAATATATGATTTTTCCTATATTTCTGAAAATGATCCAAATACACTTACGAAGTAGTTTTTACTCATCATGTTGTTCCTTCCGTTTCATAAAGTAAATTCAAACTTTTCAACTACGACAAACCTTCGCATGGTCTCGCAATGTTATAATATTTTTTATCGATTCCTATACTATAAGGCATTCACAACAAGCTATTTTAATATATAATATTCTTCACAATCTGAATGTCTTATAACATGCCATAGAATGTCATAGAACATGCCGTCCGAGGGAGTATTACCCGTAGATTTTGAATTAAACATCTTCCGGCGAGCGATGAATGACAAATAGGTTCGCACCAACCGCAACTCTGCAAGTTGTTCATATAAATACTAAGAAAGCTCCACAGCGGATTAAAATTATGGCGGCATATTCGAAGTAAACCAATCGACACAGCTGGAAGCTCTTGGAATCTGTCATCCAAGAAACCAGAATCTATTCTAACATATTGTTATTTCCTAAGTCATAATTTCTCTGAAATTTTTATGGTGCATTTTATGGACTACCTATTACGTAAACATTATTTATCTATACAACACGATGTAATATTACGTTTCTCCAAGATATTGTGGACAAATTAAAATCGGATGAAATGAAGTCCCATCTCTATTTTCTGTTTTTATTTTGTACTTGTAGTTTTCCTGAAATTCAAATGAATACATGCTATTCTAGTGAATTTCTTTACGCTTTCCGGAAATATTAATTTCTTATATCAGGTGTTATTAAGAAATTAACACGGATTAAAATACAACGATAATATTTTGTCTCACTAAACCGTGGTTAGAAAAGATGTAACGTATAAAATATACATTCCATTAATATCAGAATTAAATCGTTAGGAAGCTACTCAGGAGATTTAAAATTAAATTTACTTTCGGAATGTATCTCAACGCAGATAATAAATACAAAGCTGCGATAAAATATACATATTTAATAGGTTCTGAAATCGAGCATTGAGATAGGGGTACAAATTTGACACAGATTGCCCCCGTTAGAGAAGTAAGGTAAGAGAGGAAACACATGGACACATCTGTGCTCTTTGTCTCTTGTCACAAAAATGTCTTTAACGCTACAATGATACACCCGGGCTGCTTAAAGCAGTAAAATTATATTTATTTGAACTCACTGGGACTTAAGGTAAAAAGGATAGCCACAAATTCGATAATTTGATCATTTAAAGAAGTTATAAAAAGGCAACTAACAGTAAAAAACGATTAAGAGAATTCTTTGCTACAAACTTATTTATTCGTTACAAATCGTATTAAACTAGTAGAATAGTATACTTTTTACATAAAAAATAAAATACCAGTGTACTGTATGAACTGTAATTTTTCTCGTAAAACTTTAACTTCAATCTTATGATTAGTGTATATATGGAGTTTTTCCACATATAACAGAATTATGAAAGCGTAGGAAAAGTACAATAGCTTGTACAATAACTCTAGCTAATAGCTTTACAAGGCCAGTGACGAATACATAACGCACGGCGAATGACAGAGGAATTGAGTAATACCACTAAAACACTAACGACAGGGGAAGCGAACCAACGCAAGCACGTGGGGGTAAGCACAGCAGATAGTAGGCGAGTTTATTGTTAACGATACGCGTCTATTGTCCCCACAGTCATGTGGAACTGTACCACGCCTTCGTCGTTCACTAACCTTGCCAGCTGTTAGCAATACCTCCACTGTAAGAGGTCACTAGTGTTTCTTATGACGCTAAGCCACGTTGTCTGCATAATACCCGGTTAAGATAACTAACTCGTTTTCATAATTTGTGTAGAGTAACTCCCAAGAAATGACAAACTACGTTACCACATACGCGTCTGGTGTCTAGGTCGATTATGATTGATATTTCCTGGAAAGAAGTCCAACATTTTCAAACAAAGATATTAATAGGAAGGTTTGATGCAGTATTAATCATATTTCATTTTATTGAAAAGCTGACTTTTAAATTTTGAGCAGGGAAGTTTGGAAATAAGCAAATGTTTTGAAAAAGAAAAATAGAACACGTCTTAAAACAAATGTGTTTTTTATATTATTTAATTTGATGAAAAATTTGTGAAATTATAATTTACGAGCTTTTCTCTCGTTCCTGGAAAAAATATTCATTTTATAGATAAAAGGTTTTGATTTATTCGTGATATTTTATGGTAGCACTTCTTTACTTCAATCAACAGCTATCAAAATTATGGTCTTGTACCTAGCAATTCGATGTCGTCGACGCATTGCATGATCGCTAAAACGTAACTTCGCTTCCTCTATTCAACGCAGTTCAAAGACGTTTCTTCTTCTTCTTCTTCTTTAGGTTCTACAACTTTATTTGAAGAGTTTTGACCTTCTCAACTATCTGATTCCGTCTCTTTCTATCTTTAACCTTCTCTGTCCAATTCACCTTCAATACACGTAAATCATTTTGAGAACGTTCCATGTTCCTATATTCATAACCTTATTAGTTCGTCTCCTTTTACTTTTCCGACGCAGATTGTTGAGCTTCGAAATTCCTTTACAGGTGACAGGTCGCTGACCCGACGCCCTAACCCTCCTCCTTTTTTCCGGGTTTGGGACCGGCAACAGTACCTGGAGGCTACTCGATCCACCCCCAGGCACCGCAGGCGGAGTTATTCACAGACGTTTAATGGAACGAATTAATTTAAATCATCCAAATGTGAGTGTATAGTAAAAATACGACTCATTCGGAGGAACAATGGAGTAATTACGAAATTGGAAAAGAAGACAAAGATTCGGAAGCTTCACATATCGGCAGTATTTTCAACTGGATAGTTGTTCTAAATTTTGAACAATGAATAGTTAATTACGGTATAACTGTATGTTAAAAGAACATAGGTCGTTCAGAAATTCAAGAACGTTTGGGTATAACAAAAAAACACTATAGATATCATTACAAAATTTGTGTACAATTTTACAGGACCTTAACTGATTTTTCAAAGTAGTCGCCATAGTAATCGAGGTTCATATTGTATGAAGGAACAAGTTTATCCATGCCGTTGTTATGCTCTTCTGACGCCAATGACTTGTACCAGGACGCAACTGCCCCCCAGGGGACTTACATCGAGTAAGTACGTGTTTGGCGAACACGGGGCCCCGAGCTGAGCCTGGCATTACTTCCACTTACTTGTGCCATGCTCCTTCCTTTCTCTTTTCTGATCTCCCTTGGTCACCTCTTGTTCTTTTCGATCCCGACGCTATTAGGGTTAGGGTATCTTTCATTTTCCTCTTTCCTCTTCTTTTTTTTATGTGTTTAGTAAAGTGAGATATGTTGGGATTTCAGTTTTGAGTTGTAATTCAGGAGGGTTTTTAGTGGGTATGGCTGAGTCATTCGGCGAGTCCCACACGCGGGGAGAGTCATGTTGGCTCTCCTTAGTGCGTAACTGCATTTTCCCTACCTGCACAAGTTTTAAGGGCTCTAATGACCTCGCTGTTGACGAGCCCTAAAGCCCCACCAAAAAATAAATAAATAAAGGACGCAACTGCGAACAGTATCTTACCCAAAAATTTCTTTTATTTTGAGAACACATGGCAATGGATGGGTGCAATTACCAAGAAAATTTAAATTTATACTACAATTTACGTCCATTATAAAATCTAATGAAATTAATAATTAAAAACTTATAAATAATTATATTATTATTTAAAGTCCATAAAAGGTCGTAAGTATTTAATTATTTAATTAAAATTCACAATTTTCTTACATTACATTTTTCAAATTACATTACATCAATTTTTTAGCATCGATTAAATTAGTTTCGTTAATATAAATTTTCAAAGTTGACCCTTCCCTTAAAAACGCTAGAAAATCGAGTTTTTTATCCTCCAAACACAATGCAAAATACTCAAGAGACAAGCAAACTTTCTTAAACTAATACCTTCTAACATTGAATTAAATAAAAATTGATGTATGGTTTGATATATTTTCATGTATAAGAAAATTGAACGGTAAGTTCAAACTCTTGTCTATTGCTTTTTCAAACCGATAGTAAGTTATAAATAAATGGACAACCTTATTTATAACACGGTGTAATTCTTGTGGTTATAAGATCGACTGATCTGAGGAAAGAATTATGAAGAATGAATGTAACTAATCAGATCTATTCACGTCACAGGTAAATCCCTTTTAGTAACATCGAATATTTATTATGTCTTTAGAAATATACTTTTCTGGTTCCATTTTTTTAAAATTCACCTATACTTTATATGTTGAATATTATCCTCTCCTACATGTAGTATTCATGATAGGTGATACAATTCACTCAGCTGTCCAGCGATGGTATCATTTCTTTACGAGACTTTTATATAATTTGTTAGAGATTCAGTAGGTACTGCACAACCTTCATGAATCCAACTTTTAAAGCGTGAAACAACAACGCCCTAGACAGGACTAGAAAAAAGTCCTCAATTCCATTTCAACAGTCTTCTCGCGAGTATCTGAGCGAACAAAGAAAAAATTGGGTGAAAGACATTCGCTTCATGACTTCTGCGCCTGAGTGCGAGATTTTGCACTTATGATTCAATTTGTGTTCAACTAGTTCTAGGCATGGAGTGAAAACTCGAGATGATGACGTTTGACATCTCCAGCAGAAAGTATTCTTTTGTCTTCGCTCTCATTTGTTCAGAAGTCATTAGGTTTCTTGACGTAAATGTGCGTGTTCATCGACGCAGTCGTAGAAAAACCATGAAAGTAAAAGGTAATGAGTCAACACAAAAAGGCTGAGTATTTTATTTCGTGGATATAAATAATGATACAAATTTTTAACATAATCATTTCTTCTTAATTATTGGAATTTAGAGAGTTTGGTATTTCCTCCTTTCACTTCTCTTAATGGGATCATTTTTAAATGAATGTGAAACAGAGAATTATTTTCTCCTTTGTTATCATGATTAGCGGACATGAAGTTATGATTATATGGGCGTAATTTTAATGTTTCCTCCGAAGAACTTGTCGTTACATTTGATGACTTTGCTAAATACCACAGTGTTCCTAAACATGTCGTCAACGATTTTTCCTATACTCATTAACTAAACAGAAGGAACAATGACATGGATTCATTTTACTTAGGACGTTTCAAAAAATATGACTAAATTTGTTCGCCTTCCTACTGAAAGCTGAATGAATTACTGAATGCTATGCAATCATCTTTTAGAGTGTGAATAAATTTGTACTGATTCCCTTGGTATACTTTTCAAGCCTCCGGATGATACTGAATGTACATTACTAGAGAAATAGAAAAAAACAAATGACAAGGAAAATATAAGAAATGTGAGAACAATATCTCGCATATTGAAAAAAATACCTATTTAGTTGATTTTCTGATATATGCAAGAATCGAAACTATTGATAGCAGTGTGTAATATTACCCGAAACATACGGTAGTAGTTTTAGGCAAAATAAGTATAGTACCAAAACGGAAGGTTGATGTCTATTCTAATGCCATAATTTTCCTCTCAGAACAACGGTGATAAGAGAAGATTACCGGTGAAATCGTACCCCAACAATTAGAGGCTACAAAGTTTCAAGTGGTCATTGACATGGTCCTGAAAAACCTTTAAGTAACAGTTTTTAAAATTAACAAGCAACCTACAGAGCCTAACTGTAGATAATTTTGTTAAAATCTTTGTCGTAATTAAGATCTCCTCGACTAGACTAGAGCAANTTGTGGAGCTTTAGCAACATTATCAAAGCATGATAAATTAAATGGCGTTTCTATGTTGCTCATTGTTTTATTGGTATAAAGCTTTTTCGGCTGCATAGCAACCATCGTCAGTAACATACACTGAGTATTGAGGAATATTTTTGGCGAATGCACAATTTTGGCGAAGGCATTCGCCAAAAATATTCCTCAATACTCAGTGTATGTTACTGACGATGGTTGCTATGCAGCCGAAAAAGCTTTATACCAATAAAACAATGAGCAACATAGAAACGCCATTTAATTTATCATGCTTTGATAATGTTGCTAAAGCTCCACAAATACCAAGAATGTAATAAATGTAAAAATATTTGGTTTCCTGTGTAGAAAAAATTGTCTTTATTCGTACTGTGAGCAAGTGAATAAGCTAAAACGCTATATTTTCGTGTTTAATATACCATGACCGATTAATTCTCTAAATCAACGATTTTTGTGGTCGACGACATACTTCACTTTTCGAACAATTCCGTAGTGATTTTGATCACTCCACTTTCTTGCTTTTTCGATCGCTTTTCTTATGCATCTCTTCATTTGACGACAGGTGAAGACATGGAAGACACACAAAAACTCAAGGATGTATGATGTATTGAAGACAATAAAGAGTAGAAAGAACGAAATATACAGAAAGAATCGAATATATCGACAATTTCTGTAAGTAACAAGGGATTCGAAAGCGAGAACATTTTAGGCATTGAAACAGCCAGGAGCAACCATTAACACGAGAAATATTCAAGGAAGAATTAATATAGTCTAAATTTCAAAAGGTAGCACTTTATTCACAAGTGTAACAAGGCTCAAAAGGCTTAGTGTTTTGTGTGAACGTTCTAACATTGTACAGCAGTCATTACATTTAAATGTTAAAATAACCATTGATCTTATCCCAAGTCCAAGTTCGAGAACCAGTGATTTCACCAATGATTCGACATGCAAAATACGGATGACATTGGTGATGAACATATGGAAAACTCATAAGTCATAAATGAATTTTAAGCGATACACAGAAAATGTCACTAGTCACGTGTCACAATTACAATTCACATAAAAATGGCATAAACAGGAAAGTAAAATGTGATATAATATATTTATCGTCAGAAAATACATAAAATGTTGGATTACGAATAATAATTTTGGTAATATTAACATATGTAAAAAGTAAATGTGGAAGTGAGAAAAGTGGCATATTTAATCTATAAATCTTAGGAACCAAAAATTCTTCCAACAAAGTTTTGTTCGTATCGTTCACAGCAAGAAATCCAGAATGACTGCGACGATTTCTATTGAACACCCTGTACGCAAGATGAACGCGTTCTGCGACGCCATGTCCATCGTGTATCATTAAGCGCAGAGGCACGACGATTAAGACGCGTTCATAAGAGACACGCACGCTCTCCGCTCAGGTCGCTCACTCGGGTGCTAGCTACTCCTGAGAGCAGGCCGGTTTCCTCAAATTCCCGCGCGCGCCGGATGAATGACTGGGACGACGCAGCTTCTGCTTCTTCAATGAGAAGACGTCTTCGCTTCAATGGGACGGTAGCTGTGTCATTAGACGGATGCCGAGATGGATGTTTGGGGGGGAGGAGGACGGAGAGACCACGAGCGTCATCAGGGCGGGCACAGAGCGAGCTAGGAAGAGAAGGAGGAGTTTCCATCAGTGTTTCTGAAACTGTGGGTCTTGCAATAATTAGCCAACTGCATGTAAAAAAAACAACTCCATTTTATGAGAAAAAATTGCTTCATCTTATTTCTTTAAAGTAATTATTTTGCAAACATCACTTTTTCTCCCGACGTACTCAACTAATTACCAAAAACGAAGGCAAATTACAAAGAAACCTTTAACAATTTACTACTTTTTGTATAACTTTCTTTAAAATATAATTTTATTTCGAATTGCTGTCAGCGCTGGATTTACCACTAGGCCCGGGTCTAGGGGCACATGCTGAAAAAAAATTATTGTTTAAACAACAACAAAAATATTTATGGTAAGTTTAAAAAAGTCGGCATGTAGTTTTTTTGTTAGTTTTTAAATAAAAAAGTTTATTAATAATTATGTTTAATTATATTTAATAACTTATAAATATATGCGTTGCGTTCCAGTTTCGATGAATTTCTTCTCCCCCACGCATAAGTTTTGTCTAAAAATTTCTTTAACACATTCGACCGCTTATTCATTCAGAGTGAACATTATACTACATGCTCGGAAATGAAGGAGATAAGGTTATTGAACCAGTAATATTTTATATTGGTTTATCAGGCAAAACGAGAGTAATACTGTATCTTTAAGAACATCATCTATTTGGCCTCTTAACAAACGATATTATAATATTTATTAAAAGCACGTCTTTTTTTCTTATTTTCGATGTTTTAAAGTATCAAGTACAGTACGCTCCTTTTCAACGTTGTTATATGAGTAAACTTATTATTAAACTAATTTTACAAACTCTCTGATATTCATATTGGAAAAATATTTAATTTTAATATCAGTTTAATTTTAATATGTCAATAATATATAATGCATGTATGTATTTATGTATTGATATCTATCGAAGAGATTAATAAACTTATTTCCAATACGTTGTTGGGCTATTTAATTCCCTTAATACATACAAAATAAAATAAAAATTAAATTATTTTCATAACATAGTGATGTTATTATGCAACAAGTTAAAAATTGACATCATAAAAATTATTTTCTTGAGAAAAATTACCTGACTCCCCCCCCCCCAAGGAATGATACGAAAGGGGTGGTAAAACCTCTTGGGCCTAGGGGCGCCTAAACTTCAAATCCGACCCTGATAGCTGTCAGTTCGTAAACGGTCTTCTAGTAACGTTGCCACCAGCTTGAGAGCACGGTAAGGTAAAGTACAATACATAAATAAACAAATTCCCAATACTTTTACTGTTCGTGTGGTACTGCAATCTGTGAAATGAAGTAGATTATGGAACAAGCTGTTACCTGTGAAATTACCACGTGAAGTCTCGGCACCCCAATGTTGCAGATCATTTACTCTAGGTAAAAGGTTTTTGTCAAGCATTGTACTGGAAAGAAAATGATACATTTACACTATTACTGTTTTCCCTCGTTCGCTGCTTATGTAAATTATTCCGTGAGTTATATAATGCATATATTTTACTCTAAATAATAAGTGAATATATTAAGAAAATATATTAATGAGATAACTCTTGTTTTTATCTCGCAACGTTCTCCGAGACACGCTCAAAAACAAGTTCCTTTAAACGATTCCTGTAAGTAGAGTCGTATAATTATGCGTACTGTGTACTGATAGTAAGGTTTCATTGGATAGAGGAGATTCGGGAAGTTGTCATGTTTGAGAGTCAGTCGTTTTAGCACCGTCACACGATCAAACAGGCTCAAAAGACACCGGTCTAAAAAAGAATATGTATTTCCCAAATTTAAGTAAAATATTGCAATTTGCAGTTCATGCATTGAAAGTTGCAGGGAGAGAGTTTAATAATATCTTCATTTATTTTACAGTATATATTCACGGTAAGTATGATGTCCCAAGTTAAAATTTAACATTGAATTCTCAAAATAATCGAAGATCAGTTATGTTCCAAAATGGTTGTTATGTTCCAAAATGGTTATTATAAATTTTATCACAAATTATTACAACAGCATGTATAAAACAAACACAAATCTTGTTGGCTAGAAAGAAAAAACACAATCAGAAAAGGAAAATTTCGTAATTAACTCAAGGAATTAAGATATTTGGGTAAAAAGACATTTTACTCTAATTTTAATAAAGAGAAAAAATACATTTCCCACGAATCTAATTTGAATTTTAACAATGTGAGAAAGAAAAAGCCCACATCTCTTAAATAAAAATAAACGTAAATATTTCGGACATGTACTACTGCTTTAATACGAGAAAAACCGATAAAAAGTTGGAACAATATACTAAATAGTAACGGAATAGTAAGAATTACCATGCATTTTTTTTTAATAATTAATACAGTTTGTTGTCGTAAAAAAATTAATGAGTGCGTGATATTCACGACAGCAATCGGTGTTATAATTTAGTAACGTGTGTTTCAGAGGAATTCGAAGAATGACATTAGTGTCCTATTTCGTTCATAAAAAAGGCGAAACTAGCGTCCTCAGCCATCGTCATTCTTCGCTTCAGAGCGATGACTCCTTAGTGCTATACAACTCTCATCAAAATACACTGATTCCGTATTTTCTAAACGAAAATGTTTGAAAAATAGAACGTTAATTGACAATATTAAAAATTAACCAATACAAAAATATAACCTATACTTGATTTGATACACACAAACACAAGCCAAATAAATTGATTTTTTCCTTCTTGTGAAATTTTACTTACAAGTCAAGGTCACTCCTAGAATGGAATACGTTTTCTCCAACGATCATAGTAAGGAACTGAAACATGACAACTAATCATGGTGGGCCTTTTTCAACTAATGGAGTACTCGTATGGTGACTCTGTATTAACTTAATGATCCATTTTTAAGAATAAATAACACAGTTCAAGAAATTACACTATTATCTTGTACGTGAATAAAATCACAATTTCAATTCTGTATAGTAATCTAAATAATAAAATATTAATGTTATTGACGTTTTTACAAGGCGTTTGTTTGTTTGTTCATTTTAAGCTGAAGGAGAACCTGTTATCAACGTTGTTGGTTTGAATAATCATTCCGAATAATGATTAAATAATTGTATTACAGTAATTACAGTCTTAGAGTAACTATAAACTATAATCTTATTAGTAGTGTTCAATGACTTTGTAGCACTACCTGTTTGCTATGCAGATAACATTGACGATTTAGGTATACCTATTGTTTAAAGAAATAGTTCAACAAACGTTAGAACTTGAAAAAAATTCAGTTTGCCATGAACATATCAGTAGTGATATATATCCTTCACATATTTAGTACACGAAACAGAACAGAAAGGCAGCCCCACCCTGGCGCAGGTGATAGCGTTCTCGCTCATCACCAAGTCATCTCGGGTTCAATTTCCAGAAAAAATTTGTAGCTTTTCACATGAATGTCCCAGTTCATATAGCTGTGACTACTGAAACGCGAACCTTCCTTCCTCTACTCACCTCCTCCTAGTATTATTAATTCTATTACTAACAACTCCTACTAACCCTTCCATGTGGGCCAAGTTGTCGGTAAATCTAGCTAACCGGCCCACCTACTGACAATAACCTTCCACCTAACTCCTACCTCCTATCGCTCCATGTAGATAAGCTTCAATAGCACGCTAAATTTCCTATTTACAAATACTAAAATAAAACAAAAAGTAGAAAGACAGCATCGTGAGTGGATCAGAGGCGCCTATGTGAAAAGTGCCAGGTGGCTGTGTAGGAGTGAGTGACGAAGGTAGCTCTGCTGGTGGCGGTGAAGGATGGAGAAGGTGATTATTAGAGCGACACCCGCGGCCGTAATGCCGAGTCGCCGAGTCTCTCTAATGAGGTGAGGTGGCAAATTACCAGCCTTCGGACGCGGCCAACGCGTACTACGCCGTCCCTCAGCAGGCGACGAGGCGCCAGCAGTAGCGGCAGCAGCCACGCCCTTGTGCACGGCACGTCCACATAGACACCAAGGGAACGATTTGTATTTGCCGGGAACACGCAGTTCAGGGGACGAAACACTAAAGTGAGGGAGGATGTCCTCTGATACGTCATGGAATGAGGAAGTATTTGAATAGCTTTTACGCTGGTTTGTATAGTTTAGCGAAAGCGGCGACGAGACACTGAGAAAATCTTAGTTACATTTTTATACATCTACTATTTCTTGAACATCTCCTGTTCATTTAAGTTGAGATATTTAATTCGCGCATGATGCCCCATATTTAACTTTTGGGAAGTTGCTATGGACACTCTATCCTCCATCCTTTACACGTCTACAGTCATTAAAGAGACTTTAGGGACTATCGTAAACTCTACTTACTGCATAACTTAAATAGCTTGTTCTCTAACGTTGGATATTTTGAGATTTTGTCAAATTAACAGAGTTCTCTACATCCCGACGTCCCTACTGTATTTATCATACAAATAATATTTACATCTCTTATTTTAGTAAAATAAAGCAACAACTCCACATACTCTGCTTCCGGAGTATATTATGTGTATGTGAATTATAATTAGGAGATCGCGTAATATTAGTACTGGTCTGATGTGTAGAATATGAAATTTTAAAAATAACGAGCCCAAATGATAGTTGTAATTATTTTTATCGTTGTGTTTCAAAAATATCTTCCTTTTTTATCACTATTTGAGATTTCACATGGTGTGTACCCAAAAATACTACAGATTCTGTTTGCTGTTCGACGATTTAAAATTTCAAACCGCATTGTGTAAGAAATCAAGAAAACGCAAAATAGGAAATACAACAGTGGAAGAACAACTAAATGTATATTTATGAGTTGAAGCAAGAAGACCATAACTGTTCATTTGTAGCACCATTTAATTTAAGCGAGGAGTGGTAAATTTAAGTCTGAAAATATTTGTAGATACGTAAGTTAATCGATTTCGCAGAACGCTCTCGTGAACACCTCACATGCAACAAAAGTTCTCGACCAACATGAAATCGAAAAAGACAGACAATTAGACACACACGAACTCTATAAAATACACGATGTACAACATCCGAGAAAAGGTGCGACTATTTCATTTCTGTTATATTTTCATTTAGAATTGTTTATTAATGACTGAAATATCTTTTAATTTGCACATAATAAAGCCTCGGTTCTACACACCGTGTTTCCTCCGGTTTTGCCTTTCGTAGAAATAATCAAAGTGTTTTCTTGCTTGCTTCCGTGAAATATATAAAATATCTTCCACTTTGAGAGATATTTCTGTGAACCGAAAATGGAAACAGGATAAATCTCTCGGACTAGAATAATATTCACTGAATTATTTTATTGCTTCGTTCACAAAATTTTATGGAAGTTGCAAATCATTCAACAAATTCATAAAGCAAACCACTATTTTCCTTAAGAATCTATCATGATAATACCACATCGAGTATCATTTTTATAACTTATTTTCCTGGGATATCAACCAGAACGATCCAGTACTCTGCGCATGGTTCTGAGCAATCTTGTTCACAGTATCAAAACTTAAAGTGAAGTAAACAAGTTGCAGTGAACGTGAGATTCATGACGCAAGAGGACATGATCTTGTTTTTATCAAATACGATTCCTTTTGTTGACCGTCACCAACAGGATATACGAGCTCCACTGCATAACAATCCTCAAACAAAAAACCTAGCTCAACTCTTCTGTACTTTTCCATGGGGTTCAAGTTTTTCATTCAAACGTGATACAACTATATTTAGTAGCTCTAAAATTATATTCTATTTCCTAAACTGAAGTAACGCTGGTTTGCATTATAACAGCATTTACTTGGTACTAAGGTAGATCCGGAAGTGATATTTAAAACAATATTGTACAGTACATATTCCGATTATCCGAATCATTAAATATCCGGACACTTTGATTACATGGAATTTCGAATTTTGGGGTCTGACGCTAAGGAATTAAGCAAAGAAGACGTAAGAGGAAAATCATCACTTATATTGTACTGACAAAACTTCAAACGTTTCTGTCATCCTGCTGTGGCCGTCTTCAGGGCAATGCCAGAGTTGTACATACGTCGCTCTCGCACTCAATGTCAGAGTACGAAAGCGTCTTAGGTCTGTACTCTGACATTGCCCTGAAGCAGGTAACAGTAGGATGGCCGAAACGTTGGCAGTTCTATCTACTGCTGTTAGTACGGGACCAACACGTTTATGACGACTCCAGCCGCGGATGACTACCTTTACATCACTTGTATTTATGAAAATCCCTGAATATATCATTATTGATCGTCAAAACGTGAAACCATATTTTTCAACGACATCAAATTCTGAGCAATCAGTATTTCATTCTTCATTTCATATACCCACATTTCTTCACCAAAATCGATTCGGATAGTTGGGTTTACACAATTCTTTTGTTAATAGTTCACTTTCTTCAACGAGTGATAAGACTATCTTTCTTAAATTTAAAATTGTATTCCAATTCCTTCAGTGGAAAAATTAAAACAGGAGGTATTCTTGGCTTCAATGATTTATGCATTCACGAAATATATTGAACCTGAAACGAAACGGAATTAATTGTAATCGATATTATCTTGGATCGGCACCGAAATTTTTAAAAATGACCACAAATATTAACCACATTTTTAAAAAATGGTTTTGTTTTTGACGATCAAACTCAAAGGGAATTATATGTCTCTATCAAATGGGTGCATGTTTTAATAGTGTAAAAATATTTTTTTCAGATCCATATATAATGTAACAACGTTACTTTTTGAGTTAAGTTACATTTTATTTCCACTGTGTAAAAATATTTTTTTCAGATCCATATATAATGTAACAACGTTACTTTTTGAGTTAAGTTACATTTTATTTCCACTGTTATACGAATTAAATAATTTAACTTTTTTAATATACGCTGTTGAACGGGATGACACAAAAATATATGGAAGTTCGTCCATAAAAATATGAATTTTACTGGACTTTTCATAAACAGTTTTCAACTAACATTTCTAAACACGAATATAGAAAAATGTTTCATTTGAATCCTTAATCTTAAATATCAGTTGCTAATTCTGAACCATGTGGAACGAGAACTGGGACAATATTTGAATTCAATTTATCCACTTGCACAAGAGACTTCATAAATTTCGAAGGAATTTTATTCGTTGGACTCACTATGAAAAGTGGACTGGACTTTTGGGGTTAAAATTGCAGTGCGATGATAGCAGATTAATTATTCCTCAAGGTCTCAGGCCCACTGAGCTTGCCGTAACAGGTATGATTCCGAGGATGAAATATCATCCACACATCGTGTCTGGGTTAAGAAATTGAGGATCTGTATTCTTCACATTTAATAGGACGTGCCAGGAAGAATAGTGGAAACACACCCATCAGTCGAATATTCTACGTTGTTCTTCGTTTTAAGATTTGTATCTAACGATATTTTATACATATATTTTTGATATAAAAATGTTATAGATAAATTAATGTATTGTCAAATAGTATTATAAACTGCGTGTGAGCAACTGGAGGACAATAAACTAATTTAATCTCCGAAAGCAAACGAGGGAGCACCCCATGAATTCCGATCAAAGGACCCACATGCGTTGGTGAGTTGCGTCTCAAGGCAAAATCATAACTTGCGTTCCTCCCCTAAAATAAAAATAGCTTCATGTCATTAACAACTTATATTAATAGTATTTTATAAATAAAAACAATTATTTCAGCATTATGTTAAATTTTTACTAAAATATTCAGGTTTCCTATGATTTAGAAAAGTAAATAATGAAATATAATTTCGGGCTTCATATTTAAATTGATAAGAGTCTGAATGTTCTAAATTAATGCTACACATTTTAATATCTCTTTCAAGAATTGTATCGCCGAAAGCGTTATTTACCTTACGAACTGTAATACTAATCTGAATCTCAAAAATGTTGAGGGAGGAGAACTTGCACGAGTATTAGTCACCAAAAGAAAGGAAAGGAATGCAAAGCAGATTGTCGACATGCCTCAGCATACGCACAACGTTCCTCGAAGCACCTAAATCAGTAATCTGATATCTTCCCGAACAGAACGAGTCGTCTTCAGACGTACGCATTTACCGCGCCATCTTTCCCATCTATGTCGTCGGAGCGGTCGAAACCAGTCGCTCACTCGAAGAAATATTAGCGTGACTGAGGCAACGTGAGACCCGTAACACACAAGATCACTCGGCATTCATCGACTACGTCGCTTGTCCGCTCGAGCGTCGTTGCTTGTAGTGCGTGAGTGCGTGTGTGGTGTGTGTGACCTGATAACGCGTCGCCTTTTCAAGCGACTTCGCACAGCTCGCGTCCCTTTGCGGTGCGCGAACGAGTCGAGCGAGTGTTGAATAGGACGGAGACGAGACGAACTGGCGAGAGGGTGATAGAGGAATGAGGCAGGATCTGGACGTGGGAGCAATTATTTTTCAATCATGCCCCGACACCATCATCATCCGTCTCCATCGTTCCTTTCTGGTACATCCGACGTCCCACGAAACTGTCTTTGGCGACAAATTATGTCTCTCCGGTTACTTCTTCTTCATACTTGGATAAGCCGCGGTTTAGGATCAAATACTTCCTCTTCACTAAATGACATTTGAACGGAATTGGGAAGGAGAGATCCATAATTGTCAGGAAACATAAGGTACCGAACAGACATTTATCCGAAGTTGATAAAGGAAATTAAAGTGGAAAACCTCACCCAGTTCGATCGACATCTTAATTCAGAGCGCGGACATCACATAATAATAAATTTTGTATTGTTCCTCACTCAACCTCGCAATAAAGTTTTCTATTATTTCAATTTTTACGTAATAAATAAGTTTTTATATTCTGTAAATAAATGATTCGTCACATTTAAGGAATGAAATAGTGGAATGAAATATTCGACCATTCTCCACATCAAATCTCATCGACCTTAACATCTCATTTTTTCTCTCTTCCTTCTGAAACAGATTTTTCTTCGATAGTAATAAAGGATGGTCCCTCGCTTGCTTTTGGAGAGTAAAGTAGATTCATATACTCCACGTACTAGTATGCCTTTTTTTGGTGATCAAATAGTTATTTAATATTATTTCCAAGACGAAACTTTTTGTAATTACCCATTTCTCTGCCATAATACAAAAATGAACACTATTCCGAAATTTCCGAAGATAATTTTCTGACATGGGTTGGATTGTAAATAAATAAATAAATTTATTGTCAAAAAACAGTACAAACTGCGTATGACCACGTGGAGGAAAAAAACAACTAATTTACTCTCCGGAAGCAAGCAAGGGACCATCCCATCAATTCCGATCAAGGGCCCTAAGGCAGAGGCGGATTCAAAAAATTCAGCAAAAATTCCTAGATAAGATAAAAAGTTAGCTGCGAGTTATAATACTAATAGAATGTCAATATGTTTGTAATTTTAAGCAAAAAATTACATGTAAGTTATTATCGAACTATAGATTATTCTGAGTATAGTGCTTAAAAATTGAAATAACACTAAATTCACGATTTATTGTTACAATAGACCCGCCCCTAGACAAAGCCTAGAGAACCTGTATGATTTTAATATTTATTGTAATATTTGTAATATTTATGTATTTGTAATATTATTGTAATATTTTATTTTAAATGTGCACCATTTGTTTTATAATTTGTTTTAAAAATCAAAGTGACTCTACCCATTATCGTCAAAGTGAACATAGTCTGCTTGTTACAAAGTTTCTGAGTTATTGCAAATTACTATTACATGTCGTGGAATATAGAACATTACTATGGGGAAAAAATTGTTACTTCTGACATTCAGTTCGTCAATGTTCAAGACCACTGTTGCGGATTTTGAACGGATATAATCTATTTTTGTCAATAACTGTTCTGAAATTATGTAGTTAATTGTAACAATAAAAAATTATGTATTTATTTTTCCTTCATTAACCATTTGTATGAATTATTCTCACAGGTTCAGATATTATTCTATCAACGAAAAAAAGTTTTGCTCCTCAACATCCTTTCACCACACGAACTCTGTAATTTGTAAGACCTTTGAATTACCATACATCGCAGGGAAATGGACAAAAGTTTCAAGTCATATCATGAACAGTTCTCTCCACCCGGAGCATGAAACGAATGTCTTTCTCTCGAGATCGAAATCTGTGAAAGCACAAGCCACGTTTTTCCAGATCAAGAAATAGAAAAGGAAACTCCGAAATGAACATCTTTATTTCCTTTCCTTTAAAAAATATGATGAGGAAAAAGAAACACTTATCCTTGTATTCCCTCAACATATGTTGTAGATGTACGGAGTTTTTTTACAGGGATTTTGAAGGATTATTGTACTTAATATTGTCCATTAAAAGTATTGTTCCAATATGGTATTTATAAGATGATAATTATTGAAGAGTTGGAATGAAGAACGAAAATGTTAAGTCCGACATTATCAGATACATGTATGTTTTTTTTCTGTCATTTAATAAATAAATAAATTTATTGTCTAAAACGCGGTACAAACTGCGTATGACCACGTGGAGAACAATAAACTAATTTACTCTCCGGAAGTAAGTTTGGGACCATCCCATCAATTCTTTTTCTTTTCTTTTTTGTGGGGCTTTACGGCTCGTCGACATCGAGGTCNAAAACTTGTACAGGTAGGGAAAATGCAGTTACGCACTAGGGAGAGCCAACATGACTCTCCCCGCATGTGGGACTCGCCGAATGACTCAACCATACCCACTAAAAACCCTCCTGCATTACAACTCAAAACTCAAATATCAACATATCTCAAATATCAACATCTCTTTTTTTAAGAGGAAGAAGAAGAAAGAGGAATAATGAAAGATACCCTAGCGTCGGGACCGAAAAGAACAAGAGATGACCAAGGAAGGTCAGGAAAGAGAAAGGAAGGAGTCTATAACAAGTAAGTGGATGTAATGCCCCCTGGGGGGACCCAACAATTCTGATTAAGGGCCCTAAGGCAGAGGCGGATTGAAAATATTACCAAACTCCTAGATATCTTCTTATCTGGCACTACAGCCCATTGTGGGCTTTGGCCTTCGCGGAGGGTAGAGCTCGCGCGATTCCTTGACCCCGGCACTAGGAGGAGGAGATGTGGTCAGCATCTCGCTCCGACCGGTTCGACCCCAGGATAGATCCTGGTACTCATTTTATAGCAAGCTGAGTACGCCTGGGAGCCAGTCTGGATGATGAAAATGAGGCGTGATGAAAATCCCCACCTCACCGGGGATCGATCCCCGGCCATCCAGCCAGCAACTCAGCGCTCTATCCACTGAGCCACGCTGACTCCAGCTACGTGTTATAGTATTAATAAAATATAAACAAATTTGTAATTTAACACAATTTATTTGGCAAGTACGAATTATCAAACTATAGATTATTCGGAAAATAGTTTTTATAAATCGTATTAAAATAACACTAAATTCAAGAGTTATTGTTTCAATAGACTTCGTCCCTAGAAAAGACTCTAAAGCACCAGCATAAAAAATCCGCCTGTATCCGAAGGAAAACCGGAGAGAAACCCGGGCCAGGTTGGGATTTTCACATAGAATAAATTATAAATATTTTCACATAAATGATAAACATTTTCACAAGGGTGAGTCGTTAGTGTTGCTGCAGGTGAATTGTAGAAGTATATACAACAAAAAGTTGGAAGTTTCTCAATTTAGTTGATATTTATGAACCAGATATTATTATTGGTACGGAGTCATGGCCATCGGAGGACGTGAAAGATGCAGAAATAGTTCGTTCAGATACTTCTGTGTTTCGACGAAATCGTGTGAGTCGTGGGGATGGAGTTTTTATTTGTGTGAAAAACAGTTTATCGTGTTCTGTAAGGTGTTTAAGGTAGATGAAATTCACGAATTAATATCTGTTGAAATTCAAGGTTATTCAGGGAAATCTCTAGAAATTACAGAAATATATAGAGCTCCAAGTTATGACATGCGTGCGATTGAAAAATTATTGTGGCTACTGTCACGTAGTGCAGCAACCGACCAGAGGGGAGGCTGTTCTCGATGTTTACCTCGTACAACCGGAGAATAAGCTTATCTCGTGCGTCACTGTAGATGGTATAAGTGACCACCGTGCGGTTATCTTAGAAGTCCACTGGTCTACTTCTCAAATTTCTAGACCACAGGAAAGAATAGTTTATCAAATTAATAAAACAAATGTGCCAGTTTTCCAGTCTATGTCAAAAGTACGCGATATGACCCGGTACGGGAAGCTCCGTGGAAGAAATTTGCTTAAACTTTAAGAATATAATATTTAAGAGCATTGAAAAATTTGTTCCCCATAAAAAATTAAAAAACAATCCCGACCCTGAATACTGTAATAGTTACATTAGACGTTTAAAAGCGAAAGTAAGAAAAGCGTATAAAAATCGAAACAAGGGACCGACTATCAAAATAATTACAAATTTCACTCTAAACAGTTATTAACAGCGAAGTAAAATGCTCAAAAGTGTGTTTTACAGAAAATTTTACAAAATAAACACAACAGTTGGTCACAATTTTATAAGTATATGAAAAGATGGAAAGGGAAGAAAGAAAGTACACCAGCGATTAAAAATAACGATGTATTCTACACATAACCTCAGAATAAGACCATTATTTTCAACACATTATTCGTCGGTTTTTTGGCATTTCTTCTAGCAACGGCAGTCTAAATTTGACAAATAATTCCCATGTAAATACTTTTGTTCTAAATACTAGAATGCTGCGTCATCGAATATCTAATATTAAGAATAAAAAATCAATCGGTCACGATAAAATTGCAGGGGATTTACTTAAACTCGTTGGGGAAGCCATGATTCCGTACCTAGTCAGGCTTTTTGATATTACATTAAATAATTCATCACTACCACGCCACTGGAAAAAAGCCATCGTGGTACCAATTCACAAAGGAGGTGATCGCTCATTACTTACCAATTATCGATCAATTGGCTTAACCTCCTTAGTATAGAACACGTCATTGCAGATTATTTGAAGAATACTTCGAGAAAATAAACAATTTTCTACATCCCGCACAACATGGTTTTAGATCCGGGTACTCATGTGAAAACCAACTTATTTCCGTTTGCCAGGACAGTTGAATCACTTGACGAGGAAGAGAGAACTGATGCAATAGTTATTGATCTATCAAAAGCGTTTGATTTAGTGCCACACGATCGATTGCTTCCAAAAATCGCGAAGTCAGAAATTGATTCACGTGTTGTCAAATGGATTAGTGAATTTCTCCGGGATTACTCAAAAGAAGTTAGAATAGATGGATGCTTCTCTTAAGAAACCGCGGTGACGTCTGGAGTACCTCAGGGAAGCGTTTTGGGTCCACTTCTTTATCTTGCATATATTGACGACATATCAGAGCATATTAATTCGGTAGTGCGTATATTTACAGATGACTGTATTATATATCGGAATATTAAAGATGACAGAGACCGTTATATGTTGCAATGCAATCTAAATGAATTGTGGAAATGGGCTGAGATGAATAAAATGAAATACCCTCTAAGAAGTAGATCTTTATGTTTTTTAGATCAAAAATAAAACCTGCTCTGAACTATACATTAAATTATCAGATAATTTCTGAAATTTCAAGTTGTAAATACTTAGGTATTATAATTTCTCGTGACTTAAATTGGGCAGAACATGTATAATATGCAACAAAGAAAGCTGGGATAGCGCTGAACTTCGTGAGGCACGTACTTAGAAAAGGGAACTCGAAATCTAAAAATTTGGCGTACATTTCATTAGTCCGACCTGTACTGGAGTACGATGGCGCTTACCTAAGAGAGTAAAATGTTTCCTCAATCGTTTTCTTGCTTCTTCGAAATAGGAGCACATGTGAAGTGCAGTGTAGTGAGGTAAATGAGACAAAGGGTACAGAAAATGCTCAGAGCGAATAGAATTGAAGTGCAGTGCAGTGAAGTTTGCGTAACTGTTCACAGCAATTGGCGTTATTTTTATAGTTATTAATTTCTTTTAATAATATTATAGCAATTATTTTTACGTTAAGGTTACAGGAGGAGTAATGGTATATGTGTGTATATTGAAGCGTGCTTGTACGTATGAGTGTGTGTATGTAACTGTTTGTAAGTGAAAATGTGTTTCTGTACGTATGTGAATATGCACACATATTGACTTAATTTAATTTTTTAAATTCTTAGGTGTATTATCCTTTTCGCTTTTTGTGTACTAATTTTCTAAGCATTTTATTCCGTGTGTGTGTATTTTATAGATATTTGGGCGAAGATTTTTTTTAAATTTCACATTATCGTATTATGTATATTCTTATTATGTCTATTATGGTTTCCATCTGCCACCGAGCATTGCTCATTTGCAGATTAATAAATTATTATTATTATTATTATTATAGAATAAATTACATATATCCTCTGCAGTACATTATTTCATTGCTCATTTCTCTGATCATCCGTTTTATCCGGAGATTCAACTATCCAGATCAGTTCTGGTTCCACAATAAATACGGATCTCGAGGTAGAACTGTACTTCGTAGGCTGGTCATGACATCCCTGTAGAATAAAGTGTATTTTAGGTGACACACACCAATTGTGTCTCCTCCCCACTCTTCATATCCTATCTCATGCACAAGTCTGCTCCCTCTTTTCTCCTCTAAGTTACAAGAGAAAGCAAACCCAAGAGAATGGAAGCATAAATTGATGAATTGTGAGAAGGCGTTCTATGAGATAACGTGAAGAAGAGAAAGTGAAATGAAGAAAGTCAAATGAAAAATTATAAGTAAACTCATTGAAACACCATATTAAGAAACCATAAAATATATCTTCACATTAAGTTAAATAACCGCATTCATACTTCGAAACAAAACTAAATAATATTCTCCATGATACTAAAAAAAATAAGTAATAACATTTTCCCGGTTTTTTTCATTTAACGAAGTCTTAACTCATATGTTATTTTCGTAATTACATTGAGAACGAATACCCTTCAAATAGAACAAAAACACATTTTTTCGGGAAGTATTTTTCTCAGCAGTTTTACGCTGACATATAACTCTTCCAAATTTAAATACAAGGCTTAATATGTGATAGACTATTTTATACATATCATAAATATACAACAAAGATTACCGAGAATTTATTTTTAATATCTTTAAACAACAAAGATAACCAAGAATTCATTATTATATAAACTATAAAAAAAGAACGTTTATCAAAAGGTGACTTCATTTTAAATACACCCAGACCTATCGTGCATCATTTTATTACTTTAGACAAACTTATCATGCCACAGTCATTATAACGGGATACGTTGTCATTATATTCCTTTCATTTTACAGGGCACTTTTCAAATTTGCTTGTCTCATCGACATTTTCGTGGTCACATACATCATTACAATTACATCCCTCGAGGTGAGCTTTCATATTTCAAGACATTATGACCTCTCAATTAGAGATTACAATATTGGTATGTCTAAAAAACCTTCAGTTTTATTTCACTTTATAAACCTTACTTGTATGTTTCATTTTACTCATATTAACAGCATAAATCATTTTTTGTTCTAATTAAAAATAATGGATAATTTGTTTACGTACTATAGGCTCAAGCAATACTATTTCCGTAAAAATTGCAAAAATATATTTATTTGTTCAAAACCTGCCATTCTACAAATCATTTATAAAGATAATCTGAAAAATTCTTTCTTGCGAAAATGTTACCACGTATGTGACAAGGTAAGCAAATAAGCAAGATTTAAAATAATTTTCTGGAATTTAGCATACGCCATTTCCCTCACACATTCCGATAATCGTAAGTCCAATATCTTACATTATAGAGATAATATCTGCCATTATCATCAACCACATTTTGACCACCGTATACAACCACCATCACCACGACCACTATAATCACTTCTACCAAACTCAACCTGAGCGTCCACCACCGCTGCCACCAGGGAATCACCTTCGCGTTGCAACTGGTAAATAAAGCCGTATCTCAAGCAGTTTATAACCATTGCATGAATATGTATTAACACGACAGGGTCAGTCGTGTGGAGGCGTCACGAAATATCTCGAAGCAGCCGCCCAGAATGAAGTTAGTGGACCCAATACTCGGTCGCCGACATTATGGTCACTAGTCTTGTAGGTGTTATGTTATTCGCTCCTGAAGCAGCGTCTAGGCATATTTCCTACGTTTAAAACACGAAGGAGTTGAGCAACCATTTTTCTAATATCATAATTGGACCATCATGTTTCGAGATGTCAGACACCTTTTGACTTCTTTTCTTTCCTTCACCAATTCCCTTGGTCGAGTCTTCACCCAATTTTTATGAGAATGAAATGCGTGTTGTATTTTCCATTTGTGGGGCAACATTAGAATCCCATCTTCTTAAAAATTTAAATGAACGATATGCGTTAAAATAGTGTATCTCAGAATCTCCATTCTCTCACACATATGTTACCTTAATTATATTTCGAACCGAGATTCAAATTTCCATTAATCTCAGAAATTCTTTATAAATTTTAGTAATTTTCACGACTTTAATTGTGTAGTATATGTAAATTTTTCATTCTTAATACACCACTCTGATTTACAAAGTAAGAAGAGATTATTAATCATTATTAATGCACCAATCTGTTTTAGAAAGTTAGAAGAGATTCTATTCTATTACTAAGAAGAGATTTATTCTTTGTAACAAATTTATTTATTAATCGTTTTGTTAAAAATCGGATCGGTTACGGTTATCTATTAAATTCAGATTTTCGTACTTATGACAAATTATTTAGAACACTGGTTGCATTTCATATTATAAAGAAAACGCCATAATAAGAAAATTCGTTCACAGAAAAAAAAGTCCGTTGATATTATCGAATATCGTCAACGTTGGGTTGAAACCTATTGATACGGAAAAATCTCTTAGATTGCGGTGAACCTCACCGCCAGGTAACCGATTAATTGTTATGTTAAATGAAAATGGGAGACGGAACAGAGATTCGAACTCGGGACCTTGAGCTTAACGCGCTCATGCGCTTACCAACTGCGCCATCCCGTACGCCTCCCAGTCCAGTCTACAATTGCAAGTCTACCAGTCTTTGGGTCTCACAAGATGAATGTTAACGGTAGACTGGGCTGGGAGGCGAACTGGATGGCGCAGTTGGTAAGCGCATGAGCGCGTTAAGCTCAAGGTCCCGATTTCGAATCTCGGTCCCATCTCTTATTTTCATTAAACAAAACATTGATACGTCGTGGATATAAACGTTTGTTTAGCAGTTAGCTGGGTAGTGAAGGTTTCCGTGATTATTCTCTGCATGAATCAAAGCAATTCATTATCGTCGTGCACCTCTGGTCATTTATTTTAATTCGACTATGTATTTTTATGTTTTTGTTTCGTTTCTTATGCTTTAAGAAGTATAGAATACCTTTTCTAGATGTAAAAAATATATCTGAAGAGGGGACTAACTAAAATAATGAAGCAGAAGATCTCCCTTAAGCCTTGCGGTTGGCTGATATTATGACTCCATGACATCTTAAAGTCAGACATATCATTTCTAGCTCTTGGCGAGACTCCAAGCCTGTTTAAGGGTGTCTTCTTGAATTTGAGGGACATATGCAACAAAAATATCATCCCGACGTGATTTGAATCCAGGCTGTCAAGCCAATAAAATAAACGCCTAAATCATTTTGTTACCACCATCTCTCCTTCAGTTTAATCATTGAAATGCTAAATTGAACTAAGGTGTTCCAATTATAAGATACGAAGAGAGAATGTCTTAATTGTGGTCTGAAAATATTTCCATTTGACATATACGATTACGTGAGAACTTCTTAGTTTCCAGACAATGTTTTTTTTATAATTTTAGATACAACAATTTGTAATACAACTAAAGGTGAAATCTCCCTGAATCATTAAGGCGAAAAGCCTCATATTTCTAATCCCCACATCTAACTAAACTTTCCCCCTCTTAAACAGTCTTATATATACAGGAAAATAATTTTTACTAACGAGAAGAATTCTGTTTTCCACAAATTTAGTAAATGAAATAAAAATTATTGGTTTTAAATGACCAGTTTTATCGTAAATGTTTTTTTTTCTTTCTCAAATTTCTGTCTTGTTTGCTCCCCATCTGTTTTGTACCGATAAGAAAACACTCAATCCAATTAATAATATTAAAATTGACACTTTTTAGTGGGTGTTTGAATCAATTCTTTGAAAACGAATGTTATCAAATTATCAACATTTCTTCTCTTTACGTCATTTTAAATCAAGCTGTAAGAGCCGGTGTCATGAATTGCTGGGCTCTCCGGTTGGTGCCGGGTCTGATCGTAGTAGCTTGCCGTTCCGGTTGCCATGGCAGACGCGGAACCGACCAGAAAACCAACCAATATAATAACAGGTTGTATAATAATAATAATAATAATAATAATAATAATAAATTTATTGTCAAAAAACAGTACAAACTGCGTATGACCACGTGGAGGGGAAAAAAAAACTAATTTACTCTCCGGAAGCAAGCAAGGGACCAACCCATCAATTCCGATCAAGGGCCCTAAGGCAGAGGCGGGCTATAAGAAGCTATTACACAAATTAATACAATTACACACGCACAAACGACTAAAATAATACATAAATTTTACAGTATAAAAATTATAATAATTTCACTATATTCTCATTTAACAATTTTGTCAAAAACATTCGGAAAATTTCAAATTTTACCTTCTTTGAATAATACTTATAAATTGTCCATTATTGATTAATCAATTTTCATGTATTTCTCTATTAATTACCACCTTTTATCGCTATAAACGACAAAATTCCGTAGTATATGGTCCACATTTTCCTTGCAGATAATATTTTGACCCGATAATATTTTGAGATAATTCTTTCTGGGTGAGAACCATTTCCTAGCTTTACAAATGTAATTGCACTCAGTTATAAATGCGTATGTTCCCTGTTCTCTCTCTTCTTTTCCCCAGCGTGTGTTGCCAACTATATAGTAATGTTTTAAGTTTTTTTTTTACTAAGACTATCGTCTCTTCTGACCCAGGAGCCATTCGAAACATTAGAGAATGGGAAGTATCTCGTAAATCCTCTTCGGGTTTCGAATCCGGCCGCCCTGTTAACAAAACTACCGTGGCTGAAACACAGAAAGAGTGCCAAGAATTCAGGAGTTCATGGGCAGGAGAATACTTCAACAAAGAACGCAAATTCTGTTGAAGGTATCCCTCAATCGTACATTACAACCTGTGCATAGTACTAAACTAATCTCATTTAAATGCTAGTTTACGACGCGTGTACACTAAGCAGTCAGTTCTCTCTGTTGACGTAGCCCCGCTACAGCGTTTAAATGTCATCAGAATCACAAAGCGATTCGTTTGCATCCGCCGTCATAATCGTCAGCGGTTATAATGAATTATGGTTCACTTTATGACTCTGCGGACAATCCTTGATCTAGACGAGGTGGACAATACTCTTTCGTTTCACGCCGTTATATTTGTTTATTCATCATTTTTATGGATTCCTTTTCACAATGAACGATGCATTACGGCGCAGGGTGGGATATAAATAAAGAACTAAGTAGCATAAACATACTTCTGGTAGAGATACGATCGGATCGGTTCAAGAGGGTGCGAGGCGCTTGGCACTCGAGCTGCAGTATCATGCCTTTATTTTTACAAGGCGACATTCGCAGGGCAGACGATAGTGAACATTCCTGAGCAGTTGGCGCAAAGCAGGTTATATATTTGAATGACGTATGTAACTACTTAACTTAAGTTCCAGTTGTCAGGTTTATGTGGATGCACTCTTGTGCATACAACGAAACGAAAATGGTTTTGAAAATGGTTTCTTCTCATGACTGTAAAGCATGAAGTTTATATTTACTACATGAATTTATTATAATTGTTTTTCTCGGTGCCCCAACGGTGATTCAAAATTATATTATAAATTTAAAATTAGAAAATTATACTTTTTTGCAGTTGAAATTAATAATCCGAAAATTGTAGGAGAATAAAGTTGTAATAATTTTAGTGTACTTACGGATAACATTTAGTGTTAACATTTTCTCCCTGTACTGTATCAAAAAAAGCTTTTAAGCAATTTCAAACGAATACATCTCGTAAATGCTGAAAAACGAAATTCTCAATAATTTATTATTTAAAGCAACTCTTCCGTCTGTGTAATATCTTTGTCACATTCTACTAGAATGCATTTTTCTTAACATTAATTTCCACCGTATTTTTTATTCTTGTAGACAATATAATACTAGAATGTTTCTTCTACAATTTGATGTAAAAGTTTGATGTTGACCTATGCAAATGAATCAATATATTTCCCAATTTCATTAAATTATTGATGAACAATAGTATAAAATTATGAACTCGGTATAAGTCAATTCACAATGTATCCAAGCAGCATTACCTGTCACCCAAACGCAACCAAAACGCAAACCGCAAATCAAGAAACAGAAGCTACTTGGTGAAAGAACAGATCAAAAGACTGACTCCTCTTGCACGAACCCGACTCCAGTGATAAATGACAATAATATATTCTTTGACCCGAGGCATGCAGAGTAGCTGAGCAGAACCATAGTGGCATGCCATAGCAAGGCCTCTGTCCGCATCTATCATCCCTGGGTGGACAAGCTCGCAGCACAGCAGTGACTCCTCCATCGCCTCGCAGGTGCCCGAGATTTGTCTGCTCGCATAAGCCGCAAATTAGTATTGACTCTTCACATTTTATGTCACCAAGACTGAGAGGGCGCTCAGCCAATCGAGACACAATACGTTGCCAACGCAATTGCGCGATTCATTCATTCATCACGACGTGATTTGCCTGGGGGGGGGGACAACACCCAGGGAGTAAGATAGAATAGAAGAGAATGATTAAAAGGTGTTAGAAGTAGGGTGAAAAGAAAGAAGAATATTATTTCAGGTAGTAAATTAGGAGATGTTATCACAGTAACATAACATTTTTGAGAAAAATTGGTGTAAATTACACAAATTTTGTTTTTTGGTTATTGAATAATCCATTTAATTTTATTTCCATTAATAGAAAATAAATAATAATTTCCACAACTTACAACCACTAATTACTTCAATTTAGTTTTTTCAATCGGAAGCTAACATCAAAATATTCTATATCAATCTACAATATATCAAAAATATTCTTTTTTTACCATGCCATTTGATTTAAGACGAAAAAAATATAGTCTGTTTTAATCTAGTTCCTTATTGTAAAAATCAACTTTTGAAGTTGAGACTCAGCCCATTTAGCCCTTGCATTATTCTGCTGTTGTGGAATAGTTGGAATGCACCGATGGTTCACCTGTAAATGGAAACTTCACTATTAGTTCCACTAAAGGTGACAGCATGATATTGTGAAATAATAATAAAATCTGTGGCTTCCTGCAATAACCAGGTAAGTATACTTTTTCTTCTTTCGAGTTACGGCAATTTAAAATTTCCAAAACGTTTTCTTTGTTGTAACATGGGTTATAACTTTGATATAGTGTGCTATTGTATTACTTCGTAACTGGGATGAAAAAACTATGCTTTTACGTAAAAAATTAATTATGTTTTCTACGTCAACAACGCAGAAAAAAATTGTTACCTTTAATCATGGAGTTTTCATTATTATATATAAACCATGTATACGTAAAGTACAATTAAAAAAAAAATTGTTTTGGACTTATCTGCTTATTTCCATTAAACTTATACTTAACTGGTCATTACAGTTATTTTAGATTTTGTAAATAAATTTTCACTTCTTGATACGAAAAGAATATACATTTTTGAATCATTTAGACATACGAATGAAATTTAGCAAACAACAAACATTTTGGAGAGATTATCTCGTATTTTTCAAAAAGTGCAGTAACTTGATTATTCCCGGAAATCACAAAAATCTTAAATGTTTAGTGATACAATATCAAGGTTCGCTGTAATCGTTATGCGAGAAAAAGAGAATCCTACGGCAAATGTCCTATAAAGTACAGTGCGACATCATGTCCTTGATTTCGAAAGTACATGGCATGTACGGGCGTTGTTGTGAAGTATGTAGAGTGTACTGACAAAATTCGAAAAGTATTCCAACCTCATGTCATAACATACGTAAAAAGATAACGTTAATTATCTGAGATTACGCGGTGCAAGTTGCTATGCTATAGTAGATAATCCGTGGCTAGATAATCGGATAAACTTGCTCATTTAACATAGCACCGGGTTGCACGTTTCTTATTGTCCCTCTTAAATGAGCTGTGTAATATCTGGAATGAGTTTGAGAAGTTGTTGGAAATAAAATAGAGGAAAATAAGAAAAAACAGATTCGTAATGCCTCTTGCTACTTTATCTTAGATTAGAGAACAAAGTTCTTCAATTATTGTTGTACATTCAATTCAATATATTCCAGTGTTATATAACAAATAACATTTTTTAAATTTCTCTTGACCATCTGGTCACCTTATATGTATATCGTCGCAAAACAAGGTTTTCATGCGTTTCATTTTACTTTTCGATGTTTTGGTCACACTGCGCCATCTCAGCCATCGGTGCGGCGTTGCGCGTCCCTGCCTCGAGAAGCCGTGCACAAATGTATTGTCTCATAGCTTGCCGTATTCCCGCCAACTTCCAGACACTTTCTTCAAACAAGTCATATTTCCTTTTTGTCTCGATCAAGGTTCTTTCAGCAGTCAAACTCAGTATAGCAAATAATCTGTTTCCAATAAGACATTCCAAAGCATTACGTCAATTATGTGTGTTTTTTTTGTTTTTTTTGTTTTTTTAGTATTGTAAATAATTGAATTTTATTTTAATCTTTATTTCTATGGCAAAACTGGTATATTTTACATTATAATTTATTTCTCTTATTTAACTATCTTTTGTAAATATGTTTATATTAATTGTATATATTCGTGTCCTCACAGTTGGTTTCCCGTGGTTCCCAACGGTGCTCATTTAATCGGTAGTTGCAGTATACTTAAAAGATATTTTACAACTAAATAAAACAATATTAAAGAAGCACTAAAGGATGCTAAAAAATACTATTACGATACAAATCACAAGTAAATAAAATTACAATAATTTTAAGTTCAAAACAAAGGTTTCCAAAATTAAAACTGCAACTATCCATTCAATGAGAGTGAATACTAGGGCATTGTATGCACAGCCCACGGCTCTACTTAAGGGGCATTTTACAGGCAAAAATACTCGCCACACATTTGTACATAAATAATATTTGTAAATAAAGCGCCCTATTGAAATTGAAAATAATGTGCCCATACAGCAGGTAAGCCCATAATATATAGTCTGCTATTTCCTGTACCGCCGTACATATGGTCGCACCATCCTCCTTTTTCCCAAATCGTCTTGATACACGCCAAAATCACCGTGTTGTAAGGAATTTATATAAAGAATAACAATATCTTCGATAAATGCCTAAATGAGGAGAAGTAGCATGAATTACACTGATGCAAATGAACACGAAACAACTTGCACAACTGCTAGAGCTTCAAGAAAGCTATAATCAGCGTTGGCTGTCCCCAACATTTGCGTGTCCCGTTTGTCGGGATGTTAATAAGATAAGGTGAAAATCGCTTATAGGATTCGTCAAAATTAATGAGATACAAAGGTACTTTTGTTTCGGTAAACATAACTCCAAAGTGTGTGACATCGCAGGCATATTAAAACGGCAGATGTCAGAGTAGTGACAGATAATTGCGCCCACCTCCCCGGTTGGGGACGGGCGCTCCCGAAATTGAAGAATTAAATAGTTAAAAAAGAAAACAGTTTTCTGTGTAATGACTATGTTGAATATATGGAACAATAAAGATAAACAAAAGCCATAGTTCTTGTCTGTTAAACACAATGACAGAGTCAGCAACGACCTCCATGCTGGTCGTCCTCCTCCACTGCCACCAACTCACCGGCACCTCATCGCCATGCCTATTCCCATTAATTAACCATGGACGAGAAACCGTCTGGGACTTTCTCTCGCCAAGGAAGGCAAGGACGTCGCGGAGGTGGGTAGACATTGGGAAAGCAACACTGCATTGTGGAAGGGGGAAGTGGGTGGATACGCTCGAGGAGTGGCCAGACAGCGCGAGGGATCAGGAAATGTGATTGTACGGGTGAATGGAAAGAAAGGACCAAGGGAATGAATCGCGAATCATCTCCTTATGACTTTCTCGTGAATTCGTAGGTGACGTTATTCATGTGGGTGAGCACGGACCCGTAATCAACGTTTGCTATTAACTACGAAGACTTTCTGAATTTCGAATATATATGAGCGGATAAATCTCTCTCAGTTTTTCCCGGTTTTATAAGGTATAACTGATATGAACGGTTATTATGTGGTTTTGGCAGAAAATTCGTGTTTACCTTAACTCATATTCCCGATGCGTATGGATGAACAGAGATGATGGGTGTGTGGCAGTAGAAATGAACTTACCCCGAAAAAAACTGTCATATACCCGTTTTGTTCTCTAAAATCGACCAGTGTTTCAAACGTAATCCCTAGAAGTAGTAGCTACCCTCGCACCACATCCTCAGTCGTTATGTACCTATTTACACTCTAACCATACGTATAAATTAAATATCTTTTCCTTTGAATTCTATTGAAAATAAATTAATATATATTACAGCACGCAGCTAACTGTTTTGTTGTTGTTGTTGTTGTTTGTTTGTTGTTGTTTTTTGGAGGGGGGTCATATCACGATTTTTACTTGGAACGCAGAAATTTTAAATACGGCACTCACTTAAATCAGAACCCCTCATCGTATTGAAGGTCACTTGTTTGCTTCCGAAGAATATATTAGTTTATTGTCTCCCAAGAGGTCATGTCCATATAATATTTATGTACTAATAGTACTAGATGAGATAAGTTCAAGATAAAAAACTAAGTTATAGGCCGTAGAAAAAAAATAACGTTAATCTTGCTACTATAAATGCAGGAAAAGGAAGAAATAAATGATATTTTACAAGTATATCATAAAGACTGCTGATTACGTTTGATGTAATCTTAGTGGCGACAACGTACTTGACAGCGACGATAAGAAAGGGCATCTCATTTTCGACAAATTCATTCCCAACCAATAGCATCAAAGACATCGTTAACAAGGACTGTTCTTCCTATTTTCCATTTTCATGGTTCGAGATACAGCGTGTCTTTCACATTTAGTCGGGCAAAAATTCACCATACTTTCTACTAACGTACTCGAACATAATATGAAAATTCTAATCGCGTATTCCTACGTTTTCAATTCCAAGTAGATTTTGCAGCTTCGTTGATACTAAATTCGAAGATACTTCAATCGGCTGTGACTCACTTACTTGCATTTATATATATTTTCATTTTTTTTATATTTTCCAATATTAGTTATAATATTTTTATCTTTGTTCTATTTCCAAATTTTGATATAGCCATTCTTTTATTTTGCCCAGATTTAAAATGTTTTATGAAAGTCGATACAACACACATTTAAAATACATGACAGTACACCTTCATCGAAGCACCTATGAAAACTATGTTCCCCTGTAAGTTCAGAATGCACTTTCAAATTTGATGTTTTCCTCCCGTTTAGTACGTCCAACGCGTATCGCGTTGAATTAAATGACCCTGGAGTTTCTCTAGTAATTATTATATTTTATTTACAAAGAAGCAGTAAAATCCAATCACAAGACTCCAGTATTCTGTTTCCCACTTTTTGTAGTTTTGCTCTTCACGGTTTTCTTCTAAAATGTTATATATTATCTTAATACCTTAACTTTAATCTTAATATTTTCAGAAATGTCGCATACTAAATTTTCACAAACACTTTGAATTTACCAACGGGTAAAAACAGGTTATCTGAAATGAGTAATTGCTTATTATAATTATTATGCTTCGATGATTTATTTTTTATTTTTTTGAAACAAATGATTTTATGTACATGTAATTTCTTAGATGCTTATGTTACATAGTCAAGACAATTATCTTTATTTATCTTTTTACTTATTTGTTCGCCTGACGTTGATCAAAATAGTAGTCAAGATGTGAGATAAACTTAAAAAATTATTTACTTCAAAGGTTGTATAAAATATAACCATATTACCATGCTATTGGACTTTTTTTTTTTCATGTGGAACAATGTCAATAAAATGTATTTCAGCAGTTTCTTCCTTCTGTTCTTTTACATACATAGATGATAAGAAATTAAACTAGTGAAGGAATAAAACAATTAAAATACAAAAGGTAAACCCTTTGATAGTTCAAGATTAGCGTGCTCTCTTGTCACGGAGATATCCCGAGTTCGATTCCCGGCGGGCCAGAAAAATTTGTAGCTTTTCACTTCTATGTCTTAATTCATATAGCTGGGACGACTAAAAAGTTTTTTGTGGGGTTTTAGGGTTCGTCAACGTCAAGGTCATTAGAACTGTAACCCTCTGTAGCCTACCACGACAGTTGTAATACTTGGATTCGGCAATCTAGATTCTATCAAGACGTTGTTTCCCCAAAAATCTTTTACGATGTGTCTAGTGAGTAAAGCGAAGAATTGGCTACTAGCACTTGTTACCGTGGTCCCTAGTTGGCCGAAACGAGAAATACATACAAATATAAGGTACGCAAACTCAAATTGATAAGTAAGCTTCTAATTCTTTTCATACGAATACTAAATATAACAATAATAAATTATCAAAAACGCAGTAGAAACTGCGTATCACCACGTGGAGGACAATTAACTAATTTACTCTCCGGAAGCAAGCAAGGGACCATACCATCAATAACCGATTGATGTATTTAGTAAGTAAAAAATTTGTATTTATTAAAAAACAAAAACGTTATTTCACAAGTACGCATTATCATCAAACTATAGATCATTCGGAAAATGTTGTTTATAAATCGTAAGTAAAATAATTTCACCAATTTCAGTTTATCCCTCATATAACATCATATATGTCACATTTTTGTTTTTATACATTTTTTATTGCAGTATTTGTAAATGGGAAATTTCGCGTGCTATTGAAGCTTATCTATACGGAGCGATAGGAGTTAGGAGTTGGGTGGCAGGCTATTGTTAGTAGGTGGGCCGCGTAGCTGGGTTTACCAACAACTTGACCCATGAGGAGGAGTTAGTAGGAGTTGTTAGTAATAGTTATTAATACTAGGAGGAGGTAGATAGACGAAGAAGGGTTCGCTTTTTAGAGCTATATCAACTGCAACATTGATGTGAAAAGCTACAAATTTTTTCGGGTCCCACCGGAAATTGAACCCAGGATGATATGGTGTTGGGCTATAACGCTACCACCTGAGCCACGAAGAGGCTTCTATACATTTTCAGATGTGAGTAGGCGAATGGCGTCGCGAAAGCCCCTCGAGAGCGGTCGCGACGTCGGCGGAGGGGGGGCGGGGGAAGGGGGGGGTGCGCCAAGGAAGACAGGTTCCTCGAACGTCGTGTCGGCGGCGCGAGCGACGCCCGCATCGCTCGTTTGACCTCCTTCTCTCGCTCTCCGCACATTCCCCTTCCCACCGGGGCGCGTTCCATTCATCAGGCGGACGAAAAGATCAGTCTGGGCGATTGTTCGCTACGGGTTTATTCGTGTTGTCATCGCGGCAGCTAGCGGGTTGTTGGCAAATGTTTCTATCTTCATTGCGTGGACCACCACCAGTTACTGAAGTGTTTGCTCTCGAGATTTAGAATGAAGGACACGACAATACACGTGAACGAGTACTGATGGCACGGAAATCCAGTGAGACTCATGCGCCGATTTTGAAGATCTCAACCTGCAAGCCAGCTATTGCCCTCAGAATCTTTTTGACTGACAATGATGACTTTCATTTATACAAGAGATAAACTACTTTCATGACTTGGGGTGTTGTGTGCTAGACAATGACAACGAATAGAAAATACGCAATGGTCACAGGAAAATTAAGAGTTTTGAAGTTTTGTTAGCCAATTCATTCATGTGTAGTTGTACTATTTCATACAAACACATCTTTTATACAGCCACCTTAACTGCTGATAGATTGACATATTCCCTCCACGTTCATTAACTATACAATTTACTAAAATTTACTTCTCTCTAAAGAGAGATTCAGTCATTTAGTACCCGCAAATTAACACGAGTGAATCTTATAATTTTGTAAAACAATCATTAGGTCTTATTAATATCTTAAAGTATTTGCTTTACTTAAACAATATTATAGAACCAAAAGTATGTTTTAATACATTTTCAATTTTTCCTTTGGAGCACGGTATTAAATGGTTGGGAAAGCTCAATCTTCAGCGTGCGTCTGAAAATTGTTCAAAACTGCAATTTGGTGACGATTCACAAAACCATTAGTTAAATTTTACCCTTATGGTGCTCAAAGCGAATTCCTTTCTTTCCACGCTTTGTTTTCCTTGCATATTTCCTTTGTACAATAATGTCTGATCAAATTTAGATATTTATACTAAAGTTTAAACTATTCTGTTCCTAATAATTCCTTCAATCCCAATCCATTTAACAGAAAGAGGTTGCAGCTGGATGACACGGATGGTGACTCCTTTATAGAAACTTGCCAGTCGCAAGATATTCCTCCTCTTTGTGATGTACATCCTCACGAAAATTAATGCATGAAAAATAAAGAGACAATATAAAAAGATTTGATGTTCCTGAATGAATACCAGAGTACTCCTCAAAAACGTGATTTTAACACATGTTTATCAATTATGAACTGGCATGCGATCCGTAGTCTACATTTTGATACGTGAGTCATGATATCATGAATTGCTTCATAAACATTATCCTTCTCACTATATCCTTCTCGTATTACATTAAAAGTTCTTTAATCTTAAGTTACTAAATGGATTTAATTGATATATTCTCTTGAAAGAGTAACAGACCATTAAGACATAAAATATTACAGTACATTGAATTTTACTACTTTATAATGAATGCGCTAGAGAAACTTCAAAATTGAAGTAATTATAACTTGAAAGCCCGATGTGATCGGAAAGTAGATTATAACTCGAGAGAATGAAATTAAGACGCAGTGTTCCATAACGTCCAATATCAACTTTACTTCGACGAAACTTAAAAAAAATTAATCGAAAGTCTTATATCAGCTACTTCCAAATTTCAAGACACGATTTCCTTTCCTTTGAGGCTCCTGTTTTTATTAATCTATTTGGACCGAAAAAGTAGTATAAAATGCATAATGTCAACAAAAATCCGATAAAAATGATTTGCACGACCAGTTTTCCATATACAAATTACTTTTCTGAAGACTTTCAATTTTTCAAAATATTTCATGCAACATGAAACTTGGAAAAGCAAAGAAGGAGTAAATATGAGGAAAATAATTAAAAATGTTTAAGAAAGACACGAAAACGTTGATAAACTGATGACTTGAAAAAATCTGATTTGATACCCAACAAATGATTTTGAAAAAAAGAACCTAATTTAAATATATACATGACAAATTTTGTAGCCGATACAAACGCATATAAGAAGACTTGAGTGTGACCCAACACTGGATGTGATCGTTACGCGTACGACATAAAAATCGGACCTTCAGTGGACCGACGCCGACGGCGCCATCTCGTCATGCCCTCTTCGCTCTCCATCCCAAAACATCGTTCATCACCACAGTCTGCCTCCACTGATTTTCATGCAAATTCGATCCAATTAGAGAAATTTGCATGGGCACCTGTTGGATCGCCCACCATTTTTCGGTGTCGATACGATGCGGTAGCAATGAGGCGGATGGCTGAAGATTTAGGCAATTCACCAATCGTAGTTTAGGAAGTGGTTAGGAAGTCGCGCTATAACCGAGTTCATGAGTGCACATACAATTTTAATATTTATTAAGGAAGATAAAAGTAAAAGATTTTAATACACGCATATTTAACAATTATCCAAGATAAGTTTAACAACTTGAAAAATGAATCTATGAAGACTGGCTTGAAAATCAATTTTGCAAAAGCTGTAGAAATTAGAATCAACACAAAACCCTAACAAAAACTGATGTAAGAGAACAAAATAATCAGAGGGTATGATTTTACATTTCTTGGGAGCAATATATTTGAGAACGGAGAAACTTAAAAAATGTAAAAGATTCAAAAGGTCAGGGGAGTTTGAAAACGATATGGACTACCAAAAAAGTGCTAAATTAAGGCTATTCAATGCTTGTGGAAGTCAGTACATTTGTATGGACGTGAAACTTGGTTGGTAACACATTAATTCCTAAATAGACGCCTTCGATACATTATGAAAATATGGTGGTCTAAAATCGTATCTAACAAACAACTATGAGATATGACTAGTCAACTAAATGTTTACAAAGAAATATGTAGCGAAATTTTGGACAGGCCACACACTAATTAAGGATGACGAAGAGCCAAGCAAGAGAACACTATAATGGACTCTACGAAGTCAACGAAGAAAAGGGAGGTCCAAAACTACATGGAGAAGAACTTGATCACAAGAGAGTGATGGAGACTATTGGAGTGACTTACAAACCATTGCCAAGGAAAGCAAAAAATGAAAAGAATTATAGAATAACTGTTCCTAAACAAGAATAATGGATCTTATAATAAAATTATTATTAATATTATTATTATTATTATTAAGCCCATTATTATTATTAAGTCTAAAAATGTAGATGAAACAGTGGACCAAGTGCTTTATGACAGGCTTATACGACGAAGTACGAGGAAAATTGATAAGAACAATAAAGTGTTTTAGTGTATCTGAATGGAAGGAGAAAACTGAACTAATTAAAACAAAACCAAAATTTGAAATTTTTAGACAATATATTGAACAAATAATACAGTTAAAAGATATTTTAAAAGGGGAAAAAAAGAGAAGCAAATGTAATAGAATGAAATAAGATAATAAAGAAAGGCACACATTTTTGGAGAAATAAGAAACAAATTTAAGAAATTCTTAGGGTAATAAAACAATGTGTAATTTAATATATATGAGAGATAATTATAACACAGGTAATGACAACGTTGGGAACTGGGATATGAGATTAATTCAAATAAATTTAAAAATTCGTAGTTTGGACGGTGGCAGCGCTCTTGGAACATGACAAGCGCAGGTGGTGATTCTCTTGGCCGATTTCGTCGTAAGAAAGCGTTTACATTATTTTTAAAGAACATATATCGAAAAATTATACACACAATACTACATGTACGAATTATATTTACGACGACCGTAATGTAGCGGTAACACCTTCGGTCCTTGACGTGCTGCTGAGTGAAAGAGCGAGGGTTCGATTCCCCGCTAGGCCAAACAAGGTTTCCCCCATCCACTCCTTCCCAATGTCGGTTAGGCACCTTACATTCTCTAGCAACCTAACATCTCTCCTTCCAAATTCCTACGCTAAAATCATGTAATTAGGAGAAAGAACCTGAATCCCGCCACATTATAATACAATACATGAACAAAAAACAACAAAATAAATGTTTATTAACACGCTTTCGTATCCACTGATCTGATACAATGTAATGGAAAGAATGATTCGTCAACTACACGGTTTAAAAGTTATATGGGTGCGAACAAGAAAGTTGTTAAGTCTTCTTTATTAGAATGTTACAGTAAGTTACAGTACATAACTGAGAGGTTTATGGTTTGGTCGCTGACGAGTGGTCTATGAAAAAGACACATTTCCAACAATAGTCAGTTCGAGGTAAAATGACAAATACAATATATAATCTATACACACTTTCTTACTTCAATTATCTTCGGTAAAAAAGTATATTTAAATTCACATAATTATGAAAGTTTAATGCATGGAGTTCTCGTTTTCTTCTGACTTTTACAGCACCATGTCAAATACAAACTTCCCGTTGCACACCAAAATTAATAAAACACTTTTTAGCATACATATCTTGCCTGAATATAATGTACACTTATTAATTAATAAACTGCCACTGAAACGTAAAAAATAATCTCATGACAGTAATTTAAACAATTTTGCATCAGATCCTTAACCATGGTATTTAATATTCTTCACGAAGGTAAATTCCCACTTGATATGTTTTAAACGTTTAATAGTTGAATTGTGCCATGTCTCTCCATTTGGAAACCTGAAATTATTAATAGATGTAAATATAACGTTTAAAAATCAAAAACTTTCTCAAAATCCCCCGAAAAATATTTATGTGAAGGACAATCAAGTAATTCATATCAAGTTTACGTATCTTGCACTGAACGCATAGAGAATTGTATCTCAGGGAACGTCCTCAACTCAAATAGATTCTTAATGTAGTTTTGACATTTGAGAAACTGGGTCATCCAAGAGCAGGTGGTCCACCCGTCCATCCGTGTTTCTCACCCCCTCCCTCACCTTCCATCTTGAAAATAAATGAAGGAGCAGTCACAACCATCATCCAATCGTTCATCGCACCCCCTTCTCCGTGAAAGTCAAGAACGCGCCAGACAGCGTCTCGCTGCCACGTAGGTGATCTATTTTCGTTTTAGATATTAAAATAATACGCGTCAGCATTTCAACATGTCAAGCTCACTGCTACGCGAACGATCATATCTATCTGCGAAGAATTGGCTCGGAATGAGACAATAAGCTTCTTCAGTGGCGGACAGTTCATTATTTATCTCGTAGACTGATTATGAAGGGTTTAACTGTGTCAAGGATATTTATATGTCGTAAAAATACTTTGTGAAGTGAGTATTTTACGTGTATAAAAGAAGATGCATTTACATACGGAGGAGAGCGTAGCCCAGAACAAAGTTAGTAATTACTATAATTAGAGCGTAGGCTTTTTTAATCTGTGATGATTATCTGATTTCATCGCATCTTATTGCCACACTCTGAATAAGCATCTTGACTATTTCAATAGTCGAAATATATTTAAATGTTTCATACGACCTTTGTAGGATTTATCCATGCAATATTCATTTTAAACTTTCAAAGAAAACGATGTTTCAATCCGGTTTTTGGGTCTTCCTCAGACAAACAAATATTATACATAGCAACAAAACCACAGAATATAAAATAACATTATCATGTNCTTGCATGATTGTGTTGTCTTATGGCTCATATTAATTTAGTTTTATGTGTACTCAACTTTGGCACGGTTGTGTACATAAATTCTGTAGCCCCATCCTGGCCCGGGTTTTTCTCCGTTTTTCCTTCGGGTAGAGGCGGATTTATTATACAGGTTCTCTAGGCTTTGTCTAGGGGCGAGTTTATTGTAACAATAAATCGTGAATTTACTGGGGATTTTTTTTCCAACGTGAATTTACTGGGGATTTTTAAACACTATACTCAGAATAATCTATAGTTCGATAATAACTTGA
>NNCF01126417.1:713516-774717 GCA_002313205.1 Laupala kohalensis | reverse complement strand
CCGCCTCTGCCTTAGGGCCCTTGATCGGAATTGATGGGATGGTCCCTTGCTTGCTTCCGGAAAGTAAATTAGTTTATTGTCCTCCACGTGGTCATACGCAGCTTGTACAGTTTTTTGACAATAAATTTATTATTATTATTATTATTCTCATAACAGAAATTAAATGCGTATGACATTTACTCTCACATTCTCTTCTTGTCATGTTTGAAAATCTAAAAAACAAAATTATAATCCTGAACTGTTGTCATCGCAACTCTTTTTGGGGGAATTTTTCCAATATCAATCATGAACTTAAACTTTGTACACATCAACTTATAATCCTATGTCATGCTTCTTTTCCCTCGCGTGTTTGGAAGTGTATTCAATATTTTCCTTCCTTGAATTCATACGTTACATCCAATGGTTTTATGAATACTCAATATGGCACCAAAATTAACACGCCAAAATAATGTATTGCTAAATACAAAAATTTCACGAACCGTTAAAAATAGTAATTATTAATCCTACGTACTAATAAACATCTATTTAACTATCCAAGCCTATACCAAATAATATGTGAATAATTCTTTTCATAATTCATCAATTTTATCAAATTCCAAGACTATCCATGACAACCCATAAATATTCATTCCTACATCGAAGAAAATTTGAAAATAATTGATGGTTTCGCGAAAAAAAGGGAATGTCACGCCTAAGTTTTTTAGGATCAACATTATCTGAGTCAAGTGCATAACATATTTTCATAATGCCATTATCAAAAGACTAACCCTCATTTTCTTGTCAATATCCCCTGCGCCAAGCTTTTCAAAAATTTAACTATCTCAAAAAACGTAAGTTTTAGCATCTTCCCGTTTTCCGTGAACTCTTTAATAGATTTTTTTAATTATTAAAATCAAGTTTCAAATAAATCGTACATGATATTTCGGGATAAAAGAGTCTGAAAAACTGTCGCACCGTGAATTAAATGTAACACTCACACAGAATTGATGGTCAAAGGACAATGAAGCCGTCTCAGTGTCACAATTATTAATTCGGACAGACTGATCGCATCGCAAAAAAAATTCTTAGTAGCGTCTACGCTCTAACTGGACATCGTTTGTCATTGCTCTCGAACCAGCTGCGATACGAAATGGCACAGTCATGCCATCTGGTGAGAGTCGTTGCAACTATTACAGAAACGTCAGCACAAACAGTCGTCTGTGAATCTTCGTAATTCAAGAAGAAAATCTGAGATGGAATTTCTTCAATTACTTTACAAGATTAGTACTGTTCAATCAATCATTTGCGGTCACAAATTACGTTTCAGAATATCTTTTTGCGATGTTTTACGTCACAGTTTCTATAAAAATGAGGAACACTGTTTATAGGTAGCTGGAATAGAAAGAAATATTCGAATTATTGCCAGTTGCTTGAGTATTTTAAATCCACAAAAGCATGTAAACAATGGTTACATCACTTAACATTTGTGAATATCGATTTAGCTATGCATAGCGATGTTCCGGCATATTTTGGCGTGTGGGAAAATATTATTCAAATGAGAGACACAGCAGAGCCTTCGCTCGGTTAAGACTTTATTACAAACTACCGAAAAACGACAGGAAATATGAGGAAGACACATATCATAAAACGAAGAAAAATAGTATACGGCCAATGGTATGTTATTCGAAGAAGAATTCTCCACAAGCCAAACAGCGAAACACTGAAAAAGATACCATGGACTACTTTATAAGTTCATCCAAAGTTAAAGCATTATGAATAATAATCGTGATTCATGTACGTTAGGAGTAATCTCATGAGCAAAACGTTTCATATAAATTACTAAATTTAGTTTCCGGTATATTGCATGAATGTCGCTCGAATTGCAAAGGAAATACATACTTTGGTAAATACTACCTTACGAACAAATCACTATCCCATGAAATTAATTGATATCTTCTTTTATGAACATTTCGCGTGTCAAGCTTTTTGAAAACAAATAATTCAACATAAAATATTAAATCACATTCAGCGATACAAGTATTAAGTACGTTTATTTTTATTAAGATCTACTAATGTGAAATATATATGGTGGTTCTAGCATTTGTCATTGTATTACCTTAATAAAAACCTAAACTTGTTTTATTCGTTTTAAGACATCGCTCAAACAAAATCTTATTTTTAACAAGATTTTGTTTCTTTATTCTTCTTAACCAAATGTTTTACATGTTAGTTTCTGAATCCTGTTGACTTAAAGTATTCCTTACTTAATGGCATAGACCTGAATTAATATTTCTCTGGGCCAACAGACCAGAAAGAATGTTTCGTCCTCAATAAATGACTAAGAATACAAATTAAACCAATCCAATACGGTTTCAAACTAATAGATAAAGGTGAATGGTTGTATACTTTTCATACACGAAAATCTATTCCATGTATCTATTTTGTAAACATTAATCACAGTTAGTAAAATTGTTTGTGAATGCCGGGAAGAGAAAGTAATTTATTTTTGCTCATTTGTCGGGAAAGGAAATTCATGTGTTTCGTGTAAGCTCCATGTGGGAACTAGAAGTGCTGTAGTGACGCCTAGGCAGGATGTGGTTCGATTTGTGAAAAGAAATATACCATAAATTCTACAAAATTATTTTTCTAAAATTACCAGTTATTTTCTTACAAAAACATTTAGGGTTCGTTTATTTCTTGGTATTTTTATTGATATATTGATATGGAAAGAGACAAGTTCCAAGTCCCGGGTAAAACTAGTGCGAAAAATTACAGGAAAAGAATAAAGCTTTTGAAATAAATGTATTTCCCAAGCAACAAAATAAGCTTCTGAGATAATATAAGCCCAGTATTTAACATACCCTACACGTTTCATGAGATTCAAAATATCAAATAAATGATAAAATTTTAACTGAATGTGACCAGTGACAACAATGGGGAATGTTCCACCACAGAAAATCGAGTCACTCGGTTTGAGAACAATATCTTAATAGAATCATGTAGTTAATAAAAGTACATTAATATTATTTCTTAATCTTAAAATTCTCAGTAATTTAATACTAATACTACTACTACGACTACTACTACTACTACTACTACTACTACTACTAATAATAATAATAATAATAATTTACAAAATAATTATCAGTCCATTCAGTCTTCCTATTCACAATGAACTGCGCGACCACTGCAACGAATGCTTATCTGCTACTATAGAATTGTCACTGAACACTGGCACTCTTATCAGTTATGAACATTTCAAAGATATATTTATATTTTTACATGAAGAGACACACAGTGACATTTAAAAGGATAATGATTCAACTTTGAGACTCGAAAGTATGGAAGCACAAAGAATAATGAGGAGACAACAACATAAATGTAAAAGATTTTCAGATAAGAAGGAAAGGTCATCGTTCAATCGGAACACAAAAGCCACGGCTCGTCCTCGTAGCGCTGGATCTTCCGGGGTCGTCTATAGCCCCGTGTCCCCGTCGCAGCCACGCTCGCTCTCCTCGAGCCTAATCGTGCTCTTAATTTACGAGCGGCTGTACTCGCAAAGTGGGACTCGAAGGTCAACCCTGTCTCTAGCCATGGAAGACCGCGTGGGTGGCCGCGTGGGCGTGTGTGGCCGCGGTGAATGGCGACGCACTTCGCTCAGCATGAGTCGTTTGTTTAAGAAAAAACGAAGAGTGAAATTCGTAACTGAATGGAGGGGTCAAAGATAGAACTCAAGTCTGAATTTACGGTAGGGAGGATTGTTCTTATACAACTATAGGGACCGACGTATGAGAATGCTCCTTGGGATATCTTGGAAAGCATGTTCTCACATACGCTGAATGTGTATTTCTAAACTGAGAACATTCGCCCGTATCTGACACAGTCGAGGTGTCTCAGAGAGGAGTGAATGTTTTTGGCTAAGTGTTTATTACAGTTTCGTCCGCAATTTTCGACGTTCCGTTCAAAAACTCTCTCAATTTCCTAGAGTACATTGCACGATTTTGGAGACAGAATTTCGGGACCTGACAAAAATCATTCTACAATATTTTCCAATTCGTGTCCAATTTTCCAATCCTTCAAACAACTTCCTACGATGACGGCAAAGTATCTGTCTGTCGTGGTTATAGTCAGATTAGTATGAATTAGATAAATTTACTGCTATTTTTTGTCTTCAACAATCTTTCTTTCCTATGCCTTATCGGACGGGGACAACAGGGTTACCGGAAGTCGACTAAGTTGTGTTTGTGTTAACATGTTCTTCACGTCCATTCCCTTAAGTCACTAACGCAATATTTGTCACGTGACATATGCTGAAGATATTTAAGAAAGAAGGTGGTTGATCCACCCTAGCGTTTAAAAGTGAGATTTTGGGGCAGGGGCAGAGAAAAAATTGCTTATTACGTTATACTTTCAATGTATAATTATTTTTGGCGCTAAATACATTTTACAAACAATTATTCTCTTACACTCTTTTATCTCTCTCCTTTATTGTGATTCAAAGATATTCAAATATACCCAATGCTCTTCAATAATATTTCATTTCATGATTATAAAGTTTTTACTATTACTACTAATAAAATTTCATTAAATCATGTGATAACAGTAGATAATTTCGTGGAGATTCGTAGGAAATTCGATTACGGCATCCAAGAACGTGAGACCGATGATAAGGCAAAAGCCTCTCTGAATAAAGAATAAATGAATAATTTTGTTAACAAATAAGTCTTACTAAAAAAAATGCATTCATTACTGTATACCACCTCATCATTCACGGGAACCTGCTTACAGTTTGGTTTGGTTTTTTAATTTTTTTTTTTCAGAATCAGATATATTCTGAGTCCTATTTTGAGCTGAACGATTCGTAAGCTGGAGAATGAAATAGGTTGGAGCCCTCTTGATTTATGCGCATAGGATCTGAGATTTACAACACGATATCGTCAGCTTTTATTCAAGGGAAACTATCTTACTGAGTAGAACCTTCTTAAACGAGTTGATAATTTCTATATAAAGTAAATAGAGTCGTAAATGACTATATGATAGAAAAGGTAATTACTTATTAAATAAATAGAACTAGTGTTTCTAAAGCAGTCAGCGTAGCTCATTGGGTAGAGCGCTAGGTAGGGTGGGGATTTTTCATCACATTTCACTGACTCCCAAGGCGACTCACCCTGCTGTAAAATGAGTACCGGGTGTATCCAGGGGTCAAACCGGTCGGAGAGATAAGCTAACCGCTTCTCCTCCTAGCGCCGAGGCTAAGAAATTGCGGAGCTCTACCCTCCGCGAACCCCTTGGGCAAAACCTCCAAGATTTTGTTGTGGGACAGTTTGACTCAGAGTGTTTCTATCACCTCGAAGGAATGGGCTTCAATTTAGTTTTCAGCATTTCCCAACATTTCACTATTATAATGTTCTTGATTGAATTGAGCAAATATATTGCAGCGAAGTGCTTACGAAAAAAGTGCTCCTTTTGATACGTTCCACGAAAGTATCAAGATTCAATGGCTTCTTTTCGCCAGCAAGAAGACCGGGAAAGAGGAGAACACTACGGCCGTGGTGGAAAGAAATTGTGTCTCCGGATTGTTAGGAAGAACGATTTGAAACAGGAAATGCTCATGTTATGTCATTATCTCGCTTCATTTCATGAATTTACGGGAGTCAGGGGCGGTAAGAGGCAACAAGAATTGCGGGAGATCGTATTCTGTCATGAAATGAGACTCGGAATGTATCTGATACAAAAATCTTAACAAAGAGACTTACTTCAGTTCTAAAGTTTTACGACCCTTTTACAGACAAATTTCACTCGCAACGTTTCTGCCAGGATTTTGGGCTTCGTCAGGTCATACGTAAATTGTGCAATCCCAAAGTTGTTCTCTGGTTTTCCGTCGGGTAGAGGTGGATTTTTTAAACAGTCTCGCTAGTCTCTTGCCTGGAAACGGCATCTATTGAAATAATAATAAATCTCGATTTCAGTGTTCTTTAATAGTTACGATTTATAAACAATACTTTCCGAATAATCTATAGTTCGGTAATAAAAATTCTTAAATAATCACAATGTGTCGTCCCCTGAAATATTAAAATTATGGGTATTCCAAACAAAATGTCATCTCTTCAGACACTTAAGTATGCATAGTTTGATTCATAATGAAGATAAGAGGTTTTCCTGTTCACCGCGAGAGGTATTAGAAACTAAACTCAGTGTTTGAAATTTTTTATTACTTCATTGAAGCTTAATGTACAATGTACACTACTGAATAATCCACAAAACAGATAATTAATGTTTATACCTTGTAAGGGTACAGTTGGCCCTCACAATGTTTTTTGTACGAAACATGAAAGTTACATATATACTTAATACTTGGGGGAATTTGCGAAGAGATATTTCTATATTTTAACAAATTCGAAAATTTGTTACAGAAAATTTTACATTATCCCTTGAACAGAGTTCGTGTTTGACTAATGAAACACCAATAGTTTCTTTCATCAGTTCATGAGGTTTCTTTTCAAAGAAAATTCGGTAAACCAACTCCTTCCTGACTATGAAATCAAACGCCGTTTAACTATTGATTTCATGTCTGGTAATACATTTTTTACATTTTATTATTACATTGTAACACACATACTTCTTCAGAAATAATCGACCCGTTTCAACACTTGCAAGAGCACTAACATGAACACGAAAATGGTTCTGCTTCTTGTAGTAGTTTCTTCATTATCTCATTATTCATCAGTTTGAAAAACAAGATTTGTCAGTTGAATTATTTCACCTAGGATTTGCAATGGCCTCCAGTAAAAAGTACATAAAAGATTATCCATCAAAAGAAAACTACCGTTCGTTATAGCACGTAACAGTAAGACAAAGTAAAACACACCTCATATCAATACACTAGTGTCTGTGAAGTGGTCGACGGTCTCACTCAACACTTCATAACAAGTCACCCTGCATGTTATGGATCAAGACTCTTGTAATTGTCTAAAACAGAAGTGTAGAGAGAAGAAACACGCGCACGAAGTTGTGTACAGTCACGTGCTCCAAGGTCTTAATCGCGCTCTGAAACTTATTGTTCTCTCTCTGAAATTTGGTGCACTATTTCTAAAATGTATTTCACGGTCTCTTTCGTCTCGCCTGAGAGCCAATTGGCAACCCTGGTTCCAACCTGTGTTCGCAAGCAGCGCGCACGGCGTGTTCTACCAGAGTGCGTCAAGGAAAAGTATGGCTGATAACTGAATGTCGCCATTTTTTTCGTCAAATTGACACGTCATTCAAATGTATATGAAGACTCTCCTCCGCAAAAGATTAATTAGTTATGTGTACTTGGGTATGAGAAAGCATGTAAAAATATTTTGACCCAAATTTATTGAAATATATTTAGAAATTTATATGCATTCAATTGCATTGACTCCAACTTGACGGAAAAATGGCGGAAACCTGGATACGCATCCACCACCCTCTTCTTAGACAGCGTTCTATCCGACCACACCGCGTTCTGCTGCCCGTACCTTCTAACTTTCATACTACACAAGTGTATCCGTGCACTCACAGACCGCCGAGTCTCCGACGTTCCATTCGTATTGTCACTGACTCCGCGAATCCTGACAAATTGGATACAGATCGAGTGCGAGAGAAGCACACGCCCGTAACGACCACCAAGATAAATAGCTCTTTTGTTTCCGATGTCTGTGATTAAGAGTCAGTAAATGTTTATGCAGAGATATTGGAGCGTAGGTCTCACTTGTCTTAAGAGAAAAGAACACAAAGGGTTTTGAGAATATTAATAATTTGGAAGGTAAAGAGATGGGAGTTTGATAAGGGACAGTTCAAAGGATCACTTCATCATAAACTATTACGATATGTCAAAGTAATAAGTGATTATTAAGTACTTCGCATCTCGTGGGCGAAGAGAAACTCATTGGATTTGCTATTGTACGAGGCGAAATTCAATCGTGAATGAAGCTATCGAAAGTTCATTAATGCTGTCGACTAAAATATGACTTCGTAAATTTGTATTCAAATAAATATATAAGTTTCATTTTTCACTACAATTTGCATAAATTTAGAGGCTTTTTTTGTGGGGCTTTACGTCTCATGTCGACATCAAAGGTCATAGGAGAGTAGTCATATGGAGGTAGGGAAAATGCAGTTACGCACTAGGGAGAGCCAACATGACTCTCCCCGCGTGTGGGACTCGCCGAATGACTCAACCATACCCACTAAAAACCCTCCTGAATTACAACATACCAAAAACATATCTCAAAACATACATCAAAACATTAAGGACAAAATATGAGGGGGGGGGACAAAAATGAGGAAAATGAAAGATACCCTAGTCCTAATAGCGTCGGTATCGAAAAGAACAAGAGGTGATCATGGAAGGTCAGGAAAGAGAAAGGAAGGAGTCTTGCACAAGTAAGTGGAAGTAATACCAGACTCAGCTCGGGGCCCCGTGTTTGCCAAACACATACGTACTAGATGTAAGTCCCCTGGGGGTTAGAGAGATTGTTCTTATTTATCTTTTCCGCTCCTTTCATTCCAATCAATGTGTTTCGTCCTTCTTTAAATTAAACCTGATGAATAATTAATGTTAAACAATTAATTTAAATGTCATCACCTAAGGATGTAGCAAAAAAGAAAGATCCAGGGAGTGAGACTATTTCCTTAGAGAAAAAGTTGAAAAATAAAATCATTATCGTTAACATACAAAGTATTGTTGATTTAATGCTTGTATCAATGATTTTTTATATTAAAATAAGCATTTTAAGAAAAAATAAAATTCGAACCTTATAATGAGATTATTTTATTAATACTCCAAGCCCAAATTCCAGTAAAATCGTGGTTACGTCTCAGATTCTTTATAAACTTTATACTACTTTTATAGACTTGTGCTAGTATTCATGACTAGAAATATTTAGGAGCACGTCACATAAATTCTATGCAACAAGTCAAGAAATTAATTCACGATATTAATAAGCACGATAAAGTAAAATTCTAATTCAAAAATTCTCAGTGAGAAACTTCACTGTTTTAATGATATTATTGTTCTAGGAATGTATACTACAACACTACATAGTATAATACAGAAGTTGAAGGGTAAATTGAGGAGTTCAAAAGAAAAAAGCGTACTCAGAACTTGAAAAGAAGTGTAGAATACAAAGGTAATTTTGGTGTAACTAGTTTTAAATAACATGTATGGGGGGTATACGTAAGATGTGTTATTATTGTTTCAGTATTTGGTAAGTTGATAAAAAGGGGTGGAAAAAGAGGTACCTATGACTCAAATGAAAACGTTCAGAGAGAAAAAAAAATGTTGTAGGGTAAGGAAACAGAAAATAATTCAACGTATTCAGTCCACTTGACAAGAAACGTGTGCATGAATGTCATGTATCTTGGAATAAAATCTCGTCCCGTACAATCACTTTTGACTCATCTTCACAAACCTCCAAATGATAATGAGTTAAATGCCCTGTTACAACACACAGCAAGCCCAGATGCGATGTGCGTAGTTTTTGGGTAGAAGCGGGATTCAACCATAAACCACAACCTTTATGGTAGAGTTCGCTGCCACCAGCTTGGTTTCCCCAAGCAATCAAACACTCGTGTAATAACAAGTAAATATTTAATTCAAATTAAATAGAGATCTGAATATTTACAAATGTAGACAAACTCGCAAATCATAAATACAAGTTTGAATTTGTTATTACTAGATATTGATATCTAAAAGCAACAATTACACACAAATATAAATACAGGTGTTATGAATTAACTCGGAAAATCTACTCAGATTATCCGAATCTCAAAAGTCTCCAAGTTGCTATCCCGAAATAACTAACTGTTCCAAGCTAAGTCATTCGCGCCTATAGCAATGTAATAGAATTACCGCAGCAATTCTCAGTGGTCTGACGACCAAAACTGACCAAATTACATGTCAAATAACCTGCGTACTTTCATACACTTCCGCAGAAGTCTCAAGTCTGAAAGTCTCTTTTTGATCTGCAATCCTCCCAATTTATACAGGAGCGGAGGTCACGTGACTACACCCTCGCCATTGTACTGAGAATACGGCGTCCTTTAGGCTGACCATTAATTTTGACAACTCCCGGAATATTCCCTCCACACTCTCTCTTCTTTTAGGGCGTTCATCTCAGTTTCCAGAAGTAGATGGGAACTGTTCAATCTCTTCACAATAGGCGTCTTCGTTGCTGTATTTTTCCTTGTTTGGCGGCGACGGGCCCGACCCTTAATCGACTTAGGAATTTCTGACTAGCCAAGTACTTGAAAGTGTTAATATTTCAAAATCTATATTCGGCACTGGTCCTGATGTTACAGGCCCGTTAATGCACATGTCCATAAATTTAAACATCATATCAATTATAAAATAGCAAATGATACACTGATTTTGTTTTGGTTGATTCCGTAATTAATATTCAATAATTATTTGAAAATCTCTTTAAACGAGAACAATTAATTTAATATATCAGAAGACAAAAGTGACATCCTTTTTTCGTCACTTCGGGCGCAGCAGAACGAGGATAGAGAAGTTCGAAAGCGTCATCTATCGATTACCCTTTCAAATAAATCGAAAAAGGAGTATTTATTTAGCCATTCCTTTTTTTCTACGGTGTCTAAAACGTAGTGTCTAAAACTTAAATCGGCATAAATAAACAGAGCAACGTGTACTTGTTGTGATTTCAACTTGAAAAACATCTCAGCAGACATATAAACGAAATAATTGAAATTACAATTGATGACAAAATACATTGCGTCTTATGTGGAAAACACTTATTTACAAAATAAGAGTAACTTTACTTGGTAATTGTGGAGCTTTAGCAACATTATCAAAGAATGATAAATTGAAAGGCGTTTCTATGTTGCTCATTGTTTTATTGGTATAAAGCTTTTTCGGCTGCATAGCAGCCCTCGTCAGTAACATACACTGAAAAAAATATATAAAATAGTATTCATTTTTCATTGTTCTTTCCTTTCTTTATTGCAACAACAACAAAAAATTACACTTCTTTCGATACTGTTTTACTGAATTATTGTATACTTTCATATTATGTTTCTAATTTTATTATTGTCATTTTACGTACATATATATTTTTCAGTGTATGTTACTCACGATGGCTGCTATGCATCCGAAAAAGCTTTATACCAATAAAACAATGAGCAACATAGAAACGCCTTTCAATTTATCATTCAAGACTAACTTTGAAATCACGAAGATGATGGAAAATTACTTTGATTTGTAGTAAATTTTTCGTAGCATTTTTACATCACTTTGGTCTACATGTCACTGGACATTTGAGAAAGCTATTTAATTTTTTTCTGAGCTGAGATGCACAAATCACGAAACCGTTGTGCTCGGTCGCCATGTTTGTGCATGCTCTTACGCAATTCAGACGAGTCAAGCGAGCTCCTGACTATTGTTTGTACTATATTATTAACCGATAGATACAAATTAAATCATGCTTTCTCATCATATAATCCATACTGTTGTGTTATAAAACCATTACAACAAATATAAAGAACAATTTTACTTCTGTGATATGACTAACAAGGGAACTTTCGACAAGCGCAGGTACTTGGCTAGTCAGAAATTCCTAAGTCGATTAAGGGCCGGGCCCGTCGCCGCCAAATATATCATACTGAAACACATTGACTGTTAGTATGTCATGTCAAAATATTAGCGACTGTGGCACACTGGAAGAGACTGAAAAATATTCCACAAGTTTGCCAATTTTTGGCATCATCTGTCCAGTCACACTTCATGAGGAAAAGCAACTGTTTCTACTACAGACCGAAACAGTCGCTGTAGTGAAGGTCTCGGACTACTGCCGTTAAGTTTCGCATTGCGTGCCGAGATATCACCTCAATAACCTTCTCCGATACTGAATCTTAGTGTTATAACTAAATACGAATTATATCGCTTTATAATTAATATCTTTCACACATTTGATCTACTTTAATTATAAACTTTTATTTCCGTTTTGTTTGTATTAATATATAGAAAAAATATTGTTTTCTTAGTATAATTTAAAGTACCAGAGGTATTTAATAGCAACACAAAAGACGTGATGTAAGCAAAATGAAACGTATTTTGTTAATTGTTCATTTATTTTAATCAAAATGTTTCAAGTGTACAATAAATACGCATTTTGTGTAAGAAAGATCATGGCAAAGATAATCTAGAAATCCATACAAGCACGCATGAAATAATATTTTACAACAGCTGAGTTTTTAGTGGTATCGAAAATACTTTTTTCTCTTGTATCGGTCAAAATAAAAAGGTTTAAATGAATTGTGATGCACCCTTCCATTTTCCCCTACCTTTACTCATATTATCAATTTGAAAATGTAACGTTTGGCTCTGTCAATATTTAAATAAAATATACACAAAATTTTAGATCTAATATTTTACTTGAATTTCTATACAAAGATAGCGAAAGGAAACTTGGACATGAATAGCGTACTTAGGTGAACATACATTTATAATTTTACTACTTGACTTGACTGATCCTTTTCTTAAATGTGCGGGAAAAAAAAACATTGTTCATTTGCATTTTCATGTCCTCCCTGAAGCTCAGCCACGGCTCAGATGCGGCTGTCAATGCTCGTCCGCTTCGTAGTTGAGGGTTGTATAAAACGCACAAAAATTGCTCTACGGCGTGCGAAAAGTATCGATTTTACGTATTTTTTTCAACGCCTTCCAGTGTGCCATCGTTGCTAATATTTTGACTTAACATACTGGTAGTCAATATGTGTCAGTATAAAAAAAATTAGAACCACTTTCGACATGCACTTATTGAAAGTTTCCTTGGAAGTTGGAGTGCTGGGTCAGGAGTCTTGCTGTTTCTGGATTAGAGGAGATTCTGTAATAAATCTTGGGAATTCCTGATTTCTGTTAAAAATAATTAGGAAATCGACCTAGTAAGCAAACAAAGGTGCCAAAAGCATTTATACAGTCTCATCTTGGATTTAAATTAGATCATTGGATCAACACTGGCTCAACATTGGCTCTGCTCCAAAAGTTGGCACCCAATTACCACATCTGCAGTTAACGCTTCAGTACGTCACATACGAATAACCTCTTCGTTTTATCTGTAATTTGTATCATGAAACCATTTGGCATAGTATAATATCCTAGTACAGCAACTATAAGAAAGCAAAAAACATATTTCTATGCGACTGCGACAAGTTCTTTGTCAAACAGGCCTGTGATTTCACAGACGCATGAATCAAATCTTACTTTTCATGTAACTTTTCTTAACTTCTTTAAATTAATTTTAGAATGTCAAAACTACTCACTTAAAATCTTTAGTTGAATTTCTTTAAGTTCTAATTTTGAAATTTAATTCACAGAATTTACATCATATTAAGTATCGAGATTAAGTATTAAAATATCGAGATTTGAGCACGATTTTAATTAATGATATTTAACATCTTTGCGAAAGATTTTTATCTACTTCAACAAAAGCTACAACCATGAGCTAATATAAACTGGAGTCCTTTATAAGGGAGGAAGCAACATGGACGTCACGCCATGATTGTTTCCCCTGAAAAAAAAAACCCATCAGTATGACGAGAATAGTTTAAAAAAATCCATTTTGGTCTCCTAACAGTGAAACAAGGCGTACTTCACATATGAGAAAACAACTTAAACAAAAAAGAAAAAAGAAACGGGTGGTCGTCTTGGTCACACTGTGTGCCAACTAGATGATGATGCGAAGATCCATCGAAGTAATCTACTCGATACTCCACGGAACATATAAAGGACTAACATAAACGTGTCTCGCGAACCTATTCAGTTTTGTTTACTAGATACTAATTTCACTACTTCTATTTGGGCAAGAATGATAAAATCAAACCTTCCTGCCGACAACATAAAGGAAGTAGGTAGAATTAAATCACTAAAATATCTTAAATCGCCATAAATTAACAGAGGACTTACTGTGATTTCAATACTTACTGTGATTTCAACTCGAAACACATTCCTCACCGGTTATTTAAATGAAATAACTGCAATTTTAATTGATGGTGAACATAGAAATCTCTTAGATTGCGGTGAACCTCACCGCCAGGTAACAGATTAATCATGTTACGTCGAATGAAAATGGTAGACGGGACCGGGATTCGAACCCGGGACCTTGAGCTCTACGCGCTCATGCGCTTACCGACTGCGCCATCCCGTTCGCCTCTCGGGTCCGTCTATCATTCTCATTCAACTTGTGAAACCCAAAGACCTCTGAGGTGGTCTCGTAGAGACTAGATTCCTCATCTGAGGCGACTCCCATAGGAAGTACTTTATTTGGGTAGCATTTTCCATTTCTGGATCACAAACATAGAAATCTCTTAGATTACGGTGAACCTCACCGCCAGGTAACTGATTAATCATGTTACGTCGAATAAAAATGGTAGACGGGACCGAGATTCGAACCCGGGACCTTGAGCTCTACGCGCTCATGCGCTTACCGACTGCGCCATCCCGTTCGCTTCTCGGGTCCGTCTATCATTCTCATTCAACTTGTGAAACCCAAAGACCTCTGAGGTGGTCTCGTAGAGACTAGATTCCTCATCTGAGGCGACTCCCTTAGGAAGTACTTGATTTGGGTAGTATTTTCCATTTCTGGTTCACAAACATAGAAATCTCTTAGATTACGGTGAACCTCACCGCCAGGTAACTGATTAATCATGTTACGTCGAATGAAAATGGTAGACGAGACCGGGATTCGAAATTGTATGTATCGATGTATCAAAATTAATATAATGTAATTCTTATATGTAAATATTATTGTTTTTGTTGTTAGTTCTATGACTCGCCATACATCTTTGTTATGATCTATGTGGTTCAATAAAATATTATTATTATTATTATTATTATTATCTCAAACGTGTCAAGGAGTTCCTGAATATTATTTGTACTATACTATTAAGCGATATATAGAAATTAAATCACGTTCTCTTCATCACTAAAATTCATAATGACGCGTTATAAAGCAATTGCAACATGAATAAAGAAAAATTTTCAGTGATGTGCTCTTTTACAACGCTTCCACATTCTAATACCTCCATCAGCGCCTGTTCCTCCTCCGCCACCAATGACTGCGAACGGCGCGAGAGTTCGAGTCGGCGACCACGGAAGTGAAATGAGCAAGATGAAAGCGCGGGAGGAAACGGCTGCAGCAGTCTCCAGTTTGTAAACAATCAACCATAAATCTTGAGTGGATAAAACGTGCTTAGATAATTCTCATGCCGCTGAAGAAGAGACAACTCCTGTATGGAGGGCACGTTCTTGGGACAATGAGATGTCGGCTGCGAGCCGTAGCTCATGCTTTGGCGAAAGGGCAAGGGAGAGAGGGGGGAGCCACATGGCAAACGACGCGTGCGCGTGAACGTGCACATACGAACGTGCCTCTTCAAGCGAGACATGGAGGGAACTAGGAATGTGAAAGGAAGAAAAATATTGCAGGAATAGAAAAGCGTACCAAGTGATGTTGTTCTGGCCTTAGCCTATTTTTGTAGCGTTCCTAAATGGGAAATGTTGCGTGTCATTGAGCCTTATTTACATGGGTGGGTGGTCGGGCTATTGTTAGTTGGCGGGCCGCTTAGCCCACGTGAAGGTGTTAATAGGATTCTACTATAATTAACGTCCATTATATAATCTAATTATATAAATAATTAATGACTTACGACATTTTATGGATGAATTTTATATATTTTTTATTTATAATTTAATTATTTATTTAGTTAGTAGGATTAGTTAGTAAGAGTTACTGACACTAGGAGGTGTATTAAAGAAGGGGGGTTCTGTTTTCAATAGGCACAGCTATGTATGAATTGGCACATTGGAGTGAAAAGCTAAAAAATAATTCTGACCCCGCCGAGAATTAAACCCGGAGTGTCTACATAACGAATACTAGTCCCTTAGCCACCGGAGGGACTGTCTTAACCTATTTGGTGTGAAAATGAAAGCGAATAAGGTACGTCTTGTCGAAAACAACGACTGAAAATCACATTCGCATTCTCCATCTTTCATCATTGACGAAGATATACGTATAATTCTTACTTACAAAAGGGGGTGGGTCATCAGACGTGGGTGATTTTTTATCTCAGCTACTCGAGTGCACATTATTGACTCTGCGTACGTGAGACTAGCCCTCTCTGGCACTTTAAAGTGTGATATTTTTGCTCGATTTTCTCGAAAATTGTATTTCTCTTCACTTTAAGGGTGTCCCGGCGCAATAGGGGTGGCACAGACAGCTCTCAATGGATTGTCTTGATAAAAAATAGAAGCTTCCTCAGCCCAAATTCCACTCCGATACATTTAAAAACATAGAAGTTATGGAGCAATGAATTTACTGCGCCGCCAATTTTGTGAGGATTAGACAATTCACGTAACTAATGGATTTCAAAATCTGTTATTTCAAATTCTCTCCATTATCCTTCCTCTCTTCATTACAAATATGTTGTACTATTGTTTAGCATTCACTCTTTTACTTGTAATCGCGGATTGTATTTAATATGGAAATTGATAAGAGATCAACTTCCATTTTTTTGTGGATTAGGCAATTTCAACCATAGCAATTGTTATAAACATTAATCGGGTAATTTTTTGAATGAAGATATAAATATCTCGTTAACATTCATGCTCTCAGGATCTTGCGCAAATCCTAATGGATGAAAATACTTTCACTTTCTTACACAATCCAAACTAGAGATGTACTACTAGTTATTTTTCAAAACTTAAATCAATATAATGGAAAATTAGTTCACCTCGGTTGATAAATGGTTTTAAAATATTCAGATACATTATTTCAACGCAATAGAGCGATAAAATGTAAAAAACGACGCACGTAAGCTTTCTTAAAATCTAGAAGTTGCGGTCTGCATGGTAATATCCATACAAATTTATACCATCTCATTAATCAGAATTTTACCTTCATTTAATCGATTATTTATGTTAATAACTTGTAATGAAGTTTTCCAGGATTCTAAATCTTCAATAACGAGATCAAGCCTTTACATCAATCAAAATTTAATTTGGAGTGAAATTGTCTTTTACAACAATTTTGGGAACTGAATTTGTGCTTCTAGTTCAAGTACCAATTACAAAAATACTCAAAATAGAAAAGAAAACTTGAAGATTTTAATAGAACGAGTGTATTGCACCTTCATACATTTGTATCATTTGTTCTCCTTTGTTTGTCCCATTATTTTACCTCACAAATATGATGAGAACCAGTTTTATGATTGTGCGAGTTACATTTTTAGCAGATTTTAAAACCCATTTAACATCAAATTAACTGGTGCCGTGAATTAACACTTGTAATTGATTTCTGTAATAAGACTGTAGCGTTGTAATACTTAAAAGTAAAATACGTTGTAGAGTATGGAAATAGTAAGATTATTTTCCATTCATTTCACGCACCAAAGCATTGAAGACGTATGAATAGCATGAAAATGTAAAGAAAGGTCTTCAATTGAAAACTAACGCTCTGTACGATTAAATGCACCTTTTCTTTTATTTATCAAAGATGTTTCATTTACCAGGATGGCTGATACTACTTTCCCCCATCTGCTAGTTGTAGGCAAGTTTCACTCAGTTTCATCTTAAGCAACGTAAAAAGGACATCGGAACAGTTATGAATAGAATATGATAATGCTCAATTCCCAATAAATATTGTTTATACCAGCTGGTCAGATCAGTACTTGAGTCCTGACAAATGACGCAAGTAACAAACATCCTTTTCAAATTAGTGGGTTAAGTAGTTTCTTAAGTGATGAGGATGATTGGAATAATTGCAATCAATAGTAAAATTTCAGACTTTTACTTTACACTACAATATTAAGAGACACATAAAGAACAATATGGTGAATTTCCTGGACAGTAATTTAACGGTTTCTGGTTTCATTGTGGAATTAATGTTTTCAAGTCGAATGTAATACTAGAATGAAAAAGGGCGTCTTAAATAATTTTGCGTTCATTTCAAGCGTAAAAGCGTTTTTCGTACCCAAGGTTTCAACTTTCGTAATAATTTCTTGTACTTTGTCACTATGCAGGAATAAGTTCGTTTTATTTTTGTACATACCACTTGATTCACATTATACAAGAAGGTTTTTACTTGCTGTAATCTCTAGTTGGCACGTAAGTATTTTTTTCTCCACGTACCCCAACGTTACACAATAGAAAAAACATGTACAAATAATTTGGCGTAGAATTATAATTTTCACTGAAGACTTTCTTGAAGTAAAACACTTTATGAAGTTGTTTTCATATTAAGATCGAAATAGAAAATTATTAATTGAAAAAAAGCTAGTATTGTGAATAGTTGGTTACGTAAACAACACCTGCGATCATTAAAAATATGGAAAGCACAAATCATTCTATTGTAAATGTACGTGAAAATGAGAGAAATGCGAGTTAGTTAATCAGTAATATCCTTAACGCTAGGATAAGAGAGAAGACACAAGGACTTAAATCCACCTTCTTTTGATCTGAACGTAGATTCCACCAACCAAAACTTTACCTCTGTTCCTTTTCCCGGACCGTCCGTCCCCTCAATGCACATCGGGACCTGAATCGAAAACCCTGCCGTTCCACTCCACCGCCTCTAGGATCGCAATCACGACAGTCGCCCCGACGCCACCGCGACGACCTCGAGATAGCGCGCGCCGTCGTATAGGTGTAATGAAAGTGTAACAGGTTATTAAATCTGACTGACCCCACAACATCGTAAAGCACAGCGATCCCTTTCGCCGGAGAACTGTGCGCTACGGGGTCAAAGCGATAAATATGACTAGTCGTGGGTGGAAGGCGGGACGAGAGAGGAGTGAGAGACGGTGAGACGATGAAGAAGTATTCGAAGGAACTGTCAAGTTGTTTGTTCAGCCGTAGCTTACGACTATATATGGGAAGAAATGTGGTTACAAACCACGGAGAAAATTCTCAAGATAACAGGTTCTTCTTACATTTCAGAATTCGAGGGGGAATACCTATTGACAGCTAATGATACTGAGAAACTTCTTTTCAAGGCATATTTGGACATATTTTGAACGTTTTCGAATAAATAGGTAAACTATTTTTTTAATAACCCACAAAACTCCCGATGAGTAAGATACTTCCACAAACTGCTTAGCGTTTGTAAAGTTAAAATTATTATTTATTGATGGATGGATTTAGGATGTCAAGTTATCTTAAGAAGAACCATACGTTATTTCCAAAAAAAAAGTAGGAACATTTACAAATAGACAGTGCAGAATAAATGTTTTGAAAATTGATCATCGACACCATATACGTCAGCTAGTGAAAGAAAGTTGTGATGCCAAATTCTGTAATGCCACATTGAAAATTGTGATGCCAAAGAATATCTAACATTCATGAGTTGCGTCCAAATTAAGCATCACACTATTATACACAACAAACGATGCAACGATATTCTTTCAATTATTCAAAACAAACAGGAAATTTTGATCTAGAGTTCATTAATTAAGAAGTGGGTGACTTTCAAAGATATGAACTATTAAAAGGGGTACTCTTTAAACATAGAATATTCGTGTGATACATGGTATTAACATATTCTTTGACAAGAAAATATCGTTTTGGAATTCATGAGATCTCGTTTGTACAAAAAAAAACACTAGAAACGACGATATGATGTTAAATAGATGTCATGTGCTTACGAATGTCCCATGCTGGAGGACCACGAAAAATTTAAAAGCTAGAATCTGACGAAATCAGAAGAAGATGAACAAATAAACATATAAGACTGTGAAAGTCATATCATTGCACAATTACGCTTCGTACAGGAATCAACCAAAAAGAAGCAACAGTTTATTCAAGACTCCCGAGAGGGCGGGCGAGACGAGATGGTGGGTGGATGGGGTGGTTGGTTATCTGGCGTGAGTAGCGATCGTATCTGTTGCGCGCCGTGCAAGCGCCAACCCATTCGCGATCCCTGCGGGACGCCGCGCCGTAACGTTTTTCTGACCTCGAACCCAGCAATTGTTGAGTCGCTCTTGTAAGTGACGAGGAACACATACTCTATTATCCTTGGATATGTAAAAAGAAACTACCTTCCTTATCATTGGAATGTGTTATTGTTCCATTCACTTTCACCTTTCAAAATAAGCAGATTTTTCGACTAAATTATTTTCTTTTCTCCGTGATATGAATTTTTACTCAGTATTAAGATAATGACTTGACTTGAAAGAACGAAGGAAAGAGTGTACTATGTATATTGGGGATACATATGTCCATCGGTGACAGTCGCTTGTGACAATATCATCGACCTCACGGATTATTACTAAATTTGCTTATATGTAAAAACAATGGAAACGCAACAATGATTATTATTTGATGTTCTTATGATCACGAACTTTGTATGAATGAAAAAGGTGCAATGAAAAGAAAACACTATTAGAGAAGTGTCAAAAAGGTGAAATGTGGAATAAGTATGAAATAATCTTTAAGAGCTGCGAATCTAAAAATAGGTATAGATGATTTTTTCTAAATTTTCTCACTATTTTTATTCAACAACCGGTCTTAAACCTCGACAGACGACTGAAATTTTGTAGTCTCTTTATTTTGCAACTACCAGTCCATGGTTACGAGGTCATTTGATCATCTCTTTCAATTCCTGGCGCAGGTCACCTCTCTCAATTCTCTCGCGCAAAGTGTTACGTCACCGTTTTTATTGTGAAGTGTTATTTCACGCTATGTCAAAAAAAAAACATTAAAATTATTCCCAACATTTTATTTAATATAAAATGAAATATCCACTAAAATTTAAAATTTGAATTTCAACCTTTTAAATGAATGTAAAAACATAAGAATTAATTGTAGAGCAAAACTATTTGAATTAATATGAAATATTTAATTTAATTCCAAAGAGTTTGGCACGACTGAACATGCAAGATACTACTAAGTGAAATTTGTCCTGAATTGCAATACTACTTGTATTACTTTCAATATGTATTGTGATATTACACCGAAACCGCACTACGATCAACCTGGAGCGGCTGTGTCAAAAGTTATCCTAGCATCTTGATCCTTCCTACCGGTCAACGTACTTCCAAATACTTTCTTGTTGGTTGCAGATTTAATCCTAAAAATGCTACTCATTCACTGATACTTTCGAAATTCCACTTTTAATCGCTCCCACGCGACGCCAATTAAGAGTAACTGCACTTGTCATTCTGACACGCCTTGAAGAGTGCATGGTCGTCTTTAACTCTGTAGTTAAAACACATACGACGAACCGATCAAATAATCAAAATAGAAAAAACTGACCTCGTATTTAAAAGAAAATTATTCCAACACCTTTTTCTCTCCCGTTCTCGTCGTATACCTTTGCCATTCTTTCACGCAAAGTTGTCCGAGGTGAGCCAGCAGTGGGAAAAGAGGGGTTTCGAAAGAAGTCGTTATCTCCTTCCATGTGTTTGAATCGACCTCTTCTCGCTTTAGTACGGGATTAGCAAAACAGGCGATTGGGCGGGTGACTCGTCGTCCAAGAGGTCAAGGAGTCACCTTCTAAATATTTATTTCACACAACTTTATTCACTAAGTTCATACAAATCTCTCACTAAATGAGACGAGATGTCTATTCTTCAACGCGGATTTACCAACTAGATCATCTTATTGAGATGCATATCCACTAATGGATTGGTCGCAATCACATTTTTTATTTCAACCCTATGCCTTGCGGTGTGGATTAGTGTCTGCACATTATTCTGTTCTATCCAATGCTTTACATTCCGCAGCCAGGAATTTCTCCTTCTTGCGACTCTTCTCCATCCCTCAATTTTGCCCTCAATTATTATTGGCAAATATTCACATTTTTCATTTCGCGTGATATGTCCCAAATATACAATTTTTCTCTTCTTCATAGTAGTTGACAGATAGCTAGGTAGGTAACTGTCTTAAACTTTACCAATTTCAACAAACTTTACTTTTCCTTTTTCTCGCGGAGAGAAAGCTTTTATGGTATTCCCCCACGATCAACAAAAATATTTAAAAATCATCCTGGAAATGGTTAAGTCTTTTTTTACTCACATTACAGAAAATCTTTACTTTGCTTACTTACTTTCTACTTTCTTTACTCACGTTCAGAATTGAATATATGATTATGTGTGAAAGCGGTTAAGTGATAATGTTAATTACAACTGGTCATTACTGATAGGACTTAGGAAAATATGTGGTTTGGAAATTCTCATCTAAATAAGCGTACGCTCATTGGAGTAACCAGCTTCATAGGCATCAATTTCCCAAAAGATTTCCTTTCGACCGAGTCCGACGCTCAGGCAACTTTAAGTTATTACCTTTCATGATTTACCCCAAACAAAAATAATATCCCCACAATTTGTTTTAGTGTAATTAATATTGTTCAAAAGTATACGTTTATTTATAACCACATTATGTATCCATATTAAGCGTTGTTTAATAATGTATTTTTTTCTAAATTAGTTTATTGTCAGCAACGTGTTCATTATTTTTTTTACCTGCATTTTTGACAATAAATTTATTTATTTATTTATCTAATTTGAATTGTTGTTCTTCAAAAATAAAATTGATATTTTTATGAAAACTTAAGTGTAAGTAGCATGTTATGGTTTATAACTCTAACCATTCTATTTGGGTTGCTGCGAAGTTTAATAGCAAATACCAAGCATGTAAGAACGTGTCAGCTTATATATCTCTATATTCGACACTACACACCCACATACCTTCTTAAGAAGTCTTCGTTGGCTGAAGTTATTGGGTCTAATCCGCCTTGGACCGCTTGCTCTGACAGCGGTCGAGTCCAAAGTAGATCGTACACATCGTTACTTATGTTCATTTCTTTACCTTGCTATCCGGTTACGATCTGAACCAGAGTTCAAAAGGGTCACGAAGTTACAAAATACAATTGAGTCGAGATTTGATATTTGCTTAAAATTTTCGACTTCCCTCGTGTAACTTAGTGGAATTTATCTTGGAATTATCCAATAAAGGAATATACCGTAAAATTACTTTTATAGTTCTCTTGCCTCCGGTAACAACCATGTAAGTGTATTTTTTGTTTTTTCGAGTTACGGCCGTTTAAAGTTTCCAACTTTTATATAGTATGCTATTTTAATAGATAAGATCTAAACCCATGCTTTCTATGTAATAAACTTTAAAAAGTAATGTTTTTACTATGAAAAACAATAGAAAAATAATTTCCTTAAGTTCAGCGACTTAAGAATTTAGATAAATACGGTAAAACAGTCAAAAGTTTGTACTCATATAAATGTAATGAATGCATTAGTTACCTGTTTATTACTATTAAATGTACAGTTAACTGATTATTGATGATTTTTAGAATTTTTCACTACTGGATTTGAGAAGTGATTTTCATTCAAGTGAAACTTCACAACAACAAAAAAACTTTTTTAAAGATTATCTTGTTTTCTTTCAAAACATGCAGCTACCTGGTCATTACTGGAATTCACAGACATCATGTGAATGAATGTATACCATACGCAGTCAATTGGATGAAACAAGAAATGAACTAATGTGGAAAAATGAATGAGATTTCGAGGAAGAGTTTCGTTTTCATAAAATTCATAGAATTTTATTGATATTAAAAATTAAAGCGTTTCACCATTTTAAAAACCTTCCAGTCAAAACCATTTCCTTATAAATTTCTTAAAATCTTCAAATTTACTGATCAATGGAATTTAACTGCATGATCCCTCCAACTAGCCTTTGTTACCACAGAAATTTTCTTTAAAAAAAAAGAAGACTATTCTACCCGTCTACAGTGCGATAACACCGATGGAATAAGAAGCTGACCAAATTAATTTCACTGATCTAGTATAATCTGTGACGGACAAAGCATTGCATAAATTCGACAGCAGAGCAACGCAACGCTCAAACCAGTTCAACATCCTTGAATTCCACTCTTTACGGCCATCATTTTCCTTGTAACCCGCCATCTGCGAATATGCATCTTCTGACGCAACTTCCTCTAAGTGAAAGCGTGTAGCGCATTTCCTAGCCGATATGTAGTAACACAGAGCAGGGGAAACTTCTCCGCAAGACAAACAGCGCCCACCCACAAGAAGCAAATCCTCTTCTACTTAACCACCCGTCGAAGCGAAAATGCATACCCATCTAGAGACCTCTTCGCGTCGACGACAAGGCGGGAAAGAGGTAGACTTTGCTCCTTATCTCGCGCGAAGTACGTCTTGAATTTATGATGGAGGTCAGAACTTGGATGAAGTTTAAGGGGATAGTAGGTACGGCGACGCTATAAGGAAGTAAAGTGCGAGGATGAGAGGACGTTGGTCTGACGACACCGCTGAAGTTCGCTTGTTTCCGAGGTCTAACGTGCGCAACTCCTTCCCCTCGGAAACTGCTGTATCGGACGCGGGGGCGCCAACTTGGTGGAGGGTCGGCGCGCGTCCTGGGTCCGCCCGCACCTGTTGTTTGGCGAAAGATCCCCGCGCAGCATCGGGATACCGCCTCCACTCCGAAACGAGTTGCTGGAGGAACAATTTGGAAAGTTTCTCCGCTCCGTTGAGGGGCGGAAGAGGCTCTCCAGGTGACGTCGTAGCGACGGTGGCGGTACCTGTGGCGAGGATGCAATCTGCTCCCTCGTGCCTTATCTAGCGCCGCAGTAATGTTACCGAAGGCGATCTCCACCAGGACGCCGCCGCCTTCCCTGCTCGCTCCCAGTTTGCTTACGGCGAACAAATTGGATTGCGAGGGTGGTAGCAAGGAAGGCGAATGGAAGATAAGACAGGGCTCTTGAATGGGTGTCTTAGGAGTTCGATACTTACCGTATACGATAGGTTCACGCATGTAATGAGGTGAGCAAGAATCTCATACTTGCCCTACTGCCCCTCGCAAGGTCTGTTAAGATACTGTAACGAGGAGAAACCTTAGCTCTTAGACGGATTAAGTGCAGGTAAAGGTACATGCGTGTTCAACTGTACGCTTTATCTCACCAGATTATGACGTAACATGCAATAAATTTTGTTGACTGATTGATTGAATTTTGAGTTGTGTACTAGAATACAACGTGTCAAGTGGAATAAATTATACTGAATAATGTATTTTGCAATATTTAATCCATATAAAGGAATAGTGTGTATAAGGTTATAATCTGCTTGTATTATGTACGTGTAGAAATCATGTATACATCTAGTGAATGTTTATAAGCGGTGTTGTCCTGACTGAGAAATACATCAACTAAGAGATTACTCTATTAAAGATAGAATTTGATATAGTAGGGACTCTGTTGTTTTCCGAACTTTCGCTATCTTACAAACAAGATTATGTAAATGTTATTCGTACACATTTAATATTGGTAAGAAACATGAAGTAATTGAATCAAGAGCACGAGATAAATAATAGTACAATATTAATCAGCGTGAGATTAGTTAATTTGTTTTCTCTTTTCTTTACCAATACCTACGACGTTTTCATACCTTATTCGACTTACACCGGAGCTTCTATCGGTATTATTCATTTATCGTTCATGATCAGCATTTCCTTCTTTGGGAAAGTTGCGTAAATACATCAACCCCAAAAAATTATTTTATAACAATTATATTACGAAAACAAAATATTTACGTAAAACAAATAGAAAATGTCTTAATGGTTATAAACTTCGCTAATAGTGACACTCACCAACACAACGGGCTAGTGGTAGAATCTTCGCTTTCAAGACACCGATGGGTGGGAGAGCGCGGGTTCAAACCCTGCTCTAACTAGATGAGGTTTAAAGTTGGTGTTTCCCTCACCTATTCCAGACAAATGTCTGTTCGGTGCCATACGGTGCCATAAGACGGAAAAAATCTATAGCAATTGCTGTAATTTATAGTTAATCCGAAGGTACTGTGTTTTCACAAATTCTGAATCTTACCCCAATACCAAACAGACCTATTCACACCATTGTCATTGTTCATATTTTCTCCTACAACTTCGACCCTAGAGTGTCCAGAACTACATTTACTTTTAGTTATCATTTCCACAGGAAACCTCAAAATTCTAAGTAAAATATAAAGATGCATGATCTAGATAACACAACTGCATTTGATAAGACAGCTGGAACTCATGCATCCTCGACTACCGCCTCTGTGACTATAGTCGTCGCGGACAGTGCACGATCTGATGAGGCTTCGAAATTTGTCGTGACACGTGTTCTCCAATGCCAGTAAAACACGTCTGGCGACAGTGAATACCCACGCGCCCGCCCCTGCACACTTGCTGCCGTCCAGGTGATAGCATCTTTGCACTTCGGAGCTACTAGAGTAGACAGCACCTATATAAAGGTTGGCTACTTCACTCTCGGTTTGGTTGAAATATTTATTGCCTTATTCAGTTGTGTGAGCAATGTGGAATAAACAGGAATATTTTGAGTCACTCTTCGGTATGCGTCAAATATTTTCACATATTTTTATTGGCGTTTCTTATATAATAGAATTATATTATTTCGCCTTTGTTCCTAGTGGAAGAGGAGAGTTATGAGAAAAACTAAGAACAGGGTGCGCTGATAAAAATTATAGATTAGAAAAGTAACAATTAGTTAATATATCATAAAATAGAGGTGAGGTATTATTCAAATCTTGAGTATATTGAGTATATTAAAATCTAATATAAATTCAAAATACAGACGTTGGTGTTCATGGTACAAAACGTGACTGGTATTTTGGGAGAAAAATTAACATTTCTTATTAATATTAATAGTGTATAGCTCATACTTACGATTTCGAATTAAAAGGGTAGTATGGCACATGAAAGCAAACTTGTGTAATCGTAAAGAAGTTATTACATTGAAAATAAATCATGTCATACTGTCCCACAATGTGTCCATCGGGTATTCGGAGGGTCAGGATAGACTCATTTTACTACAGGTTGAGTAGACGCAGGAATTTGAAATGTGATGAAAATTCCAAACCACCAGCGAGGATCAAACCCAGCAGATCAGTGCTCTACCCACTGAATCACGCTGAATCCCTTGAAAATAAATACGTTGGTTTATTAACCAAGAAACGAAATAAGCAATATAAATCAACAAATTGTATTCTCTAACATTTTTTACTTTTTGGTGTATTTTATGTTAGTCAGTGGTATGTACTTTTTTAAGTATATTAGTCATTTCTGTTTATTTTCTGCTCTGCTACGAAATTATGATCATTTGCATGCATAAATATGCTTATTATTCCTTACTATTTAGTGGTATATAAACGCAAGTAAATTAATGTTTGCGACATTAATTTAAATACATGACTTCTTGTCGAAATAACTGAACAAATTTGACGAAAATTGACGTAAATGAGTTAGCTGGAAACCGGATGGTACATCGTCATGTATTTAACATTTTTATACTCTACGTTAATCTATGGGGGAGAATGGCGAAACTTGTGCTCCCGTTCTGACATTTAAGACCATTACGGGGAAGAAAAATAAATGGGGTATAATACTCTATATAGGAACAACAAACATAGATTACCAGGAATGAGAAGGGGGAAAATTTCTAGATAAAAAAGTATTACTCAAACCTTACATTTCGTCACCTTGTAGGAATGGGGGGATCTTTTGGGACAACCAAAGTATGATGAATTGCAACTCAATAAACAAGAGTTGCTCATCGAAAACTCGTATACTTTTATTGTCACTGAAACCGAAGCAATTTTATAAGAAGCTCCACAGTAGACTTAACGTTTTAGTTTTTGGAAATTATTCTTCATGTGTGGGATTAAAAAATAGATTATTGTGGTGTCTGTACCATAGTAAACCATGGAAATCGCTCAAAAAATGTTGGTGTCCAAATTAGGCACTCATAAGCATTTTTTCGAAAGTTCACTTCCATTCAACTGGACGTTTGAACTAAATAATAATACAGTGAATAGATAGATCTTACAATGCTGCATCATAATATAAATAAGATATAGAACTTACTAGTAACATACTGTCAGTAATTCCATACAATTGTAAACATGAAATCACATGCATTTTATCCAACATGGATAACTCGATTAGACGGCTACAGCTGTAGATGAATACTACCGCAAGGGACGCTGGTAGTAATATTAAAAAAATCTATTATTAATAAAGTTGTGTTTGATACATTATAATTCTAATCAGAGATGGAAAAGGGGACCCGCTTTTAGAGGTGGGCCCGGATTTCAACACTTTTCTCTACATATAAGCGGTATTGCTTGGACTGGTTCATCAATGTAGAGATCATTAAATATGTTGATTCTATTGAAGATGGAAATTTGAAATTTTGAGCTACTTTGTTTTCGCATAGTAGAGACTCATTAGGAAAGGATTTTTCATTTTTCTTTTTAAAAGGGGTAAAAAATTGGGTTAATTTGAATTTTGGAATCTTTGCTATGACTCACGAACTGAGATAATACTCTGCTTTTTATATGAGAACGTTGTTTATTCATACATCTAACTATCTGTTTCTGGATTTTTCTACGAGTCAAACATTTTTCTTGTTTTTATCATCTAATCCTACCTATTGTCTATCCTTTCATACTAATGAGCTTCCTCGCACCCCTCCGATTATGTAAGATATCGAACTTCGTCTCATTTCCATCAAAGACTAGAGTAGTTCTTCCGTGGTACTTCCAATGTTAGTATCAAGGAAACTATATACAGGGGTGGAAAGTACTTTAGGCGGGGGTTGGATTCCATGTAAACGAAAAACGTCGTCAGTTGGGAAGCAAACCCGCCGTCAGACGGTGACTTTGGAACTATTTTAACAGGTTGAATGACGCGATAGACCGAAACTCATATGAAGCCATCGACACATCGCTTGTATGTAAAATAACGCAGCTGAAAATTTAACATCTAAAACCAGAGATTACTTTTTCAACGTCATAAATATTTTTAATAGACGTACAGTGTGAAAAACTGATCATTGATAATAATAATAATAATAATAATAATAATAATAATCCGAGCAGAACTTGATTTAATATTCCACTGCTGAGAGAAAAACCAACAAGTTGAGAGAACTAAATAATAATAATTATTACAAACATTATAACTTTATATTTAGTACCATATTCATATTAATTATAAATTCTTTATAGATGAGTAAGAAAAAACATATTCATTTATACTTAAAATATAAGTGTATCAGGTCATCTTTAACTCCACAAGCATGACGGATCATACCGAAGAAAACCTGTAAAAATTATGTTTTACATATAAAATATATTTAACATATGAGAGGAAAAACGTAATCTTGACAATAAATTACTAAATTACCAACCACTAAAACATCATGATTGAACTTTACAGTAAGGAAAATGTCAATGTAAACCGTTACAATACACGTGTTGAACACGTGAGAATTAAGGGAATTGGATGTATTAAATTACACAGTAATCAGTACGCAGTACTAAGACTGTACACAGTCTTAGTATTAACGTAATTTTAAGAACACAATCCTAGGATTTCAAAGAATAAGTAGCTTCATTAGTTCTTTTTTTAACGATCCCTTCCTGATAAGGCTGTTAGATCGCCTATGTCCAATATTAGCGTTATATATTCACGAAAAGAAAAGTGTTCATCCGCACATATAAAATGCAAAATTATCAACGAAAGCTAACAATGAATAAAAATTGAATTTCTTCATTAAAACATAATCAATTCATGATTTTTGTATTGTTATAAGTTAAAAACAAAACCGTAAAATTGAAGTAATATAATGTTTGTTATTTTTGAGACACTATAGATATATTTGGTTTGCTACAATTAATTTCAATTCCAAGTCTACAAGTATATTTCACAGGATATATTTTCCGTGCAACTTCTGTAAGTCCTCATGAAATATGTCTCTTGTTTGAATTTCTGAGTTCTTCATCCTTGACTTAAGCTGTTCACTTATTTCGGTACGTCGAATGAGAGTTGACTTGAATTATTGTGAAGTGAGAGGTATTATACTGTCCAAAGACATATTCTCACTATAAAGTGACCAACCAATATGTTCTATGGATTGATTGTTGTATCATTTCATTTGAAAATTGGAAGGTAATATGAATTTGAACTTAAAATGATGTATAATATCAATAAAAAATTGAAATATGTTCTCAAATACTTGTATCGCACCGAAAAGCAAGGATGATCATATTTCGTTATTTCTTGGTGTCGAAATTTTATCAGTGTATTCAAATACATGAAATTCTTTGCCATAACTTGAGATATCCATGATTTATTTCTAATACAATAATTCATAATTTAAATCCTTGTACTAATTAGTAGATTTCCAACTTGAAAATGCTGCTTCGCTGTCCAAGAATATTCAAGTTTACTCTAAAACCCAATTATTTGAGTAATATCTCATTGCTGAACAACGTATCAATTTTTTAAAAATGTATCCATTATAAATTTTAAGTTGTACTTTATATGATTATTTATCGTATTTTAGTATATATTTCAAAACGTTTCTCAGTTTTCGATTTATTAATAAATTCATAGTTGTTCTGATTCGTGAGTCGGACTAGACAGTAATTGATAATTGTCTGAAAACCACTATTAAACCCGCGAGCTCGCCTTTTAATGATCGTACATAGCGTTTCTGTGGGAATCCTCAATGAATAATAGTTTTTGGAAAATGAGATATAACACAATTGATATCACTCAACTCTTTATTCAGTTTTGATTAGTAAATATTGAATCATAATTGTTTGGATATAACACACTTATTTCACAATATCTCCTGACACAAAACCACAAAGCCATATTCCACATAATCACATAGAACATCCACAAATGTTTTTCTTAATTCATTCATGAATAATTCATGAATAATCGAGTGCTCCTGGTTCTTCTGAAATATATACTGTTATTTTTATTTTGCAATGTAATTTTTCATACATGTTCTTGAAAAATAAATAAGTTGTGAAAAATTATATTTTAAAAATGTTTTTGTCCTCAGTTTCGTTGAAAAATTGCAATGGATTATTTTGTCTTAATTAAAAGGTATCCTAATAATAAATGAGTTCTCAAATGAAAAACTCGTCCAAATAAAATATATCATGAATGAGAACCAGGACAACAAATTATAACTTACATTACAAAATAAATGTGGTCATAATCTGTGCTTGTGAGACGTACTTTGAGAACATAAAGAAAATTTAAAAACCTCAGGATTATTTTAATGATAAATAGCCTTCCCAAATATTTAAAAACAAATCAAATGCTAGAAATGTTTAAAAAAATTAAATTATAAACAAAAAAATAGACTAAAAAGGAATAGGATTAATATGCTATTTTATCGTCATACATAACTCTGCATATGCTTCTAATAAGTTGAATTTACATTTCAAATCATTCAACTGAAATAGTCTTCATCATTAATAAACAAATTATAAAACGAAGATATTATTATTTTCACAAATACTTTGAGAACAAGCATAACGTAAAAAACGTGATTATTTTCATGATCATTACACTGCCTTAATATTTAATAATTTGAACAAGATTCAAGAAATTTCATAATACGTCAACGATGAACATAAAAATGTAGATTTTAAATGAGGAACGATAAACATAAAAATGTAGATTTTAAATGAGGAACGACGATTATCTTGATTATAATCACTCTATATTCTATATTAAAGTTTGTTCTGCAAAATATATGAAAAGGTTGATTGCAATTCTGTCACTTTATAGTCGTAGATAACCTTGCCTGCATTAAGATTATATTTAAGCCAGCGCTTTTCTTTCTTCACCGAATGAATATACCAATCCCTGATGATGGGAACAAAGCACCAGACGCGAATTTCGCTGATACATCTTTCCATAGTCTTCCTGGCTTCGAGACGTTTCAGTTCGCAATCGTCAGCCTTTCGGTTCTCATCAGCAAATTTCACTATATTCTCCACTTCTATTGTCGTCAGACAACCTTTGCTCGTCGGTGTGCATACACAGTTGAAGTTTCCAGAATTAAGGTCCCTGACTGTTGCGACCAATGTCCCAAACGAATCGATTTCAATGGTGATATCGATGTGGGGCACACCGCTACCATCTGGTGTAATCTCTTTGAGAGTTAGTACTCCCAGCAGATTGTTGAGAAAGGATAAAGAGTGTTCGCCTTCGTAAATGCGAAGTGCAGCTTCGTAAGTAGTATTTTTGTTACCATAAATCGCGAGGATAATGTTTTTGGTAGTCGGCAGCGGAATACCTCGAGGAATAAGGACGATTGTCCCATAACCGGGGTCTCCTACGCTGATGGAAAGAGGCGTCACGTTCATCAAATTTTTCGCTAACAACTCAGCATGCATGGCCGCTCCTCGAACAATTACTTCTTCGGGATTAATATTCGGGAAGAACTTGTCCTCACCAAAATATTCACCCAGAAACTGGTGGATTTTGGGGATGTGAGTGCCACCTCCCACGAGAATGACGTGATCTATATCTTTGGGATGTACACCCGCACCTCGCAAGGCATTCTCCGTATGCTTCTCAACAGCAAAAAACAGATCTCTGCAAAGCTCCACAAATAGGGCGCGCGATATGGTAACGGAGAAATCGATGTCGTCGAAGAACCTATCGATTGTTACTTTAACTTCATATTTTGAAGACAGTTGGCGTTTGGCGCGCTCACATGCACTACGCAGGCGCCGTAAAGCATTTTTGTCCTTTGATGGATCCTTGCCATATTTCCACGTAAATTCTTGTACGAAATACCTAACCAGACGAGTGTCGAATTCCTCCCCACCTACTTGGGTGTCACCAGATGTGGACTTCACCTTGAGGTTGCCTCCTCTGGCGCTCATCACCGTGACCTCCAGAGTTCCACNACAGCACTCATCCACCTGAGTAAAAACAGGTCAAAGTTTTAGGTGGAGAATCTTCGATTGAAAAATGATTCATTTAACAACAAAACGTAAGTGGATATTTTTTACATGAAAAGGAAGTAAAATTAGTCATGCCTCAAAATACTTTTTTAATCAATTGAATAATTTTTTTAAATGTGAACATTTTCCTGATATTTTTGTAATATAAGCTTTTAATTTTAATTATTAAACAACTACAGCAGACTCACAATTTTCGGCGACTCTACTATTCGAGGATCGGATTATCGTCGTTTGCAACTGACGCAAGCAAAAATTTGAACTTTAACTCTTTAGTTTGTGTTGACATTATGTACAGAGTTATATATCTTGTATTTTCTCATAATACTAACTGCGTAAAGAAAGATCGCGAAAGTAGTGATCACAATTACCACCCGTTTTTCTTTAACTCTTTTCATTGGAAGACGTGAATGTTTTGTGTTATGAAGAAAAAATTCAAATAGACCAACCTTTTTGTGCAATTCACATGCCATCACAGCAGCAATAGGGTCTGTAAGTATACCAATAATTTGCACTTCTTCCAGTATGCAACAATCTGCTAAAGCTCGTCGTTGGGTGTACGAGAAACAAGCAGGAACGGTGATGACAGCCTTTACACTGTTTCCACGCAGATACCTCTGAACGCCGTTCTTCACAGAACGTATCACCGTAGACAACAAATGTACTGAAAAAAAACTGCGTCGTTGGTCCCCAACATTTGCTATAATTGCACCCTCTTCATCAAACTCAATAGTCGCGTACTTTCCCTTTTTCACCAACGAATTCCTTCCTACAACTCGTTTCAGACCTGTCAATAAACAAACATTATGTATCAGGAAATACTATTAAAGAGAAAGCAATTATCAAGACAAAATTTGTTCTCTTCTGAAATGGTTCCAGAAGCTATAAGTTCTACATGAATACACATTCTTTCTCACATAACTCGAACAGGACACAATATTCATATCAATGAACATTTTATGAATGATCACTTTAAAACACTGGGTTTAGAACAGTAGGATAAAATGAATTTTCTGACAAAAACATACTGTTTTACTCGATCAATATCAGGTAAAATACTAATTTACGCATACCGAAATAATGGTAAACTTGTTAGGTATGTGGTAAGACAACCACCGACGCAAAGGTTGTGGATTTAAATAGAAAGTCTTTTAAATAGGAAGTCAGCCATTGATGCGCAAGTCCACGAATGCCAAAAGATTGTAATTTTGAAAAGAAGAAGATCGTGATCAATTATATCGAATGCTTTAGATAAATCAAGAAAAACACCCTGAGGATTTTCTCCGCGGTCAAGAGATGTGGTAACATCGTTTAAGAAAGAAAATATGGCGCTTGTAGTGGAAAAGGATTTCCTAAAACCGTGTTGATCGTCAGAGAGAATGTTATTTTTTGATAAAAAATCTAGAAGACGCTTATAGAACAATTTTTCTGGGATTTTTGAGAAAGTGGGTAGAAGAGACCGACCTTAATATTGGTCGGATATTCCAATATTAAGATTGTTTCCTTTCTTGTACAAAGGTTTCACTTTAACTCTCTTAAATATTTTAGGAAACACCCCTTCCGATAGAGAACAACAAAATATATTTATGAGTGGATTTAATAAAGCGTGGGACAAAAATTTAACAATAAATTCGGGTATATCATCTATGTCTGTAGAAAATTTGTTTTCTAATGAACTGATGATTTTCATGATTTCACTGCCGTTAGTTTCGGAAGTGAACATACAATGGAGCACGTGGGTGGATATATTCGGAGGACATTGGTTTTAGATATTGAATTAGTTATTTTACCTACTTCTGAGAAATAAGAATTAAACAAATTTGCGATATCCTGAGGATTTTATACGATTTTGCCATCATTTAGTAGGGAAATGTTTTCTTCCCGATTTTTAGGTGACGTATAATTTTTAACAATATTCCACATGGTTTTCGTCCGGTTGTTCGATTTTATTATCTGCCTGTCGTTTTCCATAACTTTAGCTGCAAAGACTACTTTTCGGAGGATCGTCTTATATTTACGGAAATAATCACAGAATTCGGGTGGTTGCATATGGAGTTTTAAACGATAATATAAACTGCGTTTGTTTTTTGAAGAAATTCTTATCCCTTGAGTGATCCATCTATTGTATTTCTTTGTGTTCATTAAATTTGTGTTTTATGGGAAAGCTAGATTTGTAATGTTTTAGGAATGTTGAAATAAATACATTCAATTTGTCGTCGGTGTTTTGGCAATTGTAAATATTTCCATGTTACCTATCGCAAATAATTTGTAAATATGGCTAAATTTGTATCGTTAAACTGTATAGAATACTTGTAAATTATTTTATGTGGTTTAAGTTTTCTCTAATGATCAACACCTGAGCAAGGTGATCGCTGTATCCGGCACAGAACAGTTCAGAGAAATACGAGATTTCATTACTGACAATAATCTCATATAGCAATGTTTGAGATGAACTAGAGAGGCGAGTGGGGTAGTTTATCGTAGTTACAAGGTTGAAGGAATCGGTAAGATTCTTGAATCGATTTATGGGTGAACTTGCGTGATCGGGAGCACTCAGGAAATCTATGTTGAAATCACCACATATAACGATAGATTTTTTGGATTTAGGTGTAATACGTTTTAAAACCTCAAAATTCTGAAAAAATATGTCAAGATCTGATTGAGGAGGTCTATAAATACATAAGACAATAAAACCTATGTCGGTCAAATTAACTACAGAATATTCGAACACGCTATCAACGCAGACGATCTCGTAGTCTGACAATTGAGAAGATAAAATATCATTACGAACGTAGATACACGTATCTCCGTGGGATGTTTTCCTTTAAAATTTTGTCGGCAGTAAGAACTTCCTAAATAATAATTAGAAATAGCAGTATTGTTGATGTTGTTAGTTGAAAGCCAATGTTCCGTGAGACATAGCAAATCGAATGGATTTTCGTGTACAAGAATTTCAATGTCAATTTGTGTAAAAGGGATTGGACATTATGATGAAATATAATTATTTTATTTTCGCAAAGAGTTTGTGATTCTCGAGAAATGGAATCGAAGTTGGATTGTGGAGGGGAATATGAATTTAATACAGTTTCTAGTCCCGGATCAAGCCCTCACGCTGTACCCTAACGTGATTGTCACCTTCGAGTACCACATCGTACTGTTGAGTGCAAGTTCTTGTTGGACTCGCCGAAAGACTCAGCCATACCCACTAAAAACCCTCCTGCATTACAACTCAAAACACAAATTCCAATATATCTCATGCCTTTTACTAAAAAACACTTTTAAAAAAAAAGAAGAAGAGGAAAGAGGAAAATGAAAGATACCCTAGCCCTAATAGCGTCGGGATCGAAAAGAACAAGAGGTGACCAAGGGAGGTCAGAAAAGAGAAAGGAAGGAGCATGGCACAAGTAAGTGGAAGTAATGCCAGACTCAGCTCGGGGCCCCGTGTTCGCCAAACACGTACTTACTAGATGTAAGTCCCCTGGGGGGAAGAAGAGGTATAGAAATGGGTGAAAGAGCAGAAGGAAAATGTGAGGTCAGATGTGAAAGCTAGGAGATAACCGAAGTGATGTTTCCCAGACAGTCTCAGATGTAAACCGTGCTGGGCAAAGCCCTTGGCTGTCAGGTGTGGTTGCAAATCAAAATATGTAATTTTTGTGTCTGCCAGGTGATGTTTTAGGGAGATGTATGCCAGGTTAATTTCGTGGTTTATTTGTGGAACGTTAAAGCGTAGAGGCAGGCTAGAGAGTACTAAGTTTTGTGTGCTGAGAGGTCGTTTTTAGTTTTAGACGTGTTGATATTACCAACCTAGTTAATATCGTTCTGCCCACCTATTATGATTACTGTGTCCCGCTCTGGGTTTTTAGTGTAAGTGTTCAGTTCTCGAATATCTTCAGCCAAACGAGCGTTTGGCTTAAAGAAACCGGACACAGAACTGGCTGGGAAGCAATCCACGCAAAACGGAGGAAATGTGACGACCGTGCGAATCAGCTAATGTGAGCACGTTTGATTTCTGCGTGGAAGTGTTGGTTTCATCTGTGGGTAGCACTACTTTACGTGGTTTTGGACTGCTGTGCTTACCAGTGTGTGTGAACAGGTTTGGGTACTGGACGGGAGGGGATGAAGAGTAGGTAAGGGAGGAAATTGAGGCATGTCATCTAACACACTAAACCTATTTGAGTGAAGAGTTTGGGTGGTGTCTGTGAATAAATTTAATAAATGTAAATAAATTTAAACCATGAAAAATGTGCATTCAGTATTCTAATACGTTTTTAATAAACTTGACAATTTAAAAAACCAATAAAAATTGTTCTGTTTAAAGTTAATTTAATAGATTCAAAGATAAGATAATTAATTAAAAGTTAATTGAAAACTAAATAAACGCGGAAAATGACAGCGTTCATTTCAATATTGCGAAAGGTTTATCATTCAAAATTCGACAATAATCATGTCAGATCCGTTGCAAAGGTTTTCAGCGCCCGGAGAGGAAGTCTATCAATTTTCGCTTCCACCCTTTTCCCTCTTCAACCCCTCACAATCCAATCAAAAGGTGTGAACCATAAGGGGATACGTTATCCTTCCCGGAATGTTTGCGTTTTAAAACTCGAAAACTTGTATTTAGTGGCATTTTTATGATACGATATGGATGCAGAAAAGATAAATTTGGTAACAATTATATTTTGAAAACAATTGAAGTACAGAGGAAGACCCAAAAAAGAAAGAAAACAAAAATTATTAAAGAATGATTGTATAAAAGAGTATTATGAGTATTCAAGTGAGTCCAAGTATTCTTACTAACAAGGAAGTATCAATCTATGGGATAATATATATTTCGAGGCATCTGAATGTCATCAAATCTTTGTCATTCAGTGATTTCATTCGGCGAATGTATGATTCAAGATGAAGTATCTATCCTAACAATGTCCTCTGAGTAACTAATGCATAAAACAAAAAAGTATAACATAAATAAAATAAAATTGTAAATTAGTTGATGTATTGCTGACAATGAGATATACTGAATTGATTATTGTGGAAGCAATGTTTTCCTTTTAGTGCTATAACCCCTAATATTTAATATAATTTTAATATTGTATTCTGTGGATCAAGAATTTCTATTTTGTTTCAAGTACAAAAATTGAACGTTTTGTTGCGTGTAGTTTGTTATTCTTTATTTTTACATTATCATGTTTTGATTGTGTTCGCAAACTCATAACATTCCTTTGTTGTCGCGAGTCTCTGTGTTCCGGACTGCTACTTATATATTCCATATAAAGTGTGGTATCGAAATACATCTGCGTAGCGATAATGAATATAAGATACATAAATGGTAAAATTTCTTTCAAATTAAGAAACGTTTATTACAAACTACTATTCCCTATATTGAAGTACATTACCCAAGAGAAAGAGCAAAATATGTTTCAGGTGTCATTGTTCAGATGGTTTGGATACAACTGAAACGTCGGTAAGTTAACGGTGACTTTTTATAGAAAAATATATGGAAACACTCGGATTTTCTGTTTCTAAGTGGCACTTTAGGAGATTACATCCAGTGAAAATATTAATGTTCGAATTGTGGCGTTCGAAATTAACTTTTATTGACAGATATCAATCGTGTCATAAAATATGCCTATCTGGTTCGATTTTACTCTCGACCATAAATACTTGCGGCTTAAAATTTGGGAAATTATTTCGTGAAAATTGGTTTCTATGGTCTTTATCAAATGCAATTAATTAAAAAATCAATCAATTTTTTATTTTGACCACGACAGCGAAGAAATTGAAACCCCTGAAAACAAATCGACTTATATGTAGAGGACCTTTTCGCTGAAATAACAGTGGTACATAACTTTTCTTCAACAAGCCAATAGCTCGACAGAAGGTTGAGGAATGTAACAAAATGCTTCGTAAAATAGAACGGGGAAACCGTCGGCACCGCCATACGTATTTTCATTTGACAATAAAATCCCTTTAAATAGCTTGCACGAGAAGAGCTATATACAACGCAACCATAATCGAGCCGAGATCTTATGAATGCTCGATAAAACTGGTGCAGGGAGTAGCGATCAGCGCCCCATTCCCTGCTACTGAGGCACTTCAATAAATTCAGAGATTTTAATGTTCTTGCTCTTAGGTCTGTTAGATGTTCAATCCAATTCAATCTCTGATCAAAAATCAGACCTAGGAATTTCACAAAAGGATAGAATTTGAGAACGTTGTTTCCCAGGGCGAGGTGAGGTTCTGCCAGAAGGCTTGGTCTCCTACTGAAAAGAACACAGCGTGTTTTCTCAGCAGAGAAACGAAAACCTGTCGTTTTCGACCAGTGGTATAATCTATTCAGGACGAGTTGGATTTGTCGCTCCGCACCTGTGACACTCTGTGATGAACAAAAGATAGCAAAGTCATCGACAAAAAGAGAGTGTAAAACAGGATTCTTTACAGCAGACGTTATGCTGTTTATGGCCACTGCAAAAAGGGTCACACTCAAGACTGAGCCCTGAGGAACACCGTTCTCCTGAAGAAGGAGATCCGAGGTGTCTCTTCCAATTCTATAGCGGAAGAAACGCTGATCCAAAAAGGACATGAGCATCAGAGGAAGACGTCCTCTAAATCCCCAGGCATACAGTTGTTGTAAAATGCCATGACGCCAAGTAGTATCGTAAGCCTTCTCGATGTCAAAGAATATTCCAATGAGATGTTGTCTTCGGACGAAAGCATCTTGAATTGCTGATTCCAGGAGAAGTAAGTTGTCCAAGGTGGAATGGAACTTTCTGAAACCGCACTGAGATCGACTCAGCAAGTCATGCCGTTCAAGATACCAGACGAGACGTCGGTTGATAATTCTCTCCAGAGTTTTACCAACACAACTCGTCAAGGCAATGCTTCGATAACTACCAATGTTCGTTTTGTCCTTACCAGGTTTTAGTAAAGGGAGAAGCGTTGCTTCCTTCCAGGAATTAGGGAATACTCCTTCGGACCATGAAAGATTAAAGATATCCAGAAGGTACTCTTTCGATTCGAGACTTAGTTGTCTCAGCATTTCATAATGAATTGAATCGGGGCCAGGAGCAGTGTTGTGGGCTGTCGCTAGAGCTGACTCAAGTTCCCACAGAGAGAAGGAAGAGTTGTAGGGTTCCCAGTTGGTGGAACGAAAGTCAAAAGATGTGCTCTCTGCTGTTTCCCTTTCTCTCGCGAAATCAGGATCGCAGTTTGCTGTAGATGTTAAGTCAGCAAAATATTCAGCCATTGCTGTTGCCATTTCTCTGCTGTTGGTGAGAATCCGACCCTGATAATTGAGTCCAGATATTGGGACTCGAGAATACCTTCCAGATATCTTTCGGATGGACTCCCATACTTTAGTGGACGATGTTGTTCTCTTAATGGTGCTTAGAAACGCTTTCCAGGAGGTGGATCTGGATTCTTTGATGGTTCTGCGCGCTTTTGCTCTAGCAATCCGATATGCGGCGAGGTTTTCCGGAGATGGACTAGCCTTAAATCTCCGCAATGTTCTTCGTCTTGCCCGAATGGCGGAGCGACATGCGTCATTCCACCAGGGGACATGAGGTCTTCGCGGAAAATTAGATGTTTTCGGAATGGATTCTACAGCGGCATGATGAATCACCTGGGTCAGATGGTCGACCCTCTCTTGGACATTACCCGTTTCTCTGAAGACAGACAGGGAACGGTATTGTGTCCAATTAGCCTTACTGAGAATCCATTTCTGTGGCTTGCTTTCGGGAACAGTCACACGTTCCTGCAAGGACAACCAGATAGGATGATGGTCGCTACCATGCAGATCATCTTCTACCCTCCATTGAAAGACATCAGCAACTTCAGGAGAGCAAACTGACAGGTCTATAGCAGTCCATGAACCCGTGCCTAAAGTAAAGTGGGTCATCTCCCCGGTGTTTAATAGACATAAATCTTCTTCCTCAAAGAGGCAATTCAGCAGACGGCCCCTGGGGCAATCGCTCGACGAGCCCCACAGTACACTGTGGGCGTTGAAATCTCCAAGGAGGAGGAATGGTCGAGGGAGCTGCTGAATTAAATCTCTGAGGGAGATCTCCGAAAAATCTCGTGTCGGAGGAAGATAGATAGAACACACGGTCATAGATGGTTCACTATGAATTCTGACTGCTATAGCCTGGATGTGAGTTTGTAGGAGAACAGGCGAGCAGAGGATAGTGTTTCTAACAAACACGGCAACTCCTCCTCTTGCTCGATCTCCCGTGGTGTCGTCATATCTGAAGCTGCTGTATCCTCGCAGAGAGGGTGAATGTTCTGGTGAAAGGTGTGTCTCTTGCAGGCAGATACATATCGGATTACGACGCGCTAAGAGTTGTAACTCTTCACGTTGCGTTCTATAGCCATTAAGGTTCCACTGAAGTATGGAAGCCATTAGTGTTTCGATCCTCCGGGGTCAGGTTCGTGAATGTGTATTTCCGCGTCACCATCGGAAATTACACATTCAGACTCGGAGGAAGAAAGCACAGAGACGTTCTTTTTACGTCTCTGCGATTTCTTGGAAGGTGTTTTAGATATTTTTAGAGATTCAACAAGGTTCACGGTTTTAGCCGTAGAAACATGTTTTGTCTTTGTCTGTGGCTTTGTAGTTATAGTTACGGTGGTAGGTTTAATGCTACATGACGTTTTTCTTGGATTAGGTTTCTTTGTAGGCACTGTTGTTGGTGGTTGTGCCTTAACTGGAACGACTGAGGAATCTTCCTTTCCGCATTTGCACTGACATGTGCACGACGTTGTCGTAGACACGTCAGTGAAATCGGCCTGAACAGATACGTTCTTCATCTGTTTTGGAGTCTTGGCTGCGGTGGAGTAACTGGTAGAAAATACAGGGTGTAAAGCCCTGTATTTCTTCCGCGCCTCACCGTACGGGATCTTCTCCGTAGTCTTGATTTCCTGAATATTCTTTTCTTCAAGAAAGGCGACACACTCCCTGCTCCATACCGGGTGACTGCCTGTGCAATTAATGCACTTTGCAGGCCCTGGGCATGAGACGCCGGGTTCGTGTGCCTCCTTTCCGCACTTTCCACACGTGTCACGTCCCTTACACGATGTCGTCGTGTGTCCAAACCTCTGACACTTGAAACAGCGCAGAGGATTTGGAATAAAGGGACGGATCGGCAGGTTCAGCCATCCAGCCTTCAGATCTTTTGGTAGTTTAGGACAGTCAAATGTCACGATGAAGGAACTGGTCTTCACGAGAACACCATTTACCTTCCTCATGATCTGACTGACCTCAACTACATTGTCAGCTTCCCATTCTACAACAAGCTCTTCTGTTGACATGTCCATTATGTCCCTGCAAGTTACGACCCCCTTACTGCGATTAAGTGCAGTATGGAGTTCGCACTTGACAGGGAACTCGCCAAGCATTTTACACTCAAGTAATTTCAATGCTTGCTTGCTTGTTTTTGTTTCAAGCAGCATTGCACCGTTCCTTAACCTTTTTATTGTCTTTAATGTACCCACGAGACCTTGTAGACCTTTAAATATATAGAACGGGGACACTTTTTCAAGTGTCCCGTCTATACGGTTCATAAGAACAAAAACATTCTCATAAGGAATGCTCTTTAACTCTTCCTTTTTGGTTTCTGAAGCGGGAGGGCTGGCAACCCTCGGCCGCTTCAAAGACCCTGGGGCGGAGTACTTACCTTGCGACTCGCCCACTTCGCAAGGCAGGGGAAAACAGGAATCAGTGATTGTGTCCCACGAGTTCGGGGGAAATAAATGTCCGGTGACGTGGAGCCCCCGCATCACGCCACTAAGCCTTGCTCAACTGAGGTGCGGCAGTTGCCCCAGAGGTTGAAACGCTAGAGAGTGTTTGACCTCAACACCCATTCACCTCATCGGCGCGTAACACACCTTGAGGTTGAGGGGTTTTTTATAGAGGTTTAATCCTTCCTCGCGACCCGGCCAATGAAGGCAAGATCTCCGCCCTTCAAAACATGCAACTTTCCACCATCGCGCCAATGGTGGTCGCTGAAGCATGTCCAAAGCTTACGGTGTCCGAGGACTGGTGGCGCAGTACCAGTCCCCAGCTCGGGGCCGTGGGTTCGCCAAGCCCATACTCACTCGAAACTGAGTTCCCTGCGGGGGAAAGAAGAAAAAAGAGAAGAAGAAGAAAGAGAAGAAGAGGAAAGAGAAGAAGAGGAAAATGAAAGATACCCTAGCTCTAATAGCGTCGGGATCGAAAAGAACAAGAGGTGACCAAGGAAGGTCAGAAAAGAGAAAGGAAGGAGCATGGCACAAGTAAGTGGAAGCAATGCCACTCTTAGCTCGGGGCCCCGTGTTCGCCAAACACGTACTTACTAGATGTAAGCCCCCTGGGAGGAGGAAGAGGTATAGAAATGGGTGAAAGAGCAGAAGGAAAATGTGATAAATAGACAAATAGGGGAAGCAAGAAGAGAGATCCGTTGCAAACCTAACAGATCCAAAACTGGTCAGAGCGTGGGACTTAGAAAAGTAAATGGGCCCTTTTATGTTATCAGTAGTGTACTAGTCTATTTGTCAACAGATATCCGAAAATAAAGTTAATATATATAATGAATATTTATTTGTAGACATTAATGTTAATCACGTCACATCAATACTCTTTTTACACCGCACCTTCTTCAGTAACCAAAAATTTTTATTTTTCAAAGTATTTCCTTTGAAACACACGCATTTCCTTGAAGGGTGTCAGTTTCCTTAGATTCAATATGGCGCATGCGATTACTTGTACTTACAGAGCCTTGGTACGAACACGTCATCAACGCCATCGGACGGCGATATTGGAACTATTTTACAGGTTGAATGACGTGACGCATGTAGTCTCCTTGGTTAGACTCGTTATGGTGTTATATGCTCCTGTTTTGTATGTGTACAGAAATTACATACTCCAATACAATAATTATGAAATTTTTATATAAAATATATTAATACAGGCAATTACATTTGGCGGTTTAAACAATGTCACTTTTTGTTTCCTAATTGTATGTGTTTTCTAACACGGACAATTGTCCACATTACATACGCGTGGCATGTTTTAAATTTACACAAAACTGAAAGAAATTGCCAAACGTATCAGTCTTTAGCCGCGAAGTAGTTAAACTTTACTGTAAGGAAAATGTAAATGTCAACAGTTACAATCAAGGAGACTGTATAGTATACACGTGTAGGATTGAGGGAATCGGATCTTTTAACCCGATTCAATTATTTCCAATCTCACCGTCTGACGGTGTTGATGAGTTTGTACTTCCCGTCTTAAGACGTTTTCGTAAGTACCCCCTCTCCATAAGTTTCTACTGCTGTATACTGTCTCCTTGGACGCCATTACATGATTGCGAGCGCAAGCACACCACATGTCGGACAAGAACCCCTAGTCATAATATTAGTTTCGTTCGTTTTAGTGAATTTTTCCTCTCAATTCTTGTTTTCCCACAATTTATCTCGAGTGTTCCTAAATCTTGTTGCTAAACAACGGTAGAAAACGTGAAATTGGAAATATTATCACTGTATATATTAATCTTTGTATTAAAACTAAAAAATATATTACTTTACATAGCATGGAGTTGTTTATTCCTTAACTTCTATAGTCAATAAATATTTAGAACTTGAACATCCAATTTCAACAAACAATGTTGCCAATTACAGCATGAAGTATTTGAATATTTACTTCATTGCCAAGCTACGACAGAAATAATTACAGAGTAACATACAGTTTTGGATTTTGAGCACTGTTAACTACTAGTGACTCAATAGCGGGGAAAATAGTCATGATTTATTAAAATAGCAGATAACACAGCATTGTCAGATTGTTCTTTATGCATTCAACAGTAAATTACGAAGTACAAAATTTAAAAAAATAATACGTTTAAGTAGTGTTATGAATGTACACAAATTTAATACTACTTTTTTTATTATTTGGTAACTCACAGAATAAATAATAAAGAATTGTGACAGATATTTCAGAAATTTAGATCCATATATAAAAACTCGATTAAATAACGTTTTAAAAACCTAGTGACAGTACACAGCTACGATTCTTGCTTACCACATAACCTATACCGTTGAGTGCTTGGATACCTTATTGATGTAAGATAGTAACTTGACACGTTTGGACAGCCTCAATACTTTTAAATCTTCAAGAAAAGGGAATTATTCGTAAAAGTTCACAAAGGTAAATATAACAAGGCATTATTTGCATACTAAGAAAGTAGTCTGACGGGCAATCCATACTTGTACAGTAATTTAATCAAGGACTGTTTTAACGAATCGAGGGTTGCACGCGGTATTATAGTACGGAACAAATATAAATTACCTATTCTTAAACATTTTAAATGTTCTTAATGCAACGACTTCGGTATATTATCGAATGCTTCTAAACCATTGTTTCTCCTTCAATTGTTTAACTATTCTTTTTCACTCAGCCAGATTGAGTCAGCCATCATTAATCATGTTTCACCATACGAACACAACCATACAAGAACTATATTTTAAGTTAAATATCCCAGGACACTGTCCCAGACCAGAATATTAATTTTAAAAGCTAGTTTAGTTATACAGGATTAGTGAATTAAGTGAGGCAATAACTTTACCTGATATACTATTCGTCTTGTCTTTGGCGTTATGTCCAACAAAACAACCATCATCTGTGACTAAAACACAGTTCGGCGTCATATCATTTCCGTTGTCATTTCTGATGATCTCGAAGCATGAATTATTATATATTCCAGATTTGAGTACAGTATGCCCAATATCTATTCCTACTCCGATGCTTACTTCTTCAAGTTCGACATCCATTGTCCTCAGATCTCTTGTTGCCTATATAGTGACTAAACGTTGTCGGTGTTCTACGATTCCTTGTTGTTTAAACAAAGAAGGAATGGAGAAGATAGAACATAAATTTTCGCGAAAGTATTGATTTATATTCATAAGATTCTTAAGGAATCTTTATCCTCGAGTTTAAGGGATTTCCAAGAACTAATCAGTTTATAAAATAAAAGTATGATTTTTAAGTGTTTTCACAAATTCTTTATTTCATATAATGCGAAAATATTTCATAAACCTACAATGAAAGATCAAACAAAAAACAACAACAAAATTCTGGTAACAAAAAAATTCATTTCTGGAATATATAGATCAAGAAATAAACGTAGTTGTTCGAAATTCACAACACACACAAGGTCTTTCTCCTTTCGAACAGTCTTTCGTTCTATTTAATGAAATTCTGCGAAGCAATCGTAAGACAAATCATTGCAAAATCTAATTACATTTTTGTTGAAATACAAATTACTTTTGATATTAGATATATTATAATATTTATACAAATTTTAGACGTTAAATACATTTAATTATCTCTGGGCAACTATCATAACTGCAAAATTAGAGATGATATGAAATCCAAGAAAATGGATCCGCACGGTTTTTGTTTGTTTTCTTTCTTACTAATGCAAGTTCCAGGTGGCTTTTACCGAGAGCGTTCATTTATTTCTAAGATAAAATTCGACTGGAACATAAAAGTCGATCTATAACAGAAAATCTGGTTACTATGGAACACGCCACAAACACTATTAGAAACATTCCTTTTCATATTTTGAATAAATAATTTTTTAACGAATGAGAGTGAAACATACCCCGTACGAGTTTTATTAGACACTACAATATTTGCAATCGTATTGTACTTGTAATTTCCGAATGAAATTTATTTCGTATTCCAGACAAAAACACGCTTTTATTTCAACCTTAAACGAAAAAGCGGAGGATATCCTGATTGTAAGTATATTTACCAAGGAAGAATATTATTAAATTTATTTTCCATTCGAAACAATGTTCTTCGAACACCGCCAATAAATTTTTAATCGCAATTCCCCAACCGAAGCTGTGGTGTAAGATGTGTATATTGAAGAGGTTCACAGACAACTGTTCTATACATTTACCTCTTTTTCTGTTGCACACAAAATATAGTTTGTGTATTTTGTTCTAATATCTCTGACATCAGTAGTATTTACTTGCTTTGTCTCTTGTTGAGGACACAGAAGGACTTCTAAATATTGTATTCTCTGTACTCTCTACAATTAATGAATTCACATTAACTTCATTAATGTATATTTGGGGGGGGGGGGGGCTTTAGACCTCGACAACATCAAGGTCATTACATCCCTTATCAATGTATCTTCAGCTATTTTTAATAATAAAGATATGAAAAAATTGTTGTAAAAAAAGCACTTTCAAATTACAACCGATAAACTAATTTACTCTCTGGAAGCAAGCAAAGGATCATCCCATCAATTTCGATCAGAGTACCTAAGACAGTGGCGGATTTAACATTTTGACATAGTATCAAGGTAAAATCACCCTCGTAAAATTAAAATAAAAATGGTCCACTATTTGTTATAATAACTACAGTACATCAAATTTACATTTAATAGGATAAAAACTTACAGCTATTTAAAAAACAATACTATTAAATCTTTAAATTATTTTGAAAATATCGCTAATTAATCATAGTCACAGAAGTAATTCGTAAATTATTTTGTTTGTCGTTCATGATGTTCATAAACCCTACGAACGCTAGCGGGTTTCCAGAATCCGCTCTGCTACTATAAGCCACTTCGTAGGGTTTTAAACAACAAGTCGCTTGCTCTTATTTTTAAGGGTTTAAGGTATTTAGAAGTTGTCTTGCATATGAAGACCTAAGACTTTTGTTTTCTTAACAGCTGGTAGTCGGGTTGCGTTTAATGAAAAATATAACTAGGGCAAAATGTTTTGTTACTTTTGTGAAATGGCATATACACTGTTTTGTCAGAGTTTACTTTGAGACGATTTTCATGAAGAGGAGGCTCTATATATAACATTAGTGTTGACATAACAAATTAGTATCATCAGCAAAGACTGCCATTTTGCAACGTGAAGGTGAATATGACATATCGTTCACACACTACAAAAAGAGGATAGGGACTAGAATTGAACCTCGAGGAAATCCGCAAGTGTTTTCGTTTTCTGTTCTACCCTAACTGTCCATTCATTGTTTTCACCTTCCTTATGTATAAAAGTGAAATTCAAGATGTAGTGTGTCTGCTCAGGCATTGATGATAAGAGCTAAAGCGTCAAGAATGATTATATGGTGGTAATGACTAGAAGTTGACGTGCGCTACATAATATGTTCATACATAAAAATAATAAGTGTAACTTCTCACCAAAAATACACAATACAAAGTACAGATCAACTCAGAGTCTATAGAAAAGTAAATCATCTATTGAGGAAGAAAAATAACCGAAAATGAAAGATAACAACTACCTACTTTTATTTTTGAATCAAGTCCGTCTATAAAATGAGTACGAGTGAATTTCGCATATTCATTTAAACGAATATAAATAACCAACTAGAATTTTACTTAGGTATAGAAATGTTAGAACAGTGAATTTAGAAACGAAGATTCTGAATCTCTGTACTCAACGATTCGTCAACTACGTAAGTCCAAGTCGCTATGTGGATCAATTACCACTGCGGGCAGCGTAGGCGACTCGGGCGGAATATCTCTGGTTGCCGAGAGAGGGGTAATACTAGAGCTAGGATATTGCCTTAAATGGCCATCAGAATTTGTTGAGAGTAATGGCTTTTCTTCAGAGCCCACCGCTTGGCAGCCTTGTGCGGTTGTTCCGGCTCGCGTGCCCCATGCACGACGATGGACATGAGAAAGAACTACGAACGTCCTCCAGATTGGAAAAGGTCGGTCACGTTCGTGCGGACGGCGATGTAAGAACCCGTCAGAGGGAAGCAGGGTGCAAATGTTGGACTAGTATTTCTCGACGTATAAGATTCATGGAGTATTTTTTTTTTACATTTCGGTTACATTAAAGATTCATGGACTAGTATTTCGGTTACACTAAAGTGGAAAGCGGGAGGAGCCATCTTGTTAGAGAGGTTCTCTGCATGTACTAACAGAAATATCGTTTTTGAGAATCTTATATAATTGACTGCATTTCAAAAACTATGTGCTTTGTTAAATATCTCTAAAATATAATAAAAATTGATTGTTTCATAATTCAACATTCTCAATACTAATTTTCCTCGTCTTTACTAATAAATCTATCATTTTTACTAACTTTTTTATTGTTATGTTTTTAATTTCTTGTATCTTGTTTATTATGGTACTAAGGGCTCTAATGACCTCGATGTTGACGAGCTCTAAAGCCCCACAAAAAAAAATTATGGTACTCGAGTTAGAAAAACTTAAGTATATAGATTAAAAACATTTCAACATAGTGCTTGTTAGTAGAACTCAACATGTGATCGAAAGTATATTTACCATATTATATTGTTCACTTAAGTTTCTAGAGAAAGCAACAAACCTGATAAATGTAGTTATTTAACAGGTTATTTAATAGATGTGATTCTTGCTTCACATTTTACTTTTTTTCATCTTCTGGGTTAACGGAGTAAACTGAAGAATGATGTTTGAAAATTTACATTCTTAGGCACAGTGAGTAATGAACCTTATATATAATTTTTTTAATGACTTACCACTAATTTTAGACAATATACCATTAAATTTGCGGAGGAATGTGTGGTATCAATGTGACAGCGCACCAGTTCATTTTGTAACTCGAACCCGAAACCTCTCACAATTACATAATCTTCGAAGAACGGTGGTTCGTTCGTGGAGGTCCAGTTCCATGGCCTCCTGGTCGCCCGACTTGACTCCCTTCGATTATTTTCTTTGGGGATAAGTAAAATATTTTGCGACATGATCTACGAAAATTGACAAAATTGACCTACTTGTGTATAAGTAACACCTGAAATGTTGTTCGAAGTACTTATTCTCAATGTTTTGGTGTAAACAGAAATCTAACTGGACATTTCCCGAAGTAACTTCTTTTTTATTTAAAATATCCTTTATTTTATTTATTACGAGTCGAGACATTTGAGTTGCGTTGCAATCGCAAAAAAGTCATCAATCCAAGTGATTTCTTGTTTATTTAAGGTAGAATTATTGCTCAACCGTCACCATGTGAGGGGACTGTTTTATTTATTTTCGTGGAACAAAAAAAACATTGTCTTCGAGTAATTCTGAAAATATTTTACCTTTTATCACACCAAATTTGAATAACTACATTTTTCAACTACTTGTAACGTTATGGCTTCAGTGGAATCAAATATTTTCCAATAACTAGGTCTCGGTTAATTCCCCATCCATCCGGATTACATCAATAAAATTTTTACCCAAATTGCCGCAAATTTTTTTTATTAATCAGGATCAGCAGTGCTCTGCTCCACAAGGTTTTTTTAAATACATAAAATATATGTTTACACAACAAAAATACATTTAAAAACACATTTAAATTATAATTTACAAGTATATACGAGACAGTAAGAAAATTCGTGTGAGGAAATGTAATGAGACACCTCCAGTTAATCATTATAATTAATTTAAACTATTATCTTTAATTTTGTAAAGGCTTGACTTATTGAGTGTAATGTAATTTTTGTGATTTAGGGTGGTTTGAAAGTGTCTTTTGGATATCGGGTTTGATCCTACTATTTATTCTTAAGGACTTTCCTAAATTAAATGTATGGGACGGAGGAGAGCTTGGAGGACTGGAGTAGAATGTTAATGCCAATTTACTAATGTGTTCTCTCAACGGTTTAATGTTTAATTCTCTACGGATTTGTTCATTGGATACGAACCAAGGGGCCTTAAGGTTTTGTTTTGGATGACTTGTAGTTTCTTGAAAGATGTTTCTGCTGCTCCTCCCCATATTGGACAGGCATAAGTCATGGAAGGTCATACGATGGCTTTGAATATGGATAACGCCATGTCTGTTGTCAGAGATAAGGGTTCGATTTAATAATGGGTATAATTTAGATAGTTTTTTCTTAACCGTTAACGCAATAGCATTTATGTGCCTTCCAGGTTAATTTTGTGTCTAAATGTATACCTAAGTAAATTTTATGTGAGTGTTTGAATCGACCAAGGTTATTTTCTCGTCAGTTTTTAATGACTTTACATTAGGAATTTTTCACAGTGAATATATTTTTGTTTGCGATTTCGTGAGGTTCAGAGCTAATCTCCATATATCTGTCCATTCTACGAAGGTAAGTATCTCGAGGCTAGTCTTACCAGTGAATGTATTGTTAGTTGATAAAAATAATGCTGTATCATCGGCAAAAAGGGCTATTTCCGAGTTTACTAATTTGGGAAAATCAGACGTATATACGGAAAAAAGGAGAGGTGAGAGAGGGTGGAGCCTTGGGGCACTCCGGCAAGGATATTTTGTGGCTTGGAATGAGAGCCCATACTGTGAAAGTTCTATTTGTTAATAAGCTTTTAACTATATTCTGTATGTACATGGGTATCTTAGCAGTCTCATTTTATAGAGTAAGCCCTCATGTCAGATCCTATCGAAGACTTGTGATATGTCTAAGGAAACAGTTAGTATGTATTGCTTAGACTCGAAAGATTTAGCAATGAATTCAGTTAATCTGAGAACTTGGTGAGTGGTCGAATGCCTTTCTCGGAATCGAAATTGCTCGGACGGGATAGCATGCGGTTCGTTTAAGAATTTGTTGAGTTTTTTCTTTTGAAGTTTTTCAAATATTTTACTGATCGAGGGAAGAAGTGATATTGGTCTGTAACGTTTTGGAGAACTTCGAACTTTTCCTGGGTTGTGTATAGGTATTATCTCTGCATATTTCCAGGTTGTGGGAAAGTAACCAATACTTAGTGCTGCATTGAATACTGCGCAAATATATGTGCTAGCTTTCTTTGGCATTTCTTTTAAGATTTTGTTTGTAATTTGAGCATGTCCAGATGATTAGTTCGGACCGAGGGCTTTTATTTGTTGCTCTATTTATCGGAAGATCGGCAGTGAATTCGGTTTTTCGTATTTCTTCAACGATGTTGTCGTTAAATTTTATGAATTTAATTGGATTATTAACAAAAGAAGATGCAAAGTGAGTTGATAATTCTGTTTTATTGGTCTCAGACTCTGCCATTCTTATTTGATCCGTTAATGGCGGTATGTTTTGTTTTTCACGATATAAGCGTTTCACTGCTATCCATTGCGCTCGAGAGGCAATTGATGAATTTGGGCCAGAGAGGATTGAAAATTTTTATACCGAAATGTTCCTAGATGTTCGTGAGTTAGTCTCCCTAGTCGGTTGATACTTCTTTTAGTTTCTTCTGAGCGGTATTTTCATCATAATCGTCTAAAAAGCTTTCTCCTTTTTATTAGGTTTTGTATAAAGCTTGGTATTTGTTTATTTTTCATTGTGAAGTTGCGAATTGTTGTTAAGTACAAGTTACTTTAAGAATCCTCAATTGTTGATGGCAGAATGGTTATTGACATGTCAATTTTTTCACTAGGATCTAGATGGGTGGGTATGTTCAATTTCTTTGTCATTAGTGTACGGAATTTTTTCGTCAAATTGTTTGGTAGGGGGTCTGTAAATACATTTGATAGTTATATTCAGTGCATTTTCCTGATTTACAGTTATTCCTATAGCTTCTACTTGAGTATTTGAAAAATTTTGAATTTGATAATGTAAGGAAGAGCGAATTATAATAGCTTCACCTCCCGAAGGTTTAGTGCTTAGTCTGTTTTTTCAATAAATATTATAGCCTGCTATTTTGAACTTGTTCGAGGCATTTAGGTGTGTTTCTGACACACACACACTATATCAATGTTATAATATTTTATGAAGTGTGTGAATTCTTCTTCCTGCCTTATTAGACCATTTGCAAGTAAGATAAGTCCAAAGCATAGGTGGCATTTGGTATTGGATAAATGTGATGCTTCCAACCTGCAAGAAAAATGAATACAAAAATTTTGCACCATTTATGTGGACAATAGTTTGTATAAAATCTATACATTGTTAGAATTTTTTTGAAGATCATTTAGTTTTATTCCTACCAAGAAAAGGAAACAAATACCGAGGGTATGGCAACAAAGTAAAACGACTTTTAAGAACAGAAAAATCTTCCCAGGGAAAAAGTTGACGAATACTAAATGCCCAAATAGGATCGAGAAACAAAGGCTGCAGGTCAGACATGACTCGTGAATGACAAAGCCGATCGCGAACTATGTGTGAGCAGGAGCAAAAATAGAGCAAGCGCGGCTTTCCGCAGTGAACGGGACCCGCCGCCTCTGCGTGTTGCTCACCCGTGCCTTCACCTTCGGACCCTCAAGCCCTTCCCAGAACAATGAAGACGTCCGGACGCTTTCCACGAAGAATGTGATGGCAACGGGGAGGGTGCTGGAGACGTTTGCGACATAGGCATGGGATGGATGGATGGATAGAAGCAGCGTCTACCGGGTTGAGGATAGATCGAGATAGCGCGACACTACTCAGTCAGGTGGCACAATGGTCAACTCGAGTTCTCATTTCAGATGGCGTGGATTCGATTCCCAGGTGAATATTTGTGATATAGGGTGTCTGCCTTCCGTATGGGACTGCGGAACTAAACGATGTAAGGGAAAATTGAGCGGAAACCAACGGGATAAGACATTATGACTGGTCGTCATTAATCTGATAGAGAAGGTTTTGGTTTTAAGCCGAGCGCTCAGTTTCTCCTCAAGCTTCCAGTGAAGTGGTAAGGAGATGCTGTCATTGGTTGTATAGTTCATATCCTCCATTAAAACAATGTATTTTGTCATTGTAGTAGTGTAAATAAAACTAGCTACTGTTTATTTGCCCCTCTAACATTTCAACAACTAACGTTGCCTTCATCAGTGCTTGATTTAGTTATTGAGTGATGCATCCGTCTCAAAACGTTCTCTGAGTAAATATAACAAAATGTAGCGAAGACGTGTTTCATTTACACTTATATTTATTCCTAACAATTCTGGGAACGTATGTGACACTCCTCTAAGGTCCTTTTTTGTGTTTGGAACGTATGTGACAATGAGGTTGTGTGTGTTTCGGCAAATCTTTTAATGACCTGGCATACCTGTTAGTTTTGATCTCTTGAGCGGCCGAAACGTCTAAAATATTAATAAACTTGACTGGTATGTGACTGTTCGTGAGAAAATTTGTTTTGGATGTTATCCCTATCAATCCCATCACACAATTTAGTTCCAATTTAAAGCGATGGAAAAGACATTTGGCCTCAAAAATTTTGAGGAATCTCAGGTGAAAATACCGAAAATACATGTTGACATGATCCTACCAGAAATAAGGGCTCTATTCCAAGCACTATTTAATATGAACATTTTTTTTCATCGTCCAAATCGCGAATGAATTTCCAGTAGCGTAGGTAAGCGGTAGGGGCTAGTTGTAAGGATATTCAGATATTTGACTTGTGTAATAAAAGTTAAATGTTTTTTTCTTCACGTTCAAAGTCTTCGAACTTCCATAATGACTCTTCTTCAATGTTGGCAAGCTTTGCTGAATTCAACGCTTCTTAGTTAGCCAGTTCAATTGTTCCCACTTGTCACATGCGTGGAGGTGGAGGACAAATCTGGGAAACTGTCAACTTTTTACTTGAGGATTATTTGTAAACTGCCACATCACTGTAGTTTTTTTCTCGAGTCAAAACAGTAAGTTTTAACCTATAGAATACGTAATTTAGCACGACAATTAAAAATAACTAGCAACCCGCCTCGGGTTTCGCACGTGCTTTTGTTGTGTTACACTTAAACACTGTTTATACTTGAAAATAGTTGAAAATGGCAAGTCTAAAATGTTTGCTTCTCGTGGAGCACCTTACACCACGTTGCGCGCCTGACGAATCCTTGTCTGGTCCTCCCAAAGCAAGCTTGGCTCCTCGGCGGTGGATACATGCAAAACTTTGATTTGATTTGAGCATTTAATGTGATGAAGATTCATTTTTACTAGGGAAAAAACGATACCACTGAGGTATCGATACTTTTACTCGATATCGTATCGATCGTAAAGTATCGATACCTATTCGATATCGAATGAAATGTATCGATACTCGTATCGGTAGATTTTTGTAGAATTAAGGACAAATAAAAACAGAAATAAGTATTTATATTATGTTTATTGATAAAAACAAATACAATTAAGGAGTTATGAGATGAAATGTCGAAATTTGTAACCATTTTTCTGTGTAACTATTGAACTAAAAATCACGAATATAAAATATATAATACTACAAGATGTGCTTGATGTTGTGGTTGTATATTTTTTAATACAATCATTTAACCTATGAAAAATGAGCTCGAAGACACCTCGTTTTTTCTTGTAACCAAAACGCTCTATTATTAGAAGAAACTACGTTTTTTGTAACTCATTGTTGTAATGCCAATGTGCGTCGTGGTTGTATTAGTTTTTGTGTAAAAGTGACGGTTTTGTGAGTAATTCATCTTGAATAAAAACCACTTGTATAGCACAATTCCACACATATTAGTCCGACAGGTTTCGGCTGACTAAGCTATTGTCAAGGGCCCTTGATAATAAATTGGTAATACCCAATTCCATCAACAATCGCCAGCATAAATTATATTGAGTAATTTATTTTTTTTATTTTTTTATAATTAAAATATGAATGTTCTTCCGACCAGACATCATCGCGTACCGAGTACCGATGCGAGTATACGTTTGACAGATACCTACTAGGTACTCGGTTCCAAAGTGTCGATACCAAAAGTACTTGATATCGAAAGAAAAGTATTGAATAAGTACTTGTATTTACTCGACGTAAGTTTTAAGTTGATGTAGATTAACGTGTCAATTTTTAAAGCCTTTTTTATTTCAATAAATTAAGTTAACCTTTGTAGATAACGCGTTATTGTTGCGGACATTTTTGTTGGACTCTTGGAGGTGGTTAGGTGACGATATTGCCACATATTGTTATCACCTAACTCTAACCGTTTAGAAACAGTGGGCAAAACTCTCTCTCTCTCTCTCTCTCTGAAGATGGAATTCTTTCCAACTTGATTCACTTATAACATCTTTAAATACAATTTTGTTTTCCTAACGTGACAAAATATATACTAAAACCTTTCCTGAAAACATACCTATGTATTTAAAAATTATCACGTAAATCGATTAGTGGTACGAGACGGGCAAGCTGGCAGACTGGGGTGGGCGCCCCGAAGTTGTAACTATAAATGCTTGAAAATGAAATTTCGAAAAAAGCACTTCCTAGTTTTTTCGGAGCCCTCGTATAGAACGCGTGTGCAAAATTTCGAAGCTGTATGATACGTTTGGTCCGCACCTACTAATCACTAAAAGAAATACAATGAATACTATTAAGATTAATTTAAATGTACTCAGTGAATAACAGCAGATAGCGAATGAACAGTTTACCTCCCTTGAACAGTCTTTTATTCTAGCATTCCTTCGAATACAGAATTTCTCACTTTCCTGACGAGCCAATTCTACATTATAATATTCCCATGTAAATTAATTTACTCCATTTTGTTCATGTGGTTTTAGGTGTTGATACTCCTAATGTTGTGAGAGTTACTTTTTTATCTTTCTTTGTTATTTTTGAAACATGTAGTAAATTTGCGAAGAAAATGAAGTGGATTTGAAGATTTTATTTTCTTAAAGTAGTGAAAATCATAATATAAATCTAACAGATTTTTTCGTTTACTTACTCTTACATATGGTTTTTAAAAAAGTTCATATTGTTTTTTGAGTAAGTGTAACATTTGAACTATTGAATTTTGGTTTAACTATGAAATGGTTGACGATGGATTTATTACATCATTTTGTTATTATTCTGGAAGGACTTAATTTGTTTTATGAGAGAAAATAATTTAAAAGATAAGAAATTGAGGACGTTTTTGACTTAAGATGTTCGTAATTTCCGTACTGTGGCAGAACGAATCTTTTACGTGTTATAAATATAATAATGTTCTAGAACTTATAACTTTGATCTTTAAGGCGCCTCGGCTAATTGATCTCAGGGTTCCACAAATTTCTAGGGTTCGCATTTTTTTATGAAGGGAAAGACCATACTAGGGTTTCACTACAGGAAAATGCTATTGACAAATTGAAATCCATTAAATTTAATTAACATGAATCACATACTATCCCCTTCATGCTATCCCCCAAAAGAAACACACATAACTGGTAACCCATGTAAACATGAAATACACTAGTATTTCCGCCGAATTCGGCTTCTCAACGACAAACATAAATTTTAACATCTTGAATAAACATTGAATACTATTAAGAGTCAATAAGGCTTCTCAACGACAAACAACAAATTGAACATCTTGAATAAACATTAAGATAATCTCTCCTTTGACAAATAAAACAAACACTGAATTTATAATGATTCTTGCTTCTTGAAATGCAATTACATTGATATTGTATTTAAAATATATAATTAAGTGGAGTTTTTTTCTTGCTAATTGGGCCTTCTTCATTAATCATAAAGTCCAAAGTTCTGAGCCCCTCTGAACAATAAGACCCGCACTCGTCTTCTCGCAATAGCGCATGACGATGTGTCGGATGCCACCAACGATCGTAAAATACCTCAACCTGATGACCAATCAAGCAGTGCAGTGCTGAGTGGAGGGTGCGTCAACCGCATGGGAAGATGGCCCAGCCTCGACCTCAGAACGACTTCCGGTTAATGACGTCACAAGCGCCAGCAAACCTGGTGGTGCCTCCCTCCCGCAAGCTATGCTGCCTGGATGCCCTCAGGGGCGGCGTGGACCCAAACCCTCATGGTTCAATTTCAAAGGCGGTCCATGGATTCTCCGAAGCGCCCGCCGAATGGACATATTTTTCGTACGAGTTTTGTCGCGTCTCGGATTTAGGACTTGCTGATGAAAAAGCTAGCCAAAGACTGTTGAATTAGTTCCGGAAATTAGCGAACTCGGAAATTTCATCGGACATGAGCTAATCAGATAACTTCGAAAATAAGACTGAGTCGTGGCTCTGCTCACAAAAAAATCTACAAGTCTTACTTCGTGCAAAAAAAATCTCGTGTCTCTGATTTCGTCTCTCTGATCTGATACAACAAGGCTCAAGATACAACAACAAGAAGCAGACTGCAACAAGAAGCAAAATTTTCATTTGCCATTTCTTAAATGGACTTCATCCCTTCCTACACCTCTTTTTCCACTTCCCAGATCTTTCAATTTTGAACTTCACGTGACGAAAAACTTCCAATGCCACAACTGTTCCCCCTCCTGTGCCTAAATTCTGATTGGGAATTTTGAGTAATTTTGAACTATTTCTAACCGCTCTTTTTCAACGTTTTTTTCCTGACAAGTCACCACTTACTCCTTCCCCCCTGCGTGTCCTTGGTTGGGTCGTTTTCCCATCCCCTCGCTTACTTGCAATTTCTAAACAGCAATAAATGTTCTCTTCAACAAAGAGCTCATCGCGGGTTCCTGCGCCTCGCAAGATGTGAATGTTTCCTTCGTCAAATCTCAACAGTGGACTTTTAAACTTTTAGAGAGTAAGAAGACTTTCCTCCCCCGCTCCATCGCTCGTTCTTCGAATTTAAAACGCCCGAACGAGGATGATTTCTTCATTTTAATCACGAAATTATTCAAATCTCACAGTACATACTACGCCTTTGTGACTTATCGATTGACTTGCAATTCATCCACACAGAGAATAAGTAATAGAGCCATGAACTTTTTGACGAGTTGTTGCTGTTGTATAACAGAATATAGGTAAAAAACAACAAATTTTTCGAAATTTCCAAATGGCTGGGATTGTTATGGAATTTTTATTTTCAACTGGTGTTGGAAGAATGTCTTCTGGTTTGGATTTTCTTTGTACCATTTTATGCTGCAGAAAATGGTATTTGGATTATCCAAAACCAGAAATAAGTTAATAATTACAACAATTATTTTCAAGTTTACAATTTTTTTGAATCAAGGAAAAATGAGGGTTTTTCTATAAATATTTATTTTCATAGATTAACTGTTAATACGGCGAAGAAAAAATAAATATGGTGTTGCTCGCCAACCGAAATAACTCTTAAGAAGGGCCACACGTTGACGGCGACGGTAGTCTGTAAATTTTTCAACACTGCGGACTGCCCTCTACATCACCGCCGCTTGACTCTCCACCGCGCAAGTAGAAAAGTTGAATAATTCGTAAGTTGAATCGTGCGTTGAAAAGTTGAATAATGCGTGAGTTGAAAAGTGTGGACCCCTTTCCGCACTGGGGCGACGTCTTTGTCAAATGGAACAATAATTTTTCACTTCGGGTACACTAGTGCACACAGAGCAGCAAATGGAAAACGCCGCTCATTATTCTTCGTATTATCCCTTCATTTGAAGTACGAATACTGTGTACAAATAGTACTCTTCGCATTATTCAAACTACTATTTAAATTATATATTGAAATCCAATATGTACATAAGACACAGAATATAACATATCAAACAATACATGAAATACTGAGATAACTTTCTTGACTATGTTGCCATGTCTCCAACATAGTCAATATGACACAGTTGCTTTCTTCTTTACTTCAGCAACCTTCCCTTTCACCAATTTTCTTTCAGTTTTCTCAATCGGCTAAGTTTATATAAGTCAATTAATAGGTTAAACATAATAATTTTTCATTATTTCTTCTTCTTTCTTTGTTAGGGACCATGAGTCAATTTCAATTCCCAGCATACTTCAAAATTAATATTTTCATTTTGTTTTCTTTCCTCCGTCCACTTAGGACCCTTCTCATCCGCTCTCCTTACTTGGAATCCTTACTGTCGGCAAACTAATTATTATTTAGCAAGTTCTTACTGTCGGCAAAATTTTAAAGGCAAAAATCCCCACGGAGGTACGTGTATCTACATTTGTTATGATATTTTATCTTCTCCACTGACAAGCTACGAGAACTTCTGCGTAGATAGTGTGTTCGAAATTTCTGCAGTTAAACTGACCGACACCGGTATTGTTGTTTTGTGTATTTATAGACCTCCTCAATCAGATCTTGACATATTTTTTCGGAACTTCGAAAATGTTTTAGAACATATCGCACATAAATCTACTAAATCTATCGTTATATGTGGTGATTTCAATATCGATTTCTTGAGTACATCCAACTCTGCACATTCACCAGTTAATCGATTCAAGAATCTTATCGACACCTTCAACCTTATTACTACCATAAACGACCCCACTCGCCTCTCCGGCTCATCTCAAAACATTGCTAGATCAAATTATAGTCAATAATGGAATCTTGTATCTCTGAAGTGTTTATCGCCGGATACAGTGATCACCTTGCTCAAGTATTGACTATTAATAATAAACTAAAACCGCTTAAAATCCTTTACAAATTTACAAGAGAGTTTAATGACATAAATAAATCCATATTTATAAATTATTTGCGTGAAGAAACATGGAAAGATGTTTACAATTGCCAAAACACCGACGACAAATTCAATGTATTTATCTCAATATTCCTAAAACATTACAACTCTAGTTTTCCCATAAAACGCAAGTTAATTAACACAAAGAAATACAATAGATGGATCACCCAAGGGATAAGAATTTCTTCAAAAAACAAACGCCGTTCATATTATCTTTCAAAACGCTATAACCAACCACCCGAATTCCATAACTATTTTCGTAAATATAAGACTATTCTCCGAAAAGTAGTCTTTGCAGCTAAAGATATGGAAAACGACAGGCATATACTAAAATCGAACAACTGGATGAAATCCATGTGGAATATTGTTAACAATTACACGTCAACTTCTGAAAATCGCGGAGAAAATGTTTCTTTACGAAACGATGGCAAAATCGGATCAAATCCTCAGGACATCGCAAGTTTGTTTAATTCTCACTTCTCAGAAGTTGGTAAAATAACGAACTCAATATATCCAAATCAATGTCCTCCAATTATTACCACCCACATACCCAATTCTATGTTCACTTCCGAAACTAACGCCAGTGAAGTCATGGGAATCATCAGCTCCTTAAAAAACAAATTTTCAAAGGCGTAGATGACATACCTGAGTTTATTGTTAAATTTTCGTCCCACGCTATATTAAATCCACTCATAAATATTTTTAATAGTTATTTATCGAAAGGGGTGTTTCCTAACATATTTAAGAGAGCTAAAGTGAAACCTTTACACAAGAAAGGAAACAAACTTACTATGGGAAATTACCGACCAATATCTCTACTACCCACTTTCTTAAAAATCCTAGAAAAATTATTCTATAAGCGTCTTCTAGATTTCTTATCAAAAAATAACACTCTCTCTGACGATCAACACGGTTTTAGGAAATCCTTTTCCACTACAAGCGCCATATTTTCCTTCTTAAACGATGTTACCACATCTCTAGACAGTGGAGAAAATCCTCAGGGTGTTTTTCTTGACTTATCCAAAGCTTTCGATGTCATCGATCTCGGAATTCTCCTTTCAAAATTGCATTCTTTAAGCAATCGTGGACTTCCACATCAATGGCTAACTTCTTATTTAAAAGATAGATATCAACA